>OZ019969.1:20835614-21168114 GCA_963970395.1 Ephialtes manifestator
CAATATTATTAAATATCAAAAGAAATGTATATGAATTTTCAAACATATTTATATAAAAATATCTTTTAGTGATGGAAAAACCCGCAGCAATGGTATTGCAATACATTTTTTCCAATGCCGTTCATATGAAAATTCAATATAGAGGTTTATGAAATCAAGAGACGTGGTAGCGTCTCGAGACAAGTACATTTACCCCCTCTTTCTTACCCACCGACGCTCCCGCAGTATCTGTTACTCCTAACAACTCATTTAACACACGTTTCGCCGAGACGAAAATCCAAAATTGATGTTATGATAGCATTTTTTCATGAAATTGCATTATTTTTAAATGTACTCAATTATTAGTCAATTATCCAATGTGTATGGTATCATATTAACTCGCCAAGTACTGAGGTCAAATATTTTACATACTTTCACATACATGTATTTGACATGACTCATTGCAGAAGTTTTTAATTTATTTCAAAACTTTTAGCACATAGAAATGGTATACTATTCGGAGTTTTCTTTTGACAATATTTTTTGGGGCAGAATTTCGTTCCCGTAAATGTACTTGTCTCAATTTTTTTACGCGTGAGGGTTTTTTTGGGGGATTAATACACAGTTTATGCATATGGTCCTTTCAATGGAAGTATATTAAATTGAAGAAAGATTTTTGTTTCCAGTGTACGGGAACTACAGTTTTAAAAATATTTTGAAAAAGAATATATGAATTGGAAGTTTTTTTCCAGATACGGTATATTAAATTTCATTCAATTTATTTAATATACAGATATGTTGTAAAATTACAATAATTATATTAGAAACACAATTGTTCTGTGTGTTTAGTATACGATATGATAATTTTACGATCATTTTTCTGTATATTAATTAGCAGTTGTATATTAAATTTAATATACGCGTATCCGTAAAAAAAAACTTCCAACATTTTATATTGATTTTCAAAAAAAATTATACAGTGTAGGTACGAAGATTTATTCACATCATGTTATTTGAAGCATTTTCGGTCCGCCATATTGGATCCGCCGCCTTGAATCTCTAAATTTTGAGATCAGATCCATAATCAGCAGCCTCAAAAATTCCAGGTGGCATATTTTTACTCAAATCCGGAAATATTTCTGTGATTGTTATACTCACAGCAACCTTTATGGAAGTCGAGTATCAGAAATCCATATAGCCAGTTTAGCTTAGTGGTTAGTGTGCAAGTTCTTTGGTAGATAGGTAGTTAAGTAGGTCGATAGGTCTTCGGTTCGAATCCCCAAACCTCACTTTTCAGAGAGCGTCACGGAAAAATTGTAATTGTGAAGGAATCACTTCTTTTCTTTTTGTAATATTCATAGAATTATAGTACTAATATAATTAATATAATAAGATATTTTTATTACGTAATTTATAAATGTAAAAATGATATGCATATTAATATTCGGTAATGGTATATGGAGGCTTCCCTGAGACGGCTAATGGTAGGTTCCTAGCAGGGCCTGGGATGCCTTACGGTAGGCTCAGCGGAGGGTCTAGTAGGTTCTGTGGCAGGCACAACGGAGGGCCGGGGAGGCAATGGCAGGTTCTATGAAGGTCTTGTTAGGGTCTTACCACCCTCCGTGACCCTCCGTTTAGTCGAGATGTCCACTTTCTGCCATTGTTGGAGTCCAGCAGGGTGAAATTCAAATATTAATTTTTTCAGTGATACCCTTCTTGAACCCTCCAGAGTCCGTTGCTAGGTCTCAATCATTTCAGGTAAGGAGGGTGAAAATTTCGACTCGGGTTCATCTTTACACTGATGTTTTCATAAGGGTGAAGTCAAATGTCATGTGTAGGTACACTTGCTCGGGTGCAAAATCAAACGGTATTAGATTGGGATGCGATCACACAAAATCAATCTCGTTCAGCGCCATCGCTTGCTAGTGTTACGGCACAGATCCGTTTTTTCCCGAAAATTCACTCTAGGCAAAGGAGAGTGAGGCTCTCCCTGTTACGCTAGATTACAGGTGAATTAAAAGGGCGGATGGGTGTTATGGGCCTTGTTTAGAGCCTACCCTCTCGGGCAAAAGCTCGGGAAAAGGCCTAAGGGTGTTTCTTCGACTTTGATAATAAATAAAAGAACTTGACTTACCGGTACTGCTGTAAAGCCGATGGGTAGATGTAAAAACGGTGGGCTGGTAGCTGGAAACGGTGCCACGACGACGGTGACAGGAAACTTCAGCGGGAACGGCAACAGGAGTCAGTTGTAGGGTGGTCGTTGAATGCAGCAAATGAATTAATGCCACAACACTTAATAGATTTTTAAAACACTTTGATTTATTTAGGAAAAAGAAACTGAGTTGAAACAAAAAAATGAACAATGAATTTGCACTTTAAAATAATTAAATATGAATAAAGACCGGGGAACGACGGACTCAAACTTTAACTCACGCGCGCTACGACAGAGTATCAAAATTTGACTTCCACATAGGCTCGGGTAACCAGTGTGACTCTGAGCGGCGAATTGAACCTTATGCGCGAAAAAACTGTGGACCGCGACTAACTCGAAGCTTTAAGGACTCCATCTTATATAGACAGCCAAAGATATACAAATGATACCCCTTGGGAGGGGGCACACACTATGAGTTCATTCAGCCGTCCCCACCATGCCTTTTGTCGTAGAGCTAGCTTATTAACACTATGGTCTCAATATTAATAATTATTGAAAACGATAAACAATGACTTATATATTTTCAAAGATAATGATTTCGATCTCGACAACTTATACATGTTAATTTACTTTTGTAAATTAACATGTATAAGTTGTTTTAAGTATGTTTTAAGTTGGTTTAAGTAGTTAAGTATGAAGTTGTTAATTTACTTTTGTAAATTAACAACTTCATTTAAAGAATTTAATTTATTAATTTAGAGAAATCTCGATCTTTAAAATAATTTAAATTATTAATTAACAATATCCTAAAGCTAATGGAGTAAGCCTTAAATTTAGCCAATAACTATAATATACATATAATCACGTGAAGATATATATTATATATATATATATATATATATATGTATAATTCAAACAATTATTATTTAAATCTTTTTGTTCCTCAATCGTAGTAGTCATCAAGGGGACGTCGGGGTATCCATCGGCAGAGAAGGGGAGTTTCCATAGTTCCGTCGCCTTCCCTCTGCTGCTCGTAGGCCTATGATGCTGCCCTCCTCCCGCTTCCGCCTTGCATAGCTTCCTTATTCTTCATTCTCTTCTTACGCCCGTGCTGAGGTGTGCCCTCGCTGTAGCGGTGTTAGTAGTAGGCTGCAACGCTGCATCCTCTTCTGGCCCACTGCAATCTTCATAGCCTCGATACGCCTTCCGTCTCAGTTGCACTGTGTCGGTACGGTCGTCTTCTGAGAAGTTTTGGCTCTGCCGAAAGGTGATCTCACTGGTCGCGTTGGTATATAAAATCGTCGCCGGTTGATTATTTGTCATCTAGTGACCGATGACATATTTATAATTATATTCGATAGCATTCGTTCGCGATATAGCCCTTTCTACCTAGGATTGTATATGGTCGCAAAACGAACTGTATATACTGGAGTTAACACCGAAAATAAAACAAGTCGACGGACGAGGGCTTTCGCGGGATTGACAATCCATCCTTTGTCTGTGATCTCACGTACCTATCTTATTTAAAACATTCGAAGCCCACGTGTGACTCCCAACGTCGCATTGCAAAGGTTATGGTTCTCAGATTTATCGACTCTTCACAAAGAACGACGCAGACGTCTAGGCGGCTTTAGGTACATGGACCCCTTAGTGGTTAGGTCATTCCTGTAAACATCTCGATATCATAGTTCGCGGACGCTCTGTCTCATGTATGAAGCCGAAGTCGAATTACCCCCGGTCCGTCGATCCTAATTTAGATGTTTAAATAATAATCTAGGTCGATATATTGGACACGCGAGCTCCAACTCTCGTAGTTTGAGGGCCCACCCAGACCCGCGCTAAATGCTCATAGACACTCAATCGCACGTCGTAGGTGTAGCGGCCCTCCAGGCTCCCGAGCGTCCATCCCGATATGCGCCCCTATTTGCCTGCCCCAGAATCTTGACGCAAGTTCTCTTTTAAGGATGTAGGACCCAAAAGTTACGGGACGTAACACCTCCCCCCTCAGACGAGCGTCGCTTTGAAAAACGGCGCTCGACCTCGGAGAGGCCTTCCTTGGGATGCTCAGTTGGAATCACACAGGCTAAATACAGTACAAAAATAATATATGTATGAACCATAAAGCGTGTAGATTTTTACGAGGAAACCCAAAGATGGAATGCCAATCCTTACAATATTCCCTCCTTATCGCTCCTCAAATTATTTTTCATTAAATTTTGTAATATTGTTCGAATATACTTATACTACTTTCTATATCATTTATCCGACTGGGATATTTTATCTTCAGATTTTTCAAATTCTTGATTAAAAAAAAATTAATTGTAATTCATCTAGTCTAAATAATAACTTAATTATTACGTAATTAAAAATATCTCCTTTGTATCTCGGTTTAGGGTTATATAAGGATTGGGAATGAGATACTACAAACATAATTAAGGATTAAATTGCAGTCGTATAGGGATATTTCGGAAATTCTTGGGAAGAGAATTAATATGAAAGGAGGATTATAGATTCACATTCACACCAGAAGCTAAAATTATTTGCCATTTCAAATATTTCAAAATAATAAAATAAAGGAATGATCTCTGCAAAAAATTTACTTGAAAATATATTAATCAGGACCAATTATGTATTTAGATTAAACAATAACTGATTGAAGGAAACAAAATGGCGCACTATAATTATGATAAGAAGAGAAAAGCTCTCTTTTAAGAAAACAAGCTTCACTTGTTCCAGTTAAATCGGGATACAACGTGGTTCTTGCATCTCTGACAGGTAGAATCCGATTTGTATTCTGTATTTTGATTTTACTCTGGCCCTGATTATTTAGCACTATTTTTCAAAAACCCAGGTCATGTCTCTCAATACTAGCACCCTCAGATGGAGGTATAGAGACAGGCATTTTCAGCCAACAGTAATCCTTGCTTGATCAGCTTCCCTTCGAACCGCATCCATCTATCAGACCTGCCTTTCAAAAATAAAATCTACTTTGATTAAAGATAACCCCCCTTCCCACAGTTACTTAGATGTCTATAATATTTTGCAAAGAAAAGATTTAAAATGTCAGCAAGCAAGCAAAAATTGTATATTTGTTTTCTACTACAAATAAGCTAGAGGCGAAATGTTTGCACTATAAAAAAAATGGTGACGCATTGACTCATTCCGTAATATTGATTTTCATACTTATGGGATTTCACTAAAAAAAAAACGACTAGGCCACGCTTTATCATTCGCTCTCCTTTAACTCTTTCCTCCAGGAGTAGAGTGCCGCCGGTTGGCTTCGTAAAAATTTACTGCGGTACGATATGTGAATGTTTGAGACGGTTGGCGTGCACGATTTGCGTTTTCTTGTTTTTAAATTCAATTTTGACATTCTGATTACCCAGAATCTCAACGATTTTGAACGGACCGGTATACTGATCACCCAATTTTTTCGGTTTCGGGCCCTGTTGCAAAAATACATAGTCTCCAACCTTAAATATCTTTGGATTTGCGCGTTTATCGTATAATTTCTTCGATTTTTCTTTTGACGCAATTAAATTTGATCGTGCTATTTCTCGAATTTCATGAAGCTGGGTAACGAGTTTAACAAGATAATCATCATATGTTGGAAGTTTATCTTCCACATGCAGCGGTTCACTTGAAGGCGTTCTGGCAATTTTTCCAAAAACTAACTCATAAGGAGTATGTTTTGTCCCCTCGTGAACGTTAGTATTATAATTGAAAATTGCTAATTCCACCCACTCATCCCAATCAAATTCACGATCCACATATTGCTTAAGATATTCTCCCAGAGCATGATGGGAGCGCTCTAAAGACCCATTAGATTGAGGGTGAAAAGCCGTGGTTCGAATCTTTTTAATTCTAAATCTGCGAGCTGCTCGTTTGATCAGTCCACTCAAAAAGTTTCGACCCTGATCCGTGAGAATAGCTTTAGGAGGTCCAAAAATACTAATAAAATGTTTGACCAGAGCATCTGCTATGGTTGCCGAAGTGGCGTTGGCTAGAGGAATTGCAATGCAAAATTTTGTGAGTTGATCCTGGATGGTTAAAATATACTCGTTACCTCGCTTCGTTTTTGGAATCGGACCGACGATATCTAACGCGACTTTATCAAATGCACTACCCGGCGTATCCGTAATTATCATCGGTTGCTTTGTCTTTATCCGCACGCATTTTTTTAGCTGACAAGGAAGGCACTGTTGAATAAATTGTTGAATATCAACTTTCATTTTTTCCCAAAAATAATAATGCCGAATCCTATTATAAGTTTTTGAAACACCTCGATGACCTCCGACTGCCGAGCTGTGCATTTCGCGAATTATTCCTTCGCGTTCCTCTCGATTAGGATAACGTATGATCCCGTGACATACGATAATTTTCATCGGACTACCTGAAAAATTCGATCGAAACTCCGCTATTATATTTTCCCACGGTACATTACTTACGAAATCAGTTTTCGCGAAACTCACACTTTGCATATCCGATGCTTCCATACACTCCTTCAAACCCCGAATCGCGTCACGCATATGTGAAAGAATTATGGAAGGCCCTTCACCCGAGTCCTCGCTGATTGGTAGAGCTACGTGGTAGCGGCTACCTCGCTTTATAGCACTCGCCTTTCCCACCGACAGGTCAGGAAAATACGGGAGCTCGTTGCGCTCGGCCAGCTTTTGGGATCCGTGGTCAAGAGGCTCACCCTTGGTATTTAAAAAATACGCTAGAGTGTCCTTTCGTGTGAAAAATAAATCCCTCGACTGAATAATATTTTCGCGTATAGAAGTCTCAGGAAATTCCGTAGGTAGCTCTTCGTTGTTAACCCCGTGGAGTGACTGGTCATCCTCACTATCTTCATTGTCGGAGTAGTCTTCCCGAGGATCTTCAATTCGACGCCCCTTCTTCTTCTTCCTTGGCCCTCTTACTTCGTCTTCGGATGGAGAATCTTCGGATGGAGGATCTTCACATAGAGGATCTTCGTTGGTGGCTGCAACATCTTCCGCGTGGTCCACTCTTCCAGAAGTTGAACACCCCGCTTGTAGTGAAAAATCTTCCAGTTGTCTCTCTTCAAGCTGCCTTGGCTGGGCCTCAGCTTCCTTTTGCAGTTTGGCTTGCCGACGAGTGAGCATCCGAGGGGGTGAAACCGCAGTCTCACCAGTACCTGTGACAGCGCTGTTTCCACTTACCCCTGACTTGGCGGTGGCGTCCTTACGGATGGGCAACATGGGCTCCGGCTCCTCGCTGACCGCCTCGAGTCTTTCCTCAGAGGTGAGCGATGCCCACCACTGCTCCTCATATCTCACCTGCTGGTCTTCAATTTCGAATTCCTCATCGCTGTCACCATCGTACTCCTCATCCCCCAACAATGTTAGTATCTCGGAATTTTTTAAGGGCAGGGTAAAGTTAATTCGGCGAAAAAAAGGCATGTTTTTAAGGTTTTTTTTTGGCGTAACGGATAGTGTTCGTTTATTGAAAAATTTACATATAATAAAGTAACATTTCAACAACATTTTCCCAAATTTTCATTGAAAAATTTTCAAAATTGAGCGAATGAAAATTAATCCCCGGAGCCGCCGCGAAAAAAAGGTGGTTTGCGGTGAGCATCATAACTCGCAACAAAATCATCTGAAACAAAAAAATCAAAATGCATTTGTTAAAGGAGATGTTTTTTGAGGTAATGACGGGAGGTTTTTTTTTCGATTTTTCGATTTTTCGTAGCACTTGGAAGTCAAAAACCCGATTTTCGCTTTAAAAAATCGGGTAATTTGTTGTTGAAAAATTAGTAATTATTAAAAAAAAACAAAAAAGCTCTCGACAATACCTGGTAAATTATGTGAAGAAGTACTGTGCAAAATTTCAAAGCGATTGGTCCAGTAGATTTTGAGTAATCGTGCTCACGGACTTCAAAAATGACAAGTCTCAGAAAAACGGTTTGAAAAACGCAGAAGAGTTTGGTCGCTTAGCGCTCATTGCACATAAGTTTGAGAACACTTCTCGATTGCATAAAAATCTGAGAAAATTCATGCATATTAACGGTACTCAAAAGATTAATTTTGCATAATAATAATTCTAAAATGTTATTAACAAAATGATGAAAAAAAAAAAAAAAAATAGACAACAAATTTCCCCGCAATCTAATTTTTTTTCCTGATTCGTTCATTTTTCTGTATACGTATGAATTTTTTCAGACTTTTCAATTATCTTTGACTTTTTAGAAATTCAAAATAAAACTCGATAATTTTCTTATACTCACTGAAAGTCGTCGATGCCAGGTCCGTAGAGTAAACGACTTCCATCAAGATGATCGAGAGCATCTTTTTGCGTTTGTCTACGCAAAACTCTTTCTTCTTTACTGTCGTGCGCCGCTTGCTTCTCTGCACTACTAATTCGCAAATCGTCAACTTGTCGGGCCTATTCGTGAGAACTTGGCCCTGTACTGATTTGCATTTCTTCCATAAAGGCCAACAAAGCGAAACAACCTTCATTGAAAATACATGCAGCTCCATTAGCTGCAATTTCCACAACTGTTGAGGTGCCACCAACTGACTTTGGAGAGATTTTCCAAATAAGTTGATTGAGACTCTCATTATTATTTTGCGTGAAACCTCTTTTTTTCCAAGTGCCGTCGCCTGATACAGTCAATTCTGACGTTTCTTCTACATTATTTGCGTCAGACATTGCTTTTTTCTCTTCTTGTACAGCCGATGCGAAGAACTTCTTGGCCACATTTTGTATAGCTTCACAATGTTTTTTCATATATAAATTATAGGCTGGTTTCGATAAGAAAGCACTCGCCAAATCCATTAGTCCGCAGAACTTATTACATCCGGCTAAACCTAAGCCCAACACTCGCATTACGAAAGCAAACCGATAATTGACATCGTATACACCACTGTCTATTCTTTCACTTGATGGGATGTAGTGAGGCTGTTTACACTTTTCACATGTCACCTTGATGTTGAAACCAAGACCTTCTTTTTTGCATGTTTGGTATATCACTTTTCCATCACACTTCACACATTTGACGACAGTAGCAATTGACGAAAAAACAAGAACGAAATCTATCATTCGATAATGTTTTTGGATGTCTTCTACCACCACAGCGGGTTTATTTTTCATTTTTTTCGCTGACGCGCTACTAGCTACCGGTTCGTCGTTTTTACGCTTTTGAGGAGGCGCTTTTTTTTTGGTCGGGACAATTGTCCAATACCACCCTTACGATCTTCTCTGCTTATTTTTCGAGGCATTTTTCGAGGTACGAATACGAACGAAAACGGACTCAAACTTTTAGTGTGACTTGCTACTGCTCAGCACGGCATACAGCGGTCAACTGATGTATAGACTAATGTGCATACTTATATACACCATACCTCGAATATATATAACGGGACCGGAACAGACCCGTTTATCAATAAATTTATTCGGGGTCGAAAAATACAATAGCGCGCCGCGCAGCTGCCGCCCAGGTATAAGACCCGCCTGGAGCAATAGACGCTCAAATACTCATAGCTTCGTCAATTTTACTCCGATCGACTTGAAATTTTTACACAATATTCTTGAGACATTAGGCATTCATTTAAAAAAATTTAAAAAAAATGGAAAAAAAAATTTAAATACTTTACCCTGCCCTTAAATTGTGGTCACCCGTGACCCGAGAGATGAAGATTTCACCGACTGTTAACGCAGGCTCTGAATCTACTGGATTTCGAGACAGGTCATCCGCATTCACATTCGATACTCCAGCTTTATAAACAACATCATATTCATATTCGGCCAATTTTAATCTCCATCTTAACACACGCGCATTCCCATCCTTACAAGTGCGGAACCACGTGAGCGGCTTATGGTCAGTTACCAAAGTAAAGATTCTTCCGTACAGATACGGACGATAATGTAGCACACTATAAACGATCGCTAGAGCCTCTTTTTCATATGTATCATAACGCGTTTCAGCTTCATTTAACGTACGTGAGACGTACGCTATCGGCCGATCTTTACCAATTTCCCCTTGCGACAATATACCCCCAATTGCATATCCGGATGCATCTGTTGTGACTACGAATGGTTTTGAAAAATCTGGAAAAATTAAAACAGGCTCTGTGCACAGATGGTGCTTAAGGATTTGAAAACTTTCTTCTTGAGCATTTCCCCACAAAAAAGGTGCATCTAATTTTAAAAGAGTCGTCAAAGGCTTAGCCAATTTCGCGTACCCTTCGATGAAACGTCTATAATAACCCGTTAGACCCAAGAATTGGCGAATATTTTTAGCATTACGTGGCCGAGGAAAATCGCGAACTGAAACTATTTTCTTTGGGTCGGGCTTTAGCCCATCCTCTCCGATAAGGTGACCCAGATAGCCTACTTCTTTTTTCAAAAATTCGCATTTATCCGGCTGCAAAGATAAATTGGCTCTACGCAAACGATCAAACAATCTTAAACATTTTTCATTATGTTCTTCTAAAGTGCGTGCATATACTACAATATCGTCCAAGTATACGAATACCTCTTGTCCTTGGAGACCCATTAACGCCATGTCCATCGTTCTCTGGAAGGTGGGAGGTGCATTACGCAATCCCATGGGCATACGAACGTACTCGTAATGTCCATACGGTGTGGTAAACGCAGTCTTGTGACAGTCATCCGGATGCATTTTTATTTGATAAAAACCGGACGCAAGATCAAAAACAGAAAAATATTTCGCGCCACCCAGCTGATCTAAAATTCCCTCGATATTCGGTAATGGATACGCGTCGCCAATCGTTTTTTCGTTAAGCTGCCGGAAGTCCAGCACCACTCGCCACCGCTTATTTCCCTGAGAGTCGGGCTTCTTCGGCACGACCCACAGAGGCGTATTGTACGGTGAGCTTGAGGGCCTGAGCAATCCAGCATCAAGCATTTCTCCCACCTGCTTACGAATCTCCTCTTTATGAACCTCTGGAAAACGATATTGCTTCGAATTCACAGGAAAATCGTCTGTGGTGGGTATCCTGTGCATCACGACATCCGTGGCGCCCAGTACCTCACCTGGCAGGTAAAAGATATCCGCGCAACCCCTTACGAGTTCCTTTATAGAAGAGATCTCATCTCCTGCTAGATGATCGAGTCGCAACAATTCCATGACCTTCGCGACCCGTGACTCATCGCAGAGTTTCCCTCCAAACGCGAAACAATCGGAATCAATTATAAATCTTGAACCTACGAGTGGCTCAAGATATTCTTGTGCAGACGTCGATCTCTGACTGTATTTTGCCACCAAACTACAATTGTCTCTTGACTTTTTATCAGGAACTGAATTTACTGTTGAACTTGACATTTTACAGAACGTCTGGAATAAATACAACAAAACAAACAAAAACAGCGAAACAAATTTCTTATTAACATCTGAAATATGAGATTGAGAAACATTACTTTTTTTCATCCCCTACCTCAATCTGATCAATTACAGTTATTTTTTTCTTCTGACTTTCATCCTATTTCTCCTTTTCAAACCGACAATTTTTCTGGACATCAACTGAAGACTTTTTAGAATTTTTGCTACAATTTTTTTCCACTCTCCAAATTCTTACCATACCCTGCTCGAGTCTCTGGATCTGAAATAATACTGGACAATGATTTTTTCGCTGGACCTGGAACAATATTGGACAACGATTTTTTCCCTGGAGCTGGAACAATACTGGACGACAATTTTTTCTCTGGAGCTGAAACAACACTAGACAACAATTTTCCCTCTGGAGCTGGAACAAAATTGGACAACAATTTCTTTTCTCGAACTGGAACAATACTGGACAACAATTTTTCCTCTGGAACTGGAACAACACTGGATAACAATTTTTTCTCTGGACCTGGAACAACAATAGACAACGATTTCTCCTCTGGAACTGGAACAATACTGGACAACAATTTTTTCTCTGGACCTGGAACAACAATAGACAACGACTGCTCCTCTGGAACTGGAACAATACTGGACAACAATTTTTTCTCTGGACCTGGAACAACACTGGACAACGATTTCTTCTCTGGAACTGAAACAACACTAGACAATAATTTTTTCTCTGGACCTGGAACAACAATAGACAACGACTTCTCCTCTGGAACTGGAACAACACTGGACAACAATTTTTCCTCTGGAGCTGGAACAACACTGGACAACAATTTTTTCTCTGGAGCTGGAACAACACTAGACAACAATTGTTTCTCTGGGGCTGGAACAACATTGGACAACGATTTCTTTTCTGGACCTGGAACAACACTGGACAACGATTTCTTCTCTGGACTTGGACTTAAACTAGACGAAACTCTCTCTGAACACGAAACTCTCTCTGGAACTGGACTTAAATTAGACAAAACACTCTCTGGCCACGAAACTCTTTCTGGAACTGGACTTAAACTAGACAAAACTCTCTCTGGACACGAAACTCTCTCTGGAACTGGACTTAAACTAGACAAAACTCTCTCTGGACATGAAACTCTCTGGAACTGGACTTAAACTAGACAAAACTCTTTCTGGACGCGAAACTCTCTCTGGAACTGGACTTAAACTAGACAAAACTCTCTCTGGACACGAAACTCGCTCTGGAACTGGACTTAAATTAGACAAAACACTCTCTGGACACGAAACTCTTTCTGGAACTGGACTTAAACTAGACAAAACTCTCTCTGGACACGAAACTCTCTCTGGAACTGGACTTAAACTAGACAAAACTCTCTCTGGACACGAAACTCTCTCTGGACTCCCTACAATAGAGGAATTGGCTGCGCAATTTTCTACTGCAATGACTCGATTTTCTCCGACTAAATTCGAGCTCGGGAGGGTACTTACGGGCAGGGTAAAGTATTAAAATTTTTTTTTCCATTTTTTTTTAATTTTTTTAAATGAATGCCTAATGTCTCAAGAATATTGTGTAAAAATTTCAAGTCGATCGGAGTAAAATTGACGAAGCTATGAGTATTTGAGCGTCTATTGCTCCCGGCGGGTCTTATACCTGGGCGGCAGCTGCGCGGCGCGCTATTGTATTTTTCGACCCCGAATAAATTTATTGATAAACGGGCTTGTTCTGGTCCCGTTATATATATTCGAGGTATGGTGTATATAAGTATGCACATTAGTCTGTACATCAGTTGACCGCTGTATGCCGTGCTGAGCAGTAGCAAGTCACACTAAAAGTTTGAGTCCGTTTTCGTTCGTATTCGTACCTCGAAAAATGCCTCGAAAAATAAGCAGAGAAGATTGTAAGGGTGGTATTGGACAATTGTCCCGACCAAAAAAAAAAGCGCCTCCTCAAAAGCGTAAAAACGACGAACCGGTAGCTAGTAGCGCGTCAGCGAAAAAAATGAAAAATAAACCCGCTGTGGTGGTAGAAGACATCCAAAAACATTATCGAATGATAGATTTCGTTCTTGTTTTTTCGTCGATTGCTACTGTCGTCAAATGTGTGAAGTGTGATGGAAAAGTGATATTCCAAACATGCAAAAAAGAAGGTCTTGGTTTCAACATCAAGGTGACATGTGAAAAGTGTAAACAGCCTCACTACATCCCATCAAGTGAAAGAATAGACAGTGGTGTATACGATGTCAATTATCGGTTTGCTTTCGTAATGCGAGTGTTGGGCTTAGGTTTAGCCGGATGTAATAAGTTCTGCGGACTAATGGATTTGGCGAGTGCTTTCTTATCGAAACCAGCCTATAATTTATATATGAAAAAACATTGTGAAGCTATACAAAATGTGGCCAAGAAGTTCTTCGCATCAGCTGCACAAGAAGAGAAAAAAGCAATGTCTGACGCAAATAATGTAGAAGAAACGTCAGAATTGACTGTATCAGGCGACGGCACTTGGAAAAAAAGAGGTTTCACGCAAAATAATAATGAGAGTCTCAATCAACTTATTTGGAAAATCTCTCCAAAGTCAGTCGGTGGCACCTCAACAGTTGTGGAAATTGCAGCTAATGGAGCTGCATGTATTTTCAATGAAGGTTGTTTCGCTTTGTTGGCCTTTATGGAAGAAATGCAAATCAGTACAGGGCCAAGTTCTCACGAATAGGCCCGACAAGTTGACGATTTGCGAATTAGTAGTGCAGAGAAGCAAGCGGCGCACGACAGTAAAGAAGAAAGAGTTTTGCGTAGACAAACGCAAAAAGATGCTCTCGATCATCTTGATGGAAGTCGTTTACTCTACGGACCTGGCATCGACGACTTTCAGTGAGTATAAGAAAATTATCGAGTTTTATTTTGAATTTCTAAAAATTCAAAGATAATTGAAAAGTCTGAAAAAATTCATACGTATACAGAAAAATGAACGAATCAGGAAAAAAAAATTAGATTGCGGGGAAATTTGTTGTCTATTTTTTTTTTTCATCATTTTGTTAATAACATTTTAGAATTATTATTATGCAAAATTAATCTTTTGAGTACCGTTAATATGCATGAATTTTCTCAGATTTTTATGCAATCGAGAAGTGTTCTCAAACTTATGTGCAATGAGCGCTAAGCGACCAAACTCTTCTGCGTTTTTCAAACCGTTTTTCTGAGACTTGTCATTTTTGAAGTCCGTGAGCACGATTACTCAAAATCTACTGGACCAATCGCTTTGAAATTTTGCACAGTACTTCTTCACATAATTTACCAGGTATTGTCGAGAGCTTTTTTGTTTTTTTTTAATAATTACTAATTTTTCAACAACAAATTACCCGATTTTTTAAAGCGAAAATCGGGTTTTTGACTTCCAAGTGCTACGAAAAATCGAAAAATCGAAAAAAAACCTCCCGTCATTACCTCAAAAAACATCTCCTTTAACAAATGCATTTTGATTTTTTTGTTTCAGATGATTTTGTTGCGAGTTATGATGCTCACCGCAAACCACCTTTTTTTCGCGGCGGCTCCGGGGATTAATTTTCATTCGCTCAATTTTGAAAATTTTTCAATGAAAATTTGGGAAAATGTTGTTGAAATGTTACTTTATTATATGTAAATTTTTCAATAAACGAACACTATCCGTTACGCCAAAAAAAAATCTTAAAAACATGCCTTTTTTTCGCCGAATTAACTTTACCCTGCCCTTACGACGGATTTTTCAAGCTTAGACTCTACATTGGATTTCGATAGCATCGTTGGCAATAATTCTGCTACTGGCATCTCTACCTTTGCAGCAACATTGCTATGATTCGTGGCATACAAATACACCTTGCCTTGATGATTCCTCACCCGACCTTGGTGTACTACAATTCCGTTACTTGGCAATATAGTAGGCAAGAAACCCTCCCTCACGTTATCGTTTTTTATCCTAACATAAAACAAACACGTGGATTTAGGAGGAAAAATCATACTTTCTCGTGTATGAAATGGAATAGCCAGTTTTCGAATCTGTAATAAACTCTCCTCATAATCAATTTTTGCCAAATTATCTCGAAAATATTCTGATGACAAGATACCGGATTGATTGATTGGAAAATCATCAGGAACTACGTGGAAAATAGTGTTCCTACCTAGAACATCTACAGCAACATAGCCTAATGTATAAACAAGATTTTTCGTTATGCCGCTCAATCTCAAAATTTCATCTCGATGGATTACAGCACTCGGTGCTACACTTTGTTTTTTAATGATATTTTTACTGGCCCCAGAATCTAACATAAACAACAAGGATTTGGAAGTATCTAGGCAGTCTAATGAAATAGTTGGTTAAATTATGTCATCAGTTTTTCGCGTAAGATATACATCGACTATTCGTGGTAATGAGTTGGTGTTTCCAATGTTGCTATTACCATGGTTGGGTGCACCCGCGAGTTGGCCTCTGCCTGGGCACCCGGCGCAGGAAGGCCATCCCCGTTTCCCTGAGTGTTCAGAGGTCCGTACCTTGCTGCACGAACTTGACACTCAGCGATCACGTGGCCACCTTGCCTACAGTAACTACAGCTGATCGACGAAGGATAGGAGAATCCTGCCGCTTGGGCGTAGGACACGGGCCATCCAACCCCCCTGATATTGGGTGGGCCAGTAGGACTCCGCATCCCTGGATTCCCTTGACCACTCACTCGACTAGGGCAGCTCCGAGCCATGTGCCCCCATCCCTGTCTCGCGTAGCATTGCATGGGCGGCGAAGATGGCATATTTTGCCTCATTTGCGGAGCACCCGGTCCCGAAGCAGAGTTTTGCATTTCTGCAGCCTGCTGCGTCTGAAAACAGGACTCCGTCAAATGTCCCTTTTGCCCACACTTACGACAAGGAATAAAAAAAACATTTATCAGCCAGATGCCCCCGCTTGCCACAGATCTGACAAACGGTCAGCTGATCCGTTGTCGATCGGACGGCTTGGGGCCCTGCGGCCAATGACCCGCATTTGGCTGCGGTGTGACCTTCCTGGCCACATAGCTGGCAGGCGACCGGCGTAGACTTACCGTGCAATCCCCAGCAGGTATCGGCCGCATGCCCACTCTTATTACAGAGTTGACATACTAGACCACCCGCTACTGCAGGCGCTCCCAATCCCTTACTGGGGCTCCTATTCCCATTTTCTACGACATTTATGCTAATCTTTTTTTCCGATTTTTCCGGAGGTTTACTAACTTTCGAATTATCATTTGCCCTAAGCTGCTCGAGATCTGCAAGTTCGCGCTCTACTTCTTTTGCTTTATTTATTGCATCACTTAAATTAGGTTGTACTCCGATACCCCTATGAATTTCGTCTTTAAGACCGCGCTGGAAGCATTTTGAGGCCATTTCTTCTATTCGTTCTTTTTCAGCCGCGGGTAGATTATTATTTTTACTTCTATATGCGTCCATGATTTGATCCGCGAGTATTTGAATACGATCCGCAAAATCATCTACCGAGTCTGCGTGGCGTTGAAAACTACTTCCCAGTTCTCCGGTTAGCTGGTAAATATCTCTCGGTGGATCATATGTTTTTTTCAAATACCTAATTAATTCCGTCGTGCCAGTGAAAGTAATTTTTGATATTCTATTCCAAACAGAGGATGACAACTTAGTTTTCGAAAGCCGCAATAAATGCACATCAAGGGCCTCGCCAACCATGGCCTTCGCATCCTCCATCCCCATAACGTATCTGGCCAAATTTTCGCGTTTCCCATCAAAATCCGGCACTAAGTTTATTGCATCCCTCAAAAGAGCCAAGCTCGTAGCATCTACACGTTCTGGATTGTCAGGCATCTTAGCGGAATTATTTCCCAAAAAACTGCTAGAAGAAAATTTAGATCCCGATGGTAATTCTCTAAAAAATTCGTTCGTCTCTTCTAAACGGGGGCCGCTCTCCTTTCCCGATGATTTTAAAGTCGCGTTTTCGTCTTCGCTTTCGTCTTCAGAAATTAATTCGTCGTCCACGACAAGATTATCAAATTTTTTCGCGTTCTTTTTTATTTCCCTTTCGTTAGGGTACTCGTGTACAACCTTATCGTCAATTTGCCCATGTGAACGCGTTCCCATTACATTTAAAAACTTGTAAGTTACTCAAGGAAGTCATAAATATAAATTTCTATTTCACGCAATTTAACCGGTTACCAATAATAAAAAAAAATTCCTGAATGCATATAATAAGCGTTTCATCGAAAAATTCCCAATGACAGATCCCAAAAGAACTAACACGCAATTTCCTGAGAATGATAATATACTGTTATAATATCGCAATTTTACTGAATTTATTTTTTTTTAACGCACGAAATTTCCTTTAAAAAAAAATAAATAAAACACCACTTGATACCGCGAATCTTTCCGATTTTAATTTCACCGTACGCAATTTCCTGAAAATAAAACACCGCAAAATCCGAATACAACGCAATTTACACAGTTTTTCCCCGAATTTTAACTATACTCTCACACAAACAATATGGAACAATATAAAACCAAATATATATATTTTTCAAGCGCATCAATTAACAGACAGAATTTCCCAGATTCTGTCATTAGTTAATTAATAGCCAATGATAGCAGAATTTTCCAGGTTCTGCTATCGATTATTGGTAACAGAATTTCCCAGGTTCTGTTACCCACTCATACCAAAATTCGCACACATGCACAGTAAAAGAAGCTACAAAGAAGAAGCGAAACCAAGCAAAATAATTTGGACGAAGAAACACTCTTTTAGATCCCGGACGAGCCCCCAATTTTTGTTACGGCACAGATCCGTTTTTTCCCGAAAATTCACTCTAGGCAAAGGAGAGTGAGGCTCTCCCTGTTACGCTAGATTACAGGTGAATTAAAAGGGCGGATGGGTGTTATGGGCCTTGTTTAGAGCCTACCCTCTCGGGCAAAAGCTCGGGAAAAGGCCTAAGGGTGTTTCTTCGACTTTGATAATAAATAAAAGAACTTGACTTACCGGTACTGCTGTAAAGCCGATGGGTAGATGTAAAAATGGTGGGCTGGTAGCTGGAAACGGTGCCACGACGACGGTGACAGGAAACTTCAGCGGCAACGGCAACAGGAGTCGGTTGTAGGGTGGTCGTTGAATGCAGCAAATGAATTAATGCCACAACACTTAATAGATTTTTAAAACCCTTTGATTTATTTAGGAAAAAGAAGCTGAGTTGAAACAAAAAAATGAACAATGAATTCGCACTTTAAAATAATTAAATATGAATAAAGACCGGGGAACGACGGACTCGAACTTTAACTCACGCGCGCTACGACAGAGTATCAAAATTTGACTTCCACACAGGCTCGGGTAACCAGTGTGACTCTGAGCGGCGAATTGAACCTTATGCACGAAAAAACTGTGGACCGCGACTAACTCGAAGCTTTCAGGGCTCCATCTTATATAGACAGCCAAAGATATACAAATGATACCCCTTGGGAGGGGGCACACACTATGAGTTCATTCAGCCGTCCCCACCATGCCTTTTGTCTTAGAGCTAGCTTATTAACACTATGGTCTCAATATTAATAATTATTGAAAACGATAAACAATGACTTATATATTTTCAAAGATAATGATTTCGATCTCGACAACTTATACATGTTAATTTACTTTTGTAAATTAACAACTTCATTTAAAGAATTTAATTTATTAATTTAGAGAAATCTCGATCTTTAAAATAATTTAAATTATTAATTAACAATATCCTAAAGCTAATGGAGTAAGCCTTAAATTTAGCCAGTAACTATAATATACATATAATCACGTGAAGATATATATTATATATATATATATGTATAATTTAAACAATTATTATTTAAATCTTTTTGTTCCTCAATCGTAGTAGTCATCAAGGGGACGTCGGGGTGTCCATCGGCAGAGAAGGGGAGTTTCCATAGTTCCGTCGCCTTCCCTCTGCTGCTCGTAGGCCTATGATGCTGTCCTCCTCCCGCTTCCGCCTTGCATAGCTTCCTTATTCTTCATTCTCTTCTTACGCCCGTGCTGTGGTGTGCCCTCGCTGTAGCGGTGTTAGTAGTAGGCTGCAACGCTCCATCCTCTTCTGGCCCACTGCAATCTTCATAGCATCGATACGCCTTCCGTCTCAGTTGCACTGTGTCGGTACGGTCGTCTTCTGAGAAGTTTTGGCTCTGCCAAAAGGTGATCTCACTGGTCGCATTGGTATATAAAATCGTCGCCGGTTGATTATTTGTCATCTAGTGACCGATGACATATTTATAATTATATTCGATAGCATTCGTTCGCGATATAGCCCTTTCTACCTAGGATTGTATATGGTCGCAAAACGAACTGTATATACTGGAGTTAACACCGAAAATAAAACAAGTCGACGGACGAGGGCTTTCGCGGGATTGACAATCCATCCTTTGTCTGTGATCTCACGTACCTATCTTATTTAAAACATTCGAAGCCCACGTGTGACTCCCAACGTCGCATTGCAAAGGTTATGGTTCTCAGATTTATCGACTCTTCACAAAGAACGACGCAGACGTCTAGGCGGCTTTAGGTACAGGGACCCCTTAGTGGTTAGGTCATTCCTGTAAACATCTCGATATCATAGTTCTCGGACGCTCTGTCTCCTGTATGAAGCCGAAGTCGAATTACCCACGGTCCTTCGATCCTAATTTAGATGTTTAAATAATAATCTAGGTCGATATATTGGACACGCGAGCTCCAACTCTCGTAGTTTGAGGGCCTACCCAGACCCGCGCTAAATGCTCATAGACACTCAATCGCACGTCGTAGGTGTAGCGGCCCTCCAGGCTCCCGAGCGTCCATCCCGATATGCGCCCCTATTTGCCTGCCCCAGCATCTTGACGCAAGTTCTCTTTTAAGGATGTAGGACCCAAAAGTTACGGGACGTAACACTAGACTGCAAGAAGGATGCTCGTTTGAGGAAGATTGAAAGCGATTTGCGACGCAAACAGATCACTCCGTTGGAGTTCGTCGAGCAAGCTGTGGTCTTCATCAACTACCAAGGCAGATTTTGAACCTTAAAATGACACCATATTAATGTGTAAATCGATGACTTATACATCCGTTCAACGTCAATAGGTGATGCTGAACCCGAAACGATCGTCGATGCTTCTTCGGCAGAAAGTGAAGGTTCGCACCTCCAAGGTTACCCGAGTGGTTCGGAAGAAATCGAGCGCGAACCCCACTGGACTGTTCATCAGCAGACGGTTTCTGTGTTTGGCGGTATAAAAATCGTCCTCAGAAAGCGCTGATTATTCACGTTTAAGAGTCGTGACGAGTGGACCCTGGCGGGACCGATAACCGCAATTAGTGCGGCATTATAGCCGTTATACAACCGGTTTAAATCGGCCAAAAAATAACCGCTAAATAACGGCGATAGTGGTTATTTCCCGAGAATTCGCGATCATATTCACGTCATGGAACCGAAAAATAACCTATATTAAAACTATAGTTTTAATATAGGTTATTTTTCGGTTGCATGGAGTGAATATGACCGCGAATTCTCGGGAAACGACCACGATCTCGGTTATTTTGCGGTTATTTTTTGGCTGATGTAAACCGATTGTTTTGGCGGTCTATTAGCGGTTGTCGGTCCCGCCAGGGGAATCTCGACTACCGAAGTTTGACTGATCTCGCTCTGATCGACATCATTCGATCCCTATCGTATTTCAACGTCACTCTCTTGCCTAGAATTTTAAGGATTGCCGATGTCTTCACCATCGGATGTCGATGCGTGATTCCTCATGATTAACAAATGCTTTAGCTTATTTTGAACATTGTGGTCGGTATTTGGTACTGCAGCTATATGCTACGCGAGTCAATGTTCTTTTTTTTCCGTTTATCGTTCTTTTTTACTGTGTCGTGTTGTGCTGACAAAAAATCGATGCAACAGCTACGCACCGAAGTATGATTAGCATACGCAGCCAGTTAATGTTCACTCTACTTAGGAAAAGTACCGATGAGCAGAAAATAGTTAGTGTTACGTAACTCCTTGACTTTCACATTTTCCGGAGTAAATGTCTGCTAACAAACGATATAAAAAAAGGATTTCACTGTTCCTCCGGTTTCTATTCAATTTTTTCTGAGACTTAATGAAATTTAAGCTGCAAAAGCATGATTGTAAAAGTCGATTACACCGTTACCATGACTTTATTAATTTATTGATTCTGCATGCAATTTTTTTCTACAGCATTTTTGAAAAATATATTACTTAAGATCGAAGAACTTTGAAACTTCAGTTTGTAGTTGGTACAAGAGAATTTCTATGATTAAATCATTTTTTTCGGAAATGTATGTAAAAATGTTTCAGGAAAAAAACTACGAGAATGGCCCTTATTTGTGGCTTGCGTATTTATCTCATCGTACACAAACCGAATTATATACATTATTTTAGTCTTATCCAATTGAATATCAAAACGAGATTAAATCCATTTAAATCTATCTGGCGGCTTTAACTATCAAAGTTGAAAAACCAAATATAAGCGACCATCGCTACAAAAATTGTTCTGTATCTTAATCTCTAGTTTAGTAAAATACACATCGGTAATAATTCTCGAATTCATTCTGTTTACAAACAACCCCGTTCGCTGAAATTAAAAGTGGCATTCCTTTTTATCCTTAATCTGTTTAAAACAGAATCAATTCGCATTATCAAAATCATTTATTCCATGATTAAATTCAAAATAATACATTACAAATTTTAGTGTGCATTTTCGAAATGTGTACAATTAATTATTCAACAAGTAGCAGGTATGTATAATGAAATTTTTCTTAATACCGAAATATATAAGCAATCGCGAGTGAAAAAAGTTTTTCCACATGCTTGCCATTCCGAGACTTACATGATTATGGACAGTTCGCTTAGAACTGAAGTGCGCTTGAGTTTTTCTGCCATGACGTCTCTAGAGACTCATAATGTATAATGAAAACGGAGGTTTCCAACGACTTCACTGGCGCCAAGATTTCCCCCTTGCACGTTTTCGTAGTATAGTAAGTTAGTAGCAAAATTAGTATAGGAAACATATCCTAGTCCACTTTTTTGGACTCACAACCGGCGATTTACTGACACCACTCACGCCCGGCTTCAGGTACGCATCTAAAGTGGAGGGTTTCTTATCATCGACGTCTTTTGTACCCAGCAAAAGCAAGAAATCCATCGACATTGAACTCTTGTCAAAAAGCGCTCTAAGTTCTTTCAAACTGGTAGCTGTTTTCCAATATTTATCGTCACGGATCTTCGTAACGCGAGGGAATCGAATGCTGATACTGTCAGCGGTGTGAACACCCTGATTAGTGAATTCAGCTCCGGTTATTTCCCACACAGGTTGTTTCTTCGGATCTCGAGCGACAAAATCTGGGACCATCGGGCGATTGACCGTCAACCATTTTGGAACTTAATTATGACCTTTGGCGATTTTTATCATGTCAAGTTCATCCTGAAGTTTAGCTAAGGTCGCGTCGTCGTGACCTGTGTGTACCTTTCGTTTGAATCAATTGAGTTTTCGATAATCTTGACAGTAAAATCTCCACAACATTTCAAGAATATGTGACTATGCGATTAGAAAAGGTAAATCGACTTATACAGAAACGATATAAAAAAGAAAGCTCGATTCCACAGTAGAATAGATTTGAGAAATTTGCCAACCAAGTTCGCTTTTGTTTAAAATATTGACCGTCTCTTAAAGGGCTAGACTAGTTTCTCACTTTCAAAAAATCGATTTTGTATTCTTTCTAAGGTATTGAGGTTACTTCACCGGTGTGGAAAAGTTTGTAAGCGATAACCTGTACATGACGGTTTTGTGAGAAAAGAAGTAATAAGAAGTTACTACACTCTACAAACGAAGCGTGTTGCAAGTGCATGATTTCCTATCTTTTACATTATGACGACTTTTTACACAGTTTCCAGCGTGTAAAAAGGTCATCCTTGTGAACGATAAGTAAGCGAAACAATATGTAAGCGACGAAAAAATCGCTCGACTATACCATATGTGGGTATTTACTTATTGTTTCACTCGTTTGTAGTCGGGAGTGTTTAAATTTTTGGAAATTTTTTTTATACATTTATTCTCAAAATCGTCGACATTTGTAGTATGCTTTGCAATGTATATTCAATGTGACGATTACTTTTATCCATGTAAAATAATCTCATTTAGTAATGTGAATAGATCAAAGTCATCATTAATTAATATATTTAATTAAAAATTTGCATTTTTTGTGTGGCCCTAATGGTACAGTGGCCATAAATACTACGTCTACCCTAGATCAACTTTTGTAATCCGAAAATCAACAGACTGAAATTTTGAACGGTAGTGGACTACTTTTTAAAAATTATGCATACAAAATTTGGCGAGCAGCTGTTGGGCTGTTCTGTTTTAAATTCAATTTTAGGTTTTCTTTAAATGACTGCAAGTAATTCAAGTCATGCGAATTCTGAGATACGTTTTTCTGGGTCAAGTTTTTGATATGATATCACGATTTTTTATTTCCAATCAGGAAATTAGTCTAACTGACTGTTAAGGAGGGTCGAGCGTAAAAACATTAACAAGAGATAGATTCTGATATTTTAAGTATCCATTGATTCGGAGGACTACGAATAAACTGAAAAGTTTAAGTAAGTTTGTCTCTTAGTTTTCAGGAAATAAGTTTTTCAAAATCATACCATATAACATCGTTTCTTACGGTAGATTGCGAATAAATGATGAATTTTTATATTACCAAGGATAGTTCATGAAGATACCATGCAATTAAATTATTGCAAGCTATTAAGGAGGTTCGCCTATTTGATAAATAATTAAGGCCTCAAGTTGGATTTTGGTACATAGGCGAACCTCCTTAAGAATATATGAAAGAAACTCTATGCAAGAATTCAGATACTTCTACTTCACCATTAATTAATAATAATCAATTATGTGGCTCAAGTTTCAGTTTTCGTAAACTTGCTTAGCGGCATCTCTGTCGCACAGTTCCGTGCGACCGCACCGCATTTCTGGCCGGGCCTATCCCCTCCAACGAACGCGCTCGACCCTCCTTAAGGTAGTTCTGTCGTGAAGGCAATCCAAACTCATATGCATGAGCTTTTAACATGTAGTAATTTAGCTATTTAATTTTACTTGCACACAATCTTGGAGGCTTTTACTGAATATTTGGATGATCAATTAAAATTGAGAAATCGATCTTTTTACACGGCGCTTACCGGAGGGCTGGGGAAATTGATCGTCAAATCGAAAATTAACATACTTAGATCAAAGATAGAGAAAAAATAAAAAGTACTGCGGATTGGTAGATTATTCAGGAACTGATGCATCATAGAAAAAGGCAAAGTTTCCGGATCAAAGTTTAATTGAACCAAGGTTAATGTGCAAGATACCGAGTGAAATGACGTTTCCTAACCTATTTGTCGTTAAAATGAAGTCAAATCCGCGCTAAACATATGAACTTTTTACAAATAATCGTTTCAATCTGATAACGAAAATTTCGAAGAATTCTCGATTTTTTTTTATTCGTATTGAGGCTGTCAAAGTAATGCCTATGATTATTTTTTAATGTCATATAGATGCTGAGGTTTATGACTCCGGCGTAGTGACAGAACTACCTTAAGACTTCAATAAATTTCGTTTTGGTGAACAAAATTTCAAGTGATGCCGTTACAAGAGAAAAAACTTCGAAATGTTCCACAGATTTATCTTGAGTTTTCTTTGAATTTGTCCTGCGTCTAAAAAAATTGACCGTACAAATTTGACACCAATCGGTTAAGTGATTCCAACTTTGGGAATTTTGGCGATTGGAATGTATTGTGAACTTGGCGAATGTTGGTGTCTTCCATGAACTCTAGTGGTGGTTTGAGCTACAGTCAAGTAATTGATGTCAAGAATTTCGTCGTTTATTTCACGTTTGAGATTGAACAAATTGAATTTTCGGTATAAAAAACCGATTAACAAGAATACAATAAAAATGGCTGAATGTCCAACTTCTATCCATTCTGCAGCCGGTGAAGCATTATTTTTTCGATTTTGAGCTTCGTCAGAGCAGTCTTCCGTTCTATGGCTTGAATTTCTGTCATATGCTGGAGTTCTAGCTCACACTTTTTTATTTAATGATGGAGTTTCACGAAGATTATTTCATTCTCATTAACATTTTTATCGGACTCTATAAGGATAAAATAATTGATTTGTTATTCAATTGATATTAATCGAAAAAACCGGTGCGATGGCCTAGTGGTTAGAGTACTAGTATTTAGTCCAGAGCATCGGTAGTTCGCGGATTCGATTGCTGGTATCGTCGATGTTCGTCCAATTTAGAAATACATGCCAGATAAAGCTCTAGATGTATACATGAGATGCACACAGGTATTCTGCCTGTGCGGGTCACACGTATACACCTGTAGTCCGTGTTCACATGCTCGACGAAACGTAGCTCCAATACCGAGAGGCGAACCCGAGACCAGCTATATCTGCATAAGTTTTCCGCATTTTCCCTACGCCCATGGCAGCAATATTACGGCAAATACGATATAGAGGGGTAAGACTGCGGCCGCATGGGGGCCTGATTATGAATCTGGACCAGGTCCCCAGGGGGACTGGCTACTAATCGGGGCCGGCCGTGTGATAGGTATGACGCCGTAAGACGGAGGGATACGCAAAAAAGGAATTACAGAAGATACTTATCAAGGACGTGCCTGCGTCACGATGCCAAGTATTAAAATGAGAGATTTATGTTTAATTCTTTCAACTACGTTTTCAATTCGCTGTACCGAATATCTCAAAAATCATTCGTTCGAACCATTTCGAATACTACTCTTAGCTATTGGAGATTGGTTCCCTCAAGATTAGTCACCATAATCATAATCCAATAGTTGCATCTCCCATTTGAATCGTTGCGACTACTATTCGAATCGTTTCCACTATACCATTCAAAGTGTTGACTCAACCATTTTAGTTGTAAGAGAAATATAATGATCAATTGGTTGAGTTAACACTATTCATGGTTATGGCAGCTAATCTTTTTGCGAAAATAGCGCTTTCCACTACACTACTGATATTACATTGCATAGTAAAGTGATCCCGAAAATATCAATTATTCAGGACCCCCCTAATACACAATCCGTTCTTTTTTCGACTTTTGGACTATTTTGGGTGTCCTGGCATAAAAATCTTTTAAAAAAATGTTTTATCTCAAAAAACGAAAATTCAATAAGGATCACCAGTGCATAAAAGGTGGTATTCATGACGGCATACATACCAAAATCGATTTAATAAACAAATAAGTGATATTTTAGAAGCTCCTTCTAGAGCGAAAGAAAATCGATAACTATAGGGTTGGACTTACCAGAACCATCCACACAGTGCGTTATATTTTTTTTTGGTTCTATTGCTATTTTTTTTCCTGGTGTCATAGCTTGTCATTTTAGGGGAGGACCTTCACCGTTTTCGGCATCAGTGATGGACAAAGCGGTCTCGTTTGCCGCTATGGACGTTTCTGGTGATGCCTGCGGTTCGATGGCCTGACGTTTTTTTTGCGAAAATGATTGCGCCGGATCTTCGCCTTTCGGAAAAAGTAGAGTACGGGTTGACAGTGAAAGAGACACTATTCGCAAATATACTTACAATCGTTATCGTCTTCACGCTCCCATTCCACTTCAATCTGCTGTTTATTATTAGCTAAGAATTTTCGTAACTGCGCGGCATTTCTCTGGAATTATTTTACGCTGGCATTACAACATGAACCATATTATTCAGATATTAAACGAAATCGAACAAACTGTCAAAAAGCGGAGTATGTGTATTGGGGTGTGTAAAGAAAACAGTTCCTTTTATTCTGCTCGTAGCGCCAAAAAAACTAGAGCGTGAATTATAATCGTTACAGAAAAGCTTCGTACAATTTTTTCCAAAGGCTGCTCAACGACTTTTTGCCGCCCCCATTTGTTATATACGTAGAAAATGGGATTTTCTGTTTGGAAAGGTATCATTACCTTTGTACACGATCATATATGTGTGGTAGCATTCAATCGTTTCGTGAATTATTGTCAATCTTGTGTATCGTACTCCATTTTGCGTCACATTATATCAGAAATATTCGATTTTGCGTAAACAGATATTTTTCACTTCCTCAAATAACGATTCTATACGACGAACTGCCGTTTCCCTTGGTAATATTGTGTTAAAATTCGCATTATTTTTGTCAGGGTCATAAAATAACTATCATTCATACAATTTTTTATGACATTTGTGATTATTTTTTGAAATTATTATTATTGACGATAAAATGCTTATTAGGCTATCGTGTTTTCTTTATTACCATACATGATCGATACTACTCGCGGTTTAAACTATAATAATAATAATTATCATGTCATCTTGTATAAAAATCCGTACAGTTCTTGTCTCAAATTCAATGTCATAGTATAGGCCGTGATTTGCGGATGTGTACATTTTCTAAAAAAGAAGATTACGCGACAGTTTATTAAGCATTTTATCGTCAGATCGTATAATGAATTTAAATATTATAAATAACGCGAAAATAGTATGAAGGGGAGTTATTGTAAGTCGCTGTCAAATTTCATCTAAATGTTGACTGTACTATTACCAAGATAAATGGCAGTTAATCGTACTTCATTGTTTTTTGAAAATTCAAAAGTTATCTGTTCACCTGAAGTTGAATAATCCGGGCACTTATGCGGCCGGAAATGTAGTGCGATACAGATGAAAAGTAATCGTTCGACTGCCTATCGTGCATAAAAATAATGATATATTTTCAATGAAAGATCCGATTTTCTACGGGCTAATGAAATGGGAAATCCGAAAGGTAATTGAGGCACCTCTATACCAAAATTCGTATGAAGCTTTTCTCCAACGAGGGCCAATTTAATGATTCTGACACTAGTTTTTTTTTATGTTGTCGGTAGGAAAAATAATTTTTTTTTACTCACTCTGATGTGTATCGGACAAATTCACCAAAACTAAATAAAGCCGACAACCACACAGACAAGTAACATGAGCCCATTAGACGCGAACGCATATATTTACTGACCTCGATAGAAATAACGTCTTTCTTGTCGTTAAATTCTTTCGTAATGAGGCTTCAAATGTTTTCATTTTTCTCGCGTGCAGCTCGATTTGTTTTGCCAACTTCTAATTGGGCTTTATGAGAATGATAAATGTCGACGAAAAGACTTTTTTCGAGCGCAGAGAATCGGAATCCGCGTTTCTCCATTTTCAGACCATGTGTCACTATCACCGTAGTGAAGGTTACGTCTTATTTTTGTTATTTCATTCCCTGATACCAGCGGAAAACAAAAGACGATATACATTGGCAACGCGTGAAGCTCGATCTTGAGTTCGAACTTGAGTTTGGTCTTAAATTCCGACTTAAGTTCGATCTAGAGTTCGAACTTGAGTTTGGTCTTAAATTCCGACTTAAGTTCGATCTTGAGTTCGAACTTGAGTTCAATCTTAGACCCCAACTTAAGTTCGATCTTAAGTTCCAACTTAAGTAGTTCGACACTGAAGTTCGATCTTAAGTTCGAACTTGAAATCGAACTTGAGTTTGATCTTGAGTTTGTTCTTAAGTTCGAAGTTCGGACTATACAGTTGATATGAAGTGAAACTAGCCAATGGAGGGTTTTGTTTTTTCTGCAATATGACTTTCGGTTCGGAAATATGACCGGGGAATCTTTGGCATACACTCGAATTTTTTGAAATATTTCAGACAAGTTTCGAGACATAAATCACTATATCAGTGTACTGCAGAAAGATACGAAGGCCCTTTTAGTCTCAAACGAAATATTTTTTGCTGCAGTATCTTATTATATCTAAAAATCTTCAAAGCGCTATCATTTAATCAATATAACATATTAACCTCGAAAAATAGTGGCTAAAACGAGTTGCTTCGAGTAAAAGATACTGCGGCAGCGTCTTGTAAAATGGGTATCCATGCGTATCGCCGAAAGTGGTATGACCGAAAATCACAAACAAAACACTGCGCAGTCAGTTTGCGCTTAAGTGCGAACTTGAGAGTCATCTTACGATCGTATTGAAGATCGATCTTAAGTTCGAACTTAATTTTGAAGGTGAATGTATACTTAAGACCGATCTTAAGTTCGTGATCAAGTTGGCGCTTAAGTGTGATCTTAAGCTGAAACTTAATTTAAATTCTTGGTCAAACTTAAGATCAAGCTTTTTTTTCTTTTTCCCCGAGAGATTGTGGAAAAATCTTCAGTAAGACATTGGGGTCGGTGCGCAATCCCCAACCGTGTGAGATTTTTACCCACTAAAAAACCATAATCCCTTTCTCCTTGACATTGGCCCCACCCCGGAACCGCTTTCACATTGCATCAGGGTGGTGTTATTTCTGCGCCAACCTGAGCGCTAGATTAATGCGCTTAGGGATTAGGGGTTATGCACTCCCCTCGCGCACTCCTTTTGGTTCTTTGTCCGCAGCACCTTCCCCACGTATCCCGTGATGCTCGTCCACTTCGCATCACTCTGCAACATTTCCTCTACTGCGTTCTGCGGAATGGGCTCTATGCCCAGGACAGCCGTCAGTGCTCTCTTCTCTTCTGCCCACCTTGGACACACGAAGAACGTGTGTCCAAGTTCGTTCTCAAGTTCGATCTTAAGGTAGTTCTGTCGTGAAGGCAATTCAAAGTCATATGCATGAATTTTTGACATGTTGTAATTTAGCTATTCAATTTTACTTGCACAAAATCTTGAAGGCTTTTACCGAGTATTTGAATGAACAATTAAAACTTGAAAATCGACCTTTTTACACGGCGATCACGGGAGGGCTGGAAAAATTGATCTTTAAATCGAAAATTAACGTACTTAGATCAAAGATAGAGAAAAAATAAAAAGTACTACGGATTCGCAAAACATTCAGGAATTGATGCATCATGAAAAAAGGTGAAGTCTCCGGAATAATGTTTAATTGAACCAAGGTCAGAGTTCACGATACCGGGCCAAATGACGTTTCCTAACTTAATTATCGTAAAAATGAAGTCAAATCCGCACTAAACATATCACCTATTTACAGATAATCGTTTTAATTTGATTACGACAATTTCGAAGGATTCTCGATTATTTTTTATATTATTATTGAGGCAGTCAAAGTCATGCGTATGATTATTTTTTAATGTCATATAGACTCTGAGATTTACGACTCCGGCGTACCGACAGAACTACCTTAAGTTCAACCATAAGGCTGACCATGAATTCAAAATTAAGTTTCAGCTTAAGATCACACTTAAGCGCCAACTTGAGCACGAACTTAAGATCGGTCTTAAATATTCATTCACCTTCAAAATTAAGTTCGAACTTAAGATCGATCTTCAATACGATCGTAAGATGACTTTCAAGTTCGCACTTAAGCGTAAACTGACTGCGCAGTGTTTTGTTTATGATTTTCGGTCATACCACTTTCGGCGATACGCATGGATACCGTAAAATGTACTTGTCTCAAGACGCTACCGCGTCTCTTGATATCTTGAAAAATTTGTTGAAACGAGATCAATTAAGAACTGGGTTGTAAATTTTAATTACTTAATTTAGTACACTGAAAAAAAATCTCATTGATTCAATAAATCCATCGTTTGCGGGCTGCCAAAAACAAGCGTTATCAACTTAATTTGAATTATAATTCCTCCAACTCCATACGAGATCGAAACAATAACTCTAAAATAAGCAAAATAATATTTTATTATTTCGATGTTAAATGGGATTGAACGAATAAGAGTTAATTCAAAAATACTTTTTTTGGCAGTCCGCAAACGATGGATTTATTGAATCAATGACGTTTTTTGTCAGTGTAAACATGCAGTGTATTAATTATTATTGATTATTTTCATAACGATTCACAATTAAGTGACGCGATAACATTGAGATGGTGATCACTTAATTTACTCTAACTAGATAACTTGTTACACATAGCCCACGTGGCCGCGTTGGCCTGTCCTATTTCCTCGTAAACTCCCTGTATATCCATTGCAACTTAAATGTGGCTAATATAGAACATGTACTACTATGAAATATGTGTACGTGCTTAACTTTTTTCACATTTTTCGTATTTTCTTTGTTTCTACTTACCTAATTGTTGAAATTACGGAGACTAATGAAATTATGAAATTACATTGTGAAACTATAAAGATATTTGTTATCTTGGGCAACCAGTGAGATCATCTGAGTAACCTCTAGCCAAAATGAAATAAAAATTGAGTGAAAAAAACACTAACGATTATTCGCACAATATAAAAAGAAAATAAGACATTTTTTAGAACAAAAAAAGAATACATATGCTACAATAACAGCGAAAACAATTTTTATGACAAGGTTCCATATTTATTTTTCATTTTCGCGATAATGTAACAATAGTGACTTAAAAATTATCGGTGAATTTTTAGTAAATTATTCGATAAGTACAATCGTGCGTTGTGTCGCGCATTGTCCATAATTAAGTGGTCTCATTTAATATAAACTTGGATTATCGGTTGTTTGATGGAAAGTGTCTAAGTGGGATATGAGTTAACGACATCGAATGGCAAGGATTCGTGGTTTCGCTTCTCATAATCTCGTCTCTCCTTAAATTCGCAAAAAAAATTCACAAGTATCTCAGTCGCTTGTCTGTCGAAGTGGCAGCAAGCGGAGGGTTCGTTATTCATATGCAACCTTCCCAAATTTCCATTTCGCATACTCTGCGTTGCGTAACCCGTTGGCACAATTGAAACGTTATTACATTTATTATGCCCTGATTGGATTATCGCTTGGGGGGGCTGTGGATTCACTGCAACGAGACTATCGAGTAATACGGTGAGTTGGCGACGCGGTCTTCTAATCAACTTAAAACTTACTTGCTCGTGTAGCATTCACATTATTCTCAAGTTTCTTCATCCTCACTCTCAACAAACTGCCAACTATGTTCCAAAACCCCAGTTTTGCATTCGCAGTGAAAATTATCTTACAAGATCTATACAAATGTCTAAAATAAATATACAAAAGTGTCACAAAAAATCATGAAAAAACCTTTACACAAAAAATATAATTTATCTTCTTTTTATATTATTATTATTATTATTATTTTTTTTTTTTTTGGAGCAAGTGACATTGTGGATACTTTGTGGTATATTTTTTTATTACTCGTTTTCGTTCACTCATGCAGGCGTGTACCGCAACTTTGAGACGATTTGGGAATAAGCAAACAATATAATTTGCTAAAATTGATTACTGTTGCATTCAATAGGATTTTGTTAAATTACTTATCAGGAGGGGACAAAAACATTGCCGTAAAAATTGGACCTAACGGCGTGAATAGACGGGTAAAATATATATTGGAAGTCGATACAAATTCGTCCAGTCGATATCACACGTCCGAGAGAAGTATTGGGATGCGCGAAAGAGATTCGGTAGACGAGATACTTCTGGACGAGATACACTGGAAGCTAGACTGGCCGCTGGGCAAGTGGGCACAAGCCTCGTTGATAGACGTCAGGCTCTAATAACAGAGATGACGACGAATCGGAAGCAATGAGAAATGAAAGACTCCGATCGGAGCCAGACTTTAGCTTTCGATACTCCTGTGCAATCAACTGGGATATTTGAAACGGGAAACTAGGGTACATATGGTTACTGCGATTGGAAACAGATTAAGGCGACATGTACAAGGTGTACACTGGGGTGTATAAAAAAAGAACTTAAAAAAAATTGTCTATTTAAATTTTGCAAAAGTCCGCCTCTTCACCTCGATGTGCACCAAATATTTGAGATATTTTTTACCCATATCTCGCAAAAACTAGATGTCGATTGAGTCACCTCTAAGGATAATTTACCCACGCCTACCTTTTGCACAGTTTATTGGGTGGTTATCACCTCAAGTTTAACATTTGATGAGTACGAAAAAAAGAAATATTGGAATGAAAAAACAATTAAATCCCGAAAACGTTATTAACAAGGATGCAAAGTAGAACCTTGCACATTGCTCCTCATTATTTTTCGCTTCTTACAAAGCTACCTCTATGAGGAAGTATGTTATTCAATTTTTGGCTTCCTCGTAGAGGAAGCTTTGTAAAACGCGAAAAATAATGAGGAAGCAATGTGGAAGGTTCTACTTTGCATCCTTGTTTTAATTAGATAAATATACATGTTGTGGATTCGCTTTTTCTATTTCGTTATTACGTTATTTCGTGATTATCAGAGCGTTTCCGAAAGTGAATGTGATGATGTATATTTTTTAAAATAATTCAACATTCCATAAAATCAAAAATTTCATACCGTTCGTCACTAAATTATACATATATAATGGCTGATTATTGTTTCATTTATATACAAAATTTGAGCGCGCTATCTTAAGTTTTGGAAAAGTTGCAATAGAGCGATAATCTCAATTTTTTTTTAAAGTCAAAACATCATAAAATTTTAACGTTTCAACCGATACTAACCAAATTCAATAGGGGTTACCGGTGTATGAAAGCGCACATTCATACTATTTTTGAGCTCGATATCTAGTAAATTGAAAAAGTTATCGCGTTAACAGACATTTTTGGAAAAATTCAAAACCGCGTAAAAATTTAACGATAGGGGGGATTTTCACAAAAACGAGTATGAACGATGAGTATTGACAGCTCTACCTATGGTGTAAATATCGGCTTGATAGCTCGAGGCGTTCCCGTATTATAAAGGTTTACATTTTTCGAGCGTGTAACATACACATACACACACGCACGCACACACACACACACACACACACACACACACACACACACACACACACACACACACACACACACACACACACACACACACACACACACACACACACACACACACACACACACACACACACACACACACACACACACACACACACACACACACACACACACACACACACACACACACACACACACACACACACACACACACACACACACACACACACACGCACACGCACACGCACACGCACACGCACACGCACACGCACACGCACACGCACACGCACACGCGCGCACACACACACACACACACACACACACACACACACACACACACACACACACACACACACACACACACACACATTTTTTCTAAACCACTTTTCTCGACGTTTTGGACCATTCTGAGTGTACTGACACGAAAATCTCGAAAAAAATATTTTTCACGAAAACAAAGCTTCCTCTATGAGGAAGCAAAAATGGAAATAATTCTCAAAATAAGTCTGAATAATATTTCTAACTGGATATTTTTTGGCAAAGTTAGCTCGTTTGCCTACCAGGGTTAACTCGTCAAGTATCTAAGTTTTCAGACTCCTAGTTCATTTATTATCGGTTTGTAAAGTACTGAAAGCATGGCTTTTTTTACATCTGGCTTAAAACGCTGTTAATTTCATATTGAACGTTGCAAAAGCATTAAGTTTTACGTGGAACGATGTTCGTGTATATTCTGAATATCAAGAGTCTGTATATCCAGAATATACTCGAAAGACGTTCCTTGTATAACCCAATATTTTTGCAACGTTCAATATGAAATTGACAGCGTTTTAAGATATGAGAAAAAATATAAATAAACGGCATGCTTTCATTAATTTATAAATCAATAATAAACAAACCAGCAGTCCGAAAACTCAGATATTGGACGAGTTAATCCTGGTAAGCAAACCGAGTTAACTTACCGAAAAAATATCGAGTTCAAAATATTATTCCGACATTTTTTTTAGTAATGAATTTAATCTCAAATCATCTTTTCTCGTAATTTTTTTTTTTCTATTCCAACATTACATGTTTTCCTACACTTCAAAGCTTAAACTTGAGGTGATGATCACAGAATAAACGGGGCAAATATAGGCGCGAGCAATTTATCCGAGGAAGTGGCTCAATCAACATCTAGTTTTAGCGATATATATGCGGTAAATAATATCTAAAAAAAACGTTGCCGTCGGATTCTATGTGAAAAGGTGCATATCGAGGTAAAGAGACACACTTTTGCAATTTTAAATAAAGAATTGAAAATAAAAAAAGTTTTTTTTTGCGCAACCTACTTTATACTGGTAAATTTTGTGAAATATTCAAAGTGACATCGTTGAGAGAATTATTATCAAACATTTTTTTGTGATTATACATAACTTAGAAAAATCTTTGGCGAATATTCTCAGCATTGGAAAACATGGTAAGCTCGGAATTGAGAAAGTTATCGAGGTTTGAAAAAAGATTTTTCTCACCTCCGGGCCGAAAGCGACAACTTTCGTTCCGCTGCGCGGAACGAAGTTCCCGGTTTTCGGCTCCGTCGATGCGAAAAATCATATACACTCCTCGGGCAGTAAATAAGAAAGCCTCAAATCACATGTTTGTCGGCCAAGGCGAAGCCGAGGTCGACAATTACATGTCGACCTCGAGTGTTATACAGTGTGTGCATTATAAATAGTATACTTAAGCACGATGTACTTCGAAATTTATTTTTTCGATTTTTATCACTATAATCAATTTTTGTATGATCGTATAACAACAATAATGTGTGCATGATATTTTGTTCCTTCGTTTATTATGTACTCAATCGTGGATTTATTATATATTGTAGACACTTTATGTATTATCGAATGATTTAATAATAATAGTCATGATAACAACAACAACAACAACAACAACAATAATAATAATAATAATAATAATAATAATAATAATAATAATAATCGTCGTTTGTCACGAACCTTAAGATCATCCCCGCCTGTCGGCAGAAAGCCGACTCACTTGCGGGTCGAATGCAGAAGGCGGTCATTCTGGGTTCGCTCCGTCTACTTAGGTCACACGATTCTGGACTGACCTGACTGCTTACCTCCGGGTTGGAGGAGCAGTCAGGCAGAATGATTTTTATTAACCCGCCCGTCCTGTAGGTGAGTCGGAGCCCTACGGGGCCGGTCGGGCATTTTACGAAGCATAATAATAAGAAAGGGGATTTGTCCGATCCGAAAAACTATCGGCCGATCACCTGTCTCAACGTATGTTACAAAATATTCACGAAGATCTTGAATGAGCGAATACTTGAGACAGGGGATCCAGTATGGCGAGAGATTTACGAGCAAAGAGGCTGTAAGCGGGGCGTGGCAGGTTGCAAAGAAAATCTGTTGATAGATCGATCCGTCACACAGGACTCAGTCCAGTACAAACGCAACCTGTCCATGGCATGGATCGATTACCGCAAGGCATTCGACACAACGTCGCATCAGCTCGTTGTGAGGCTCCTCGAGTGCCTTGCGGTACATCCCCGCATAGTGAGATGCATAGAACACCTACTACCGCTCTGGAGGACTCGCTTCACCATTTCCATCGGTGGGGCAACTCAGTCCACAGAGTTGGTTCAGTACAGGAGGGGGGTCTTTCAAGGAGACTCCTTAAGCCCACTCCTATTTTGCATCTCACTATTGCCGCTATCTCTCGCCCTGCGCCAAACTCGCGGGTACAGGTGTGGACCTGTCGGCAACCGGAGGCACAAGATCACCCACCTTTTTATGTGGATGATCTGAAGCTCTACGCCTCCGGTGAGAGCGATCTCAACCTCGCACTCGCCGTAGTGGATACCTACTCGCGAGATATTGGCATGGCCTTCGGATTGGACAAATGCGCAGTGGTCCATTTAGTACGCGGAAGATCTGGGCGTCTTGCGGAGGATGCGCAGCTCGTGGACGGGAGCGTCATTAAGAACCTTAACGCCGGAGAGTCTTATCAATACCTCGGAGTGTCGCAGAATCTATTACAGGACGCTGCGGCAGTCAAGGAGACTCTCCGCGGCAGGTATAGGCAGCGGCTTAGGCAAATTTGGAGTTCCGAATTGTCTGGGCGGAACAAGATCGCTGCTACCAACATGCTTGCCGTCCCAGTCCTTCTCTACTCTTTCGGGGTAGTGAAATGGAGGCGAGGCGAGCTGCGTGAACTCGACGCCAGCACACGCAAGATGATGAACGTCCATAGGAGTCTTCATCCTAGATCTTCCGTGCCCCGTATATACCTCCCGCGTCACATGGGTGGAAGGGGCCTACTTGGATTGGAGTGCCTGCATGATCGTTTGGTCCTCGGTGTAGCTTGCGACGTAATCGGAAGTGCGAATCCTCTCCTGTCCTTCGTGAATGATCATGAAAGGACGGGGGTTGGGGCGTTTTTATACAGGGCGGCAGAGAAGGCGGCAGAAAACCTCGGTTTGGAATTTCGTGTTGGTCGGGGCGGCAGAAGGTCGATTAATTCCATCATCGACCTGGAACCGTCCCGGCGTAGGAGCACCATCAGAGCCGCCGAGCATAATACCCTGCTTGAGCGGCACGTGGGCAAGGCCATGCACGGAGTGTTCTTTCGGCACATCGACAGCATGGACTTGTCTGCTCGGCTGACTTTTACATTCTTACAGTCAGCCGGTCTGATGTCTGAGACCGAGGGATTCATCATTACCTGCCAGGATCGCGTAATTAACACGCTCGTCTACCAGAGCCAGGTGATGGGTATGCAGGTCCCTGACACACGGTGCAGGGCCTGCAAACGATCGTCAGAGACACTCATGCACATTCTATCTGCATGTCCCAACTATGCGGTCTCTGGCTATATCCATCGCCATAATGCGGCCCTAAGAGTGTTGTACTACCACCTTCGACACTCTTACGGGGTAGACGAGACGCCACTGCTTCCCTACGCCCCTGGAGATATTGAGTCCGTCGTGGGAAATGAGAAGTGCCGTATTTACTGGAACTATTCATTTCCCACTGTCAGGCAAATAACAGCCAATAAACCTGACATTGTCGTCTTCGACCACGAGATACATGCGATCTTTGTCATCGAGTTCTCGGCTCCGGGCGAGTCTAACATCGCTACTAAAGAAGACGACAAGCGGACGAAATATCAGGATCTCCTTTTCGAGCTTCGCGGGCTATACCGAGGGTACACGGTCAAGCTGGTGGTACTCATAATCGGCGTTCTCGGCGATTCTGAATTCGCTCCGTCTACTTAGGTCACACGATTCTGGACTGACCTGACTGCTTAACTCCGGGTTGGAGGAGCAGTCAGGCAGAATGATTTTTATTAACCCGCCCATCCTGTAGGTGAGTCGGAGCCCTACGGGGCCGGTCGGGCATTTTACGTTAAAAAAAAAAGATAAATAATAATAATAATAATAATAATACAAAAAAAAGATAAATATAATAATAATAATAATAATAATTTTATCATTCAATGTACTCTTCATACAAATATTTTTATCATCTAAAAACGCGAAGGTCTCATGATTTGTGTGAGCTCGTTGTTGTAACAAAGGATGAACGTAAATTCGTAGTACATTTTTCGCTACGTAACGCGTTTGTACGTTGAGCGCTGTCCAGGAAATCGAAGCTCGCACCGATAACCGGTTTATTTTGTTTTCATCGGATCCGTCGGGGTTCTTGGCCTCGAATGGCGTTTCCTTGTTCAACGGGAGGTGAAACGGAAATTGTGACGGGTCTGGTAGATCGAGTTCATGGCGAAATGTCGAATCTGAAAGCAATGTGTGTGAATTTTGGTCGCGAAATTGGGTGATAAAGACATGAGAGGGAAATATTCTCCCGCACGGCCTATTGATTGTAAACTTTATTCTATTTATCGTAGCGTTATTTTCAAGTTATCAAGCCCACGCAATTCACGTTAATGCCTCCGCAATATCAGGCACTCCGAAGAAAATACTTTAACAAGAATAGAATTGTCGATGCGTGATTTAAAAGTGAACTGTACCCGCTCTGCATCCGCAATGCTTCTTCATCAGTTAAATAAGTGTAGAAAATTTTTGAGCTTCGTTCTCAATTCTCCGAGAGTACGGTACATTGATGGCCAATTCTATTACAAGATAATGAATTTTTAAAAATAACTTCCGGTTTTTTTTGCATATTAGCAAGTCGGATGTTAAAAATGGGAAAGTGATTAATTTTTCAATGAATTTGTGGAGTTTTTAAAAGAAGCTTCATCGATTGTGAGAGTTTTTCTTTCTTGTGACGTTGTCTCGTAAATAGAGTTGTAAACATCCCGTTACTTTCAAACTCACTTATTTTTTCGCTCTTATGAGTAATGACAAATTCTTCGTAAAGAATATTATGCCCCATTTTGATAAAAAGTGGGCAAACATTTTATTGAAAACAAAAAGCCACGGTTATTTATAAAAACTCATTTCCAAATGTCTCGAAAATTGAAGTAGCCCATCTTTATTTCCTCGTTATCCATAACTATTCGTCTTATGGCATTTTCGGGAAAATTGGTTTATGATCTTATTATATTTAATTGAATTAGGTTCATGGAAATTACATTTTGTACAGTTTCTTACTCATAATGTAGAATATTCTAAAAAAAATTGCCGTTCTCCAATCATTTACTAGACAAATAAACCAAAATAAATGCTTATTCATAAAATTTAATTGACTGGAAATCTTTTTTATTTCACTCAGTGCGTCAAACGTAGTTTACACACCTCGTGAAATAAAATTTTGTACGATACTCATGCGAAAAACGTTTTCTTAACTCGTGTGATTGCAACACTCGCCTTCGGTTCGTGCGTTTTTTCGCACTCGTATCGTAATGTACTATTAAAATATGAATTCACTTAAAGACCAAACTTATATGCCTCATCATTATTACATAAACTTGAAAAACATTAAAAATATCTTTTATATATTACATAGAAAAGTTCTATAGCCACCCACAAAATAAATGTATATGCACTGTACATTTTATGGTAATTAAAACAAAAGTTCCGAAAATAAAAAAGTATGTACATATAAATATGAACAAAATGAGCTTTTGGGAGGGCGCCACAAATTACGAGATAAACCCAGAATATAATTTTTCGTACCTCGACAAATTCTCATTTATTTGCAAATTTCCTCGAATTTTCATAAAACTTATAATCTAGTCAACAATCGGAGCGCTGTATATTAAAAAAAGTATAAGAGTTCCTCGAAGAAAATTTCAAATTGGCATTTATCTCTAATAATATTTATTTAAGCATTTATTGCTAAATTTTAATCAGTATACGTGTGTTTGTCGGTGAAGGTACAGTTCACTAATAATTACAATGTATCATTTTACATCGCGTTCGTTTAATGAAATTTCGTAACTATGTATATCTTTGGTACATCGTCTATCCTTTCGCTCGTTCATACGTTAGCTCTTCATCGTAATACATAGTTCGTGCGTTTCGATGAGCTTGCGCCTTCGCCCCGATGCCTCTCCACGTGCGCACGTAGCTCCATAAAAAGGCAATATAAACGATAATGATGTTGAAGTATATACGTTTTTCCGCTGCTTCTCGAGCTCGTTCTCGTTCGCGGCGAACAGAAAATAAAATATAACGACCTGGAGTGACAGTAAAAATTGAGAAGTGTACAAGAGAAAAATTCTGGGCGAAGGAAAACGAAATGTTCGCCGAACAATTAAACAAATCTTAGCTGGCAGTATTGAGATTTGCGCTGTGCTAGAGCGCCGGTGGATTCCTCAGACCGAGAACCTTAATTAGCCGGAGCAATTAAAAACACGGTGGCGTAACGAACGATTTCTTAGCGACGAAGTTAGGAGCCCCTTTTGCCCAACTGTACTCCCTTTTATTTCCTCTAGTTTCTTTTCTCCGTTTATTTTTTCATTTCGTTTTCTCACATTTATCAAATCGCCAACATTATCATTAATTAACAGGTACATCATCACGCATTCATAAATATTATCTTTTGCTCTGAATATCATTATTTATAGTATACGTATATACATACAGAGCGTCGATTGATCGCATTTTAATTGTTATATATTTACATTTTCAGTGTATTATTTATTTATAGTTTATTTTTATTTATTTTTCTTTTCGAGAGAGAAAATTAATGAGTATGAAAACGAAAGTTTTTTAAACGGTGCATTTATTACGATCGAACAAAAACCATTTGTTCCAATTACTCGACGACAAATCCGAAAGAGCAAATAATTTTTATTTAGAATTTCTTAAGTAATTGGACGATTGGATTTTGCTCATGATAGCACTGGCACTTTTCGGAAGAATAAATAAATGGTGAATGTTGAATTACCATCGACGGTACCATTTGGTCAATCACGTTCTATAATATCGAAAAAAGGTTGTACAAATTTTAAAAAAGTATCTAGTGTGTATTAAGGTGGATCTGAATTAGAGAGATCCTACTTAATTTAGAAAAAAATGTATGTCACTAATATCACAGAAAAAAAAGTCAATTTACGTTGATAACGAAAAGGACGTATTATCCGCAGTTTTTTTGTAAGCCACATTTATCATTTAAGTATAATCTTGACAAGCGATAGCTAGCTTTACCACTAATGGCCATCTATTGATAAAGAAAACGAAATAAAGTTACAAAGTTAAGGGGTTACATTTATATATGTTTGTTAAACGCCGGATCGATCTACTTAAAATTTTCTGAGCTTCATAAAAACCCATGCCTTTTCGATTGTCAACTAATTAACTAATTGTTCTCCTAATTGAGAAGTAAAATAGAAAGAAATACTCGGTGGAATTGTAAAAAGTCTATCAAAAAATAAAATCCGTTACCACTCGTCAAGATTGAACTAAAATTACAAATTTGACGTCCGGAAAACTCTCAGTAGTAATACCCCAAGAGCTTCAAAATCATCGGGTATTTCCCGATAACTTCGTTGCATACAAACAAGAGTGTCAATTTATGCAGGTTAAAAAATCCCGAGCGCTTGCGCGAGGGAATTTTCTAATTAAAGGCAATACACGATTAATTTTGAAGCTCGAGGGGTATTTGTCGGATTATTTTTTCCATCGGAATTTCGGCTCATTCTTCAGATCACGTTCCATTTCTCGTTAGAAGTTTGACAGATGTGAAGAATTCTCAGGTTAAAAGTTGTTCAGAAATTGTTTTTATTGCTTAGCAACTTGTTAGGAAATATCCGAAAAATATCCGAAATAAAATCGACTAGGTTCCCCCACATGAGGCCAAATGCGTCGTTTCTATTGGCTGAAATTCCGATGCGGAAAATAATCTATAATATATCCCATTCATTATTAGCTTAAACTGAATTATTCTACCGTTAATTAATTGTTGTACATTTTTCCCTACGTTAAGTAGAATCTCTAAAATTTAGATTTACATTAGCTTGTAGTAGTTTCCCTTTAAAAAATGTGACTAAACAATTTGTCAAATCTTTGTACGCGACTCAACTGGTTCATCGTCGATGCCTTCTTAAAAGAGCGTAAAAAATAAATTGCGAGTAGGTCATGAGATCATGTAAAATACTGCCCCGATAAAAAATATATTCATTTTCTTCCATAAAATCACGGAGAAAAAAATAAAAATAAAAAGACAACACGTCGGATTGCAATATACGATTTTGTGGAATAGGACGTCGTACTCGACCGCGTATACCACTACCCTGAAAATCCAAGCTACGTGATGAGCATTTTTTTCCAATCCGTACGAGATGCTCGGACAAATCTTGACTGTAACCCATCGCACGGCCAGCGCAGAAGAGAGAACGTCGTTCTTGTTGCCTATGTACCCAGATTATAAAGCAAAAATGCATACGCTTGAGAGGCTTTTCGCTCTCCTCGTCGAAACGAATTGCAGCTTTACATAAATCCTCAAAGACTCGTAGGAGATTCCCACAGGCATCAAACTCATGCTATGTAAAGACCTGAATCCGTTCAAAAGTTATTTCAACTTCACATCTTCACTTTATAATTCGAACATCGAGTTAACTCAATTTTCTAAGTCTCGTTAAATTCATTCGTTTGACTGTGGAAGCTCCATGAACTATGTTTGGAGCCTTAGAAAATCATGGCCATGACTGAGTAGATGACTGAAGATGCGAAAGATGGAATGACCGAACAGCGGTCTCTATGTTAACAGGCTAAATACAGATATGAAAGAAAATGGCTCTCCCTTCCAATCGCTCATTCTCTCTTTCGTTCCTCTTCTTTCGCTCGGTCGTCGTCAAACATTATTATTTACAGTTTTTCGCCTGGACTCATTTATTTTTTCTTTCGATCCAATCGTCGAGCTGAAGCCTCCCAAGGAGAATCCTGAGTGCTGAGTATCCGGTTTTGTGGAATTGGAATTAGAAGCAGTACTTTCGGGTGCTGAACTCCGGCACCGGACTTAGGGTTGCCGCGGGACGACCCCCTTGTCGAGGGACGACCCCCTCCTCCTGTCAGCCATAGTAATAACTCTTGTTGACAAGATTTCTTGAATTTTCCGGACGCAAAATGGTGTGAAGGCTGTTCGTTCCGACCATGTGATTGCCAAGGTCGACGCGGTCACCCGTGTGCGGCGACATCTGGTGCATTCCGCCCATCGAAAGCGGCATTCGCGCGTCCGCATAGTAACGCTCCGCATGAAGACGCTCGGCTAGTTGAGTCTCCGGGATACTGAAACAAGCGGTTGAACAATATGATTTAGCAAATTTTCTTCGTATAGTGATTTTCTGGATGACTAGAGTTAATTTTGTGCGTCAGGTGTTGTTGAAGACGAATTATGAAAATCAACAGCAGGTGGGCTCAAGTAATTATTAATTTTTATGATCACAGTTTGGGAATGGGGATGTTAACATAAAATTACTTTTCTACTCTATTTTGTTAATTTATTATAGAAATAATTTGGTATTTATTTTTATTTGAGCGATATCATTCGTTTAGCAATTTTTATTTTTGTTTTATGAACAAAGGTCATATAGTGTCGTTAAAAAATATCATAGACTTTATTCAGTAGTCCAATACATAAGATGACGTGAAAACACATTGTCTTAACGTTTTCTTATCTTTCGACTTGTATTTTTCCGTTCTTATATTTTGACCATTCGATTTATTCGTTTATCTGTATTATGGCTATTTCGGTTTTTCGCCTTTCGCTATTCTAACCATTCGACTTATTCGCCTCTCGCCATGTCGCCGTTAGATTCATTCGTCTGTCGCTATTTTGAACCTTCGACTTATTGACTTTTTGCTATTTTAACCGTTCGACTTTTTCATCTTCTGCAGTTTTGACCATTCGGCCGATTCATCTTTCATTATTTTGATCGTTCAATTGTGACTGTTTTCGCTATTTTGACCAATCGATTTTTTCCTCTTTCTTTTTATCGGCTACTCTGATTAGCCAACTAGATTAATTTGAATTGTGCAATTGTTCATAAAGTTTTTAAAATAAGTCCTTGGTTTTGTTGGCATAGCGAACTGACCTCGTAGTATCCTGCATTGGCACTGGAACAGGAGTCGTAAGATCAATATCGGCATCAATCTCCGATATCTCATCGGTGAATCCATTGGGTAGAGTTTCATTGTTAGCATGGAACTTGGCCTGTCGTTTGGCCCTGTGGCGACTGATAAGGAGTCGACCGATCACGAGACCCAGGAATAGGAGAACTCCAACTGCCACCGAGACGATGATGTAGAGATAGAATTTCTCTTGATTTTCTGTGTTAGAAATAAAAAATGCAAATTCATTAGACAAAAATTTCGATTTTATTCTGCAAAATCTTAGGGCAATGCTGGTCGAATACAATTTATAAAAAAGCATCTCTCTTTCACTCATCAACGCAATAAATATTTTCTCAAGTCTTCGAGGATGCAGGGTGCTGTTCGGAGCGATGCAGAAAACGAACAGAAAAAAAAAAGAAAATCCAATCATGCACAACGAGCAACTATTTAAATGCGAATCCTATTGTCACTTATATTAGGCATAATATTGCAGTTTCTGCATTAAAAATTCAATGAAACGATCGACGGATTCCTGATAACGAAGAATTTACAGTTATCGATTATTACTTTTCATCAGTCGATAAGTTTGCTAGCGAGCTTCGGTCGATAAGATTTTTACGGTCGGTAAAAACGTGGTCTTCATTATTAGATGCTGGGCAGAATTTCCATTTCACAGCTCACTATTTGTAATCAAATTCTATATATTTATTTATTTATTTTTAAAACGGTGTTCAGTTGAATTTGTTTTTTAGATTTATTGTTTTTTTGTGCGATGATGGCATAATTTTTCTAAATTACTTACTTGAGATAAAGGAATATGCATTGATCCATTCATTCAGATAGCCAACAACAATTCGGTCCTCCTCGGGTATAGCGTAGACGACAGTCGAACAGATAGTCGTCCTTTGCACCCCTTCTGGCTCGCCGCTTTTACCGCCGTTACCCTTCGTGCCACTCATCGTCAGCCCCTTCGTATCCTCGTGAGCTAAGCGCAAGCGTTTTTGGGCTTTTCCTCTCGTACCGACTGAGTTTAACTTGTATCGAGCTTCCACTTCGTGTGAAAATGAGTGTGTGTGTGCGCGCGCGCAAAAATAGAGAAAAAGAAAAAAACACAGCTCGTCACACTAACATTATATTTTTATTCAGACCGGTGCTCTTTAAATTTATACAATTTACACACTTGAAACGATAAAGGTGAATAAAGGTGCAGATTTTTTAATAGAAAAGTAAATTAAAGATGATCATTTACATTATGATTGGTTAATGAGCATGTTTTATAGCGATAGCGATTATTTACATATCGAGAGATGGAAAGGCACAGAGCATTACGCTGCGAATACAAATTAGTTAGGTAAACTGAACACGGACTGTCAAATATAATTTTGTTCGAATGTTTATTACACGTACATTGCTATCTGAAAATTTGATTGAAATAGAATTTGAGAACTTTGCGACGAGAAGAAAAACTCGAAAATTGCTTTAAGAACGTTGATATTTAATATTAATAATGCCATAATTGTGAATAAAGTATTTTCAGTAGAAATAGTTTTACAATCTTTTAGAAAGGTTCATGTTTTCCTTATGTAATAAGATCCCGATATATTTTAGAAACATGTGATTTTTTTTTAATTCAGAGAAATGTTTAAAAAGTCGCGATTTTTCAAAATGTTTTTGTCTAAGCATTTCGCATTACACATAAGAACTTTTAGAATAACTAATTAAAAGGTTAAATTCTTATAAAAATGAGAAATTCAATAACATAAAAAATTATTATCCATCAGTTTTGAACGAAAAAAAATGATATTTAAGACATTCTAAAACGTTGCACCATATTGTAAACACTTTGAATAAAAGCTAGTTCTTTACTGTCGATTTCAAGAAAGGTCTATAGAAATAATTCAGCCCCCAAGTGACGAGAAAGAGCTAGTTCAGGACAATTCGAGCCATGTTCCGTACGTGCAAAAATAATTTTACGCTAACTGAATATTTATTTGACAGTCCAGATTCAGTTAAACCACCAAACTCTTTTTCGAGGGTACAAACGGGAAACGCTGTAAAACCTGATTTATTCATAATATCGGTGAAATATTTCCACCACTATACACAAAATTAGGTCACGGTTCAATATGAATAAACTATTACAATATCAATGTGTTTTTCGAAAAACTTTATGAATTAAATTTCATATTTAAAAAAAAAAAAGTTTTTTTAACTGGCATAACTGGAAAAAGCTGACTCATTGTCAAAGTCATACGTGATTTCAGAGAATTCTGAGAAAGATTCAAAAGCATAGAACGGAGCTCGATCACATTGAATACCACACACTTGGAGGCAAAACCACCAACCACATGGTTCCCTAGTACCGGCGCGCGCGACAACAGACACTAGCCAACAATGGCAAGAAAACGTAAAGAGCCTGGGGCGGAGCGCGCGAACCAAAAGTTTTCCAATACGTTTGCTCCGTACAGTTATATCCGAGGAGTAGAATGTTGTACGAATTACATGCATATATGCATAACTTTACGTACCCTTGCGAATGAAAAGTATCATGCACGACTACCTTCTCTAACGAGCTCTCAATTCCGGCGGAAAATGTTAAAACGTACTCAAGAAATTTCATTTGAAATCACAATTTCGCAGACATTTTCGCAACATACTATGAAAATACTGCTGTCGAGGTTCGAGAAACGTGCGCCGCTATCGCCACGACTGCTTTGACTGACACTGGTGTCTTATTACGATGAGAGCTCTGTCATAATCGTAAAATCGCGTGTTCGTTGACACGACGAAATACTGCTTCTTACGTAGCGATAAAACCACGAGGCCAACAGCAACGGCGAATGTCCTGTGCACATGGCGTAAGTACATAGAGATTTCTGATTGAGACAAATTTTGAAGGTGATTGAAGAACTTAATTAATTTATATTGCATACTTTATATGTTGATCGAATGTAGATCTAACTAGATTTTAGTTGACGTAAGTAAATTTTCTTATTTGAATGCCGGCCTAATAGGTCTGTGTTTATTTCAAGTCAATTATTTTACTTCGGTTGAGTAATTAACATGAAATAAATATGTTTTAAATACATTTTTTTTATCATACTCAGTATGAACAATGTGGGAATCAATAATTAATTACAAGACTATCTTTTATAGTGGGTCATTATGCAATAATATTAATAATAGTATTTTATTGATATTAGACAACAAAAAAAGGTAATCGTCCACAGATAAATGTTATCAAATAAACGTTGATTTGTATAAACTAATCTATTTCGGACATATGTACCACAATAAGTAAAACAAATAAATGTGTACTGGAATGAAAGAGAATTTTAGTTCGTTTAAATAAGAAAGATTATATACAGAAATTTCCGCAATTTAATTAGATGTTTTACTGGGTAAATAAAGAATTTAGTAGCAACAAATAGAATTCTTCTTGAGTGAGCGTTATTTTATGATTCAAATAAATAAATATGGTCGAAATCAATATATTGCATATTTCAATGAAATACATTCATGGGAAGAAAGTTTTAGTTGATACAAATACAGATGAATTAAATATATGAAATTAGTCACGCTAATTAAACTTTTTTTCTAGTTGTGTATGCTCTAAGTTTCATTGTTTTTAATCGAAATCTCCTGTAAAGATTTTGACATTGACATAAATTATACGTTTTACAACTATTACATAACTACATGTGCGTATTAATTAAAATATGCCATAAAGGGGGAGGGGGGCAGAGCAGTGGCATTCAATTATGTTTGTCCCGCTTGTTTCGTTGGTGGTGTTATATGAAATGTGCTATTCATCCCTTGGACACACCACCTATGTTACGTTGCTCGTATTCTGGGTCACCTACAACCTTTTTTTTAACTTTGCAGACTTTTATGAGAAGTACTGTAGATAACATATTCTCAGATAATTGTCAGTACAGCGATTTAAGATATAGTTGAAATTGCGTAAGTACCATGAATTTGAATATTGATTTTTAACAAAATCTCAAATTATAATTTTATCGATTGTTTGCGTTTTTTGGCTTACCGGTTCCCACAAGAAAGTGTCCAGAATGTGAAAAGAAAAACAAACAAAAATATTGCAGATAATCTAGAGGAGCCAAATGCTCCTCTGGATCATCTAATTCTTACTATGCTTACACAGTAAAAATTGGTATTCATTATAGATTTTTACTTGACTTCTTTCCCTTAATTAACTAAGTGTTTTGCCGCGGTGAAAATGATTTCCGAACTCTTAATGTCAAATACCCAAGATCGCAAATTCAGTAGTTTTTTTTAAATGAAATTGTTATAAGAACAAATTTTCAGGAAATTAAAATATTTAGAGTAATGGATTCATATTGCATAGCTTATATAAAATGTGTGTTTTAAGTTTCAATGTTTATTATTAAATCACACTATGCAAGGTCTGCATTGTTTCGAAAATAGATGATGTAATGGTTTTGAGAAATATCGAATAATTTGAGATGTGGTTTGGTTAAAATTCGAATTATAGTTATGTGATTTTCCACGACGCGACTTTTCTTGTACTTTTTATGTAAAATTCTGTTATGAAAGATCCTAACGTCATATTTTTTTAAATTAAGTTCGTTAGCAAATATCGAATTTAATTGCTTCTGACGTGCAAATATGAGATATATCATGAATACGTTCAGATTCAATGCATGATATCTCTCTACGTTATTGAAATATCTCAACGTTGCCGCTGCTGTGTACGATATATAGGTGATTCCATCTGAAATGGGCCGTCCAGGCTCGATTTTTCCCGAGTTCTGCATGGGCCCTCAAGTTTGGTTCTTTATCTAAGTTTCTTATGGGCCCCTAAGCCCGGATTTTTTCTAAGTTCATTATGAGCCCCGGGGGGAACTGCGCAGGGGCTCGGAGCCCTCCAAGTGTGAGTATAAAACGTATTTATATCACTCCGTGCGTAAAACGCGGTTTTACGCACGTTTCGCGTGCATCAAACCCCATTTACACGCCTCGTGAAATAAAATTTTGTACGATACTCGTGCGAAAAACGTTTTCTTAACTCGTGTGATTGCAAAACTCGCCTTCGGCTCGTGTTGCAAACTCACACTCGCCAGAAAAAGTTTTTTCTCACTAGTATCGTAATGTACTAATAAAGTACGCAACTTGATATGCTCTCGAAATTTCGTCCATTTCTAAATGAAAAACAAGTTGTTCAACCTATTGATGTAAAAATATTTAAAGCGTTTCTAATATTCACAAAGACTCAATCACAGTGGTGCATTATCTACCACATGGGTTATTGATCATACTCATGCATCAAGCTACATAAGATAATATATCGATATAATAACATGCATCACATGCACTGGATAAACTCATGCAACAGTATCAAATAAACTTCTCACCCATCTAAACTAAACACGTCAGCACCGAAACTCTATGGGTCATTAATGGCTCTACTCGGGTAATAATGGTAGTTATGTCAGTAACGAAGACTTGTAATCCGATACTGATATAATAACTGAAGTATAATATTAACGTACAGACGTTAATAATTTATTGTAGACTATTTTTTGGCTTAAATAGTTCGTTTAATTATATATATATATTTTTTTTAAATTTTTATTATTATTCCTTTCCTACCGTATACCCTGTTGGGTTTTTAGGGCTGTCTCCCTTTCCCGCCATCTCCCCGCTTTCATTTCCATAGCGGGGAGAACTCCACACGAGAGCCCAGGTAGGGTTTGCCGACGCTGGAAATATGGCACAGCACTGGCCCAACGTTGTGTGGCGACGCTCGGCTAGTAACCTCGGGCCGGATCTGGCCGATGTATCACGCCAGCGTTGGGCGAAGGCTTAAAACAAGCATCGGGCCAAAGGATTTTCCCGGTGTTCGCCCAGTGCTGCGCCAGTCCTGATGCCGATATATGCAATTGAGGTTATGTTTATCGATATAAATATATCCTCAAGTAACGCGAAGAAGTCAAGACATAAAAATGTCGACTGCGCGTGCAAAAGCATCGGTTTTTAAAAGAAAACGAGTGAGACAAGTGATAAAGGGTCGCGAGAAGAACCGACCACGAAGAAGATGAGAAGGGGCGGTGATATTTCGGATTCGGTGCCCAGTGATCCTCTCGACCATCCGAACCTCGAAATTCGCAACTCGGCCGACGCATCAGTATTAGGGATGATTCTACCTGTCAGCGACGACGAAGTGAGCTCCGAAAATGTATGTGATTCGGAAGATTCCATGTCTACACGTGGATATAAAATTTCAAGCAAAATTTTCTATTCACTCTTCGCTACAGCTTGAAATTTTCTAATCACTCTTCGCTACAGTTTCAAATTTTCTATTCACTCTTCACTACAGCTTGAAATTTTCTATTCGCTCTTCGCTACAGTTTCAAATTTTCTATTCGCTCTTTGCTACAGGTTGAAATTTTCTATTCGCTCTTCGCTACAGTTTCAAATTTTCTATTTGTTCTTCGCTACAGCTTGAAATTTTCTATTCGCTCTTCGCAGCAGTTTCAAATTTTCTATTCACTCTTCGCAGCAGTTTCAAATTTTCTATTCACTCCTCGCAGCAGTTTCAAATTTTCTATTCACTCTTCGCTACAGCTTGAAATTTTCTATTCGCTCTTCGCTGTAGCGAACTTATTTCTGGCGTTGCTTGGGTCGCGTGCCAGTACTGAACCAGGGTTGCTGTGAGACGCTCGCCAGTACTGCGCCAGAATTGGTTCAAGGTTAGCGTTAGTTGCGGGCCAGTACTGGTTCAGGGTTGGCGAGAGTTGCGGGCCCGTACTGGTCTGCAGAAAACGCAGTACTGGCTGACGATCCTGATCCAGTAACGGCACAGCGTCGGCATCGGATTCTGTGCCGAGGTTACGTGCCAATGCCGGCCGAGCAACGGGCCGACTCTGGGAGAGAGCATCGGACCAGTACTCGAAGCACAGCGCCCAACACTGGCCCAGCGCTCCGCCAATCGTAAAACCCCACCTAGGAGAGGGAGACAGAGATTCGGGCCTGCTATCCGTCTCACTCTCCCGCCATCTCCGGGGCCCAAGGAGAACTCCACACGAGAGAGTGAGACAGCAATCCCTTCCCCCCATGCGGCCGCAGCCGACTTTCCCCACCCTATCGCATTTGCCAAGGGCTCAGGGAAACTGCGGAAAACCTGAGCCGATACAGCCAGCGCCTCTCTAAGTCTCCCGATGACAATGCGAGTAAACAATAAGCACGGTAACCGGTGGCGCTTAGAGCGACACCTCCCATCAGCGATGTACCTGCTCGGCCCGGTGGACACCATCCGCCAGATAAGAACCCGCGGGAGTCACTTCGAGCTGAACACGAACATCACTGATGTGTTTTGGGCACATATTTATTAAAGGTGGGAACCCAACCACCAGGATCACAGAAAAAACACCTGGAAAAATTTCCAGCGGTGTCGACCGGGAATCGAACCCGGGCCCGCTGCGTGCGAACCCGAGCCCTCATCCACTAATCCACTGCTCTCCCTCGTTTAATTATATTTGTTTGCAGATATTCCATAATTTGTGTAACATTTACACTTTCGTGTACAATTTTCTGTACTGCGACTTGTATTTATTTTTTTTTTTTTTCCCATGAACAGTGATAATTTAATAATCAAACGTAACTGTAGAAAAAAATTCTGCTACAATTAAATAATAATTGAATTAAAAAAATACTTTTTGGACAATAGTTTACAGCAGTTGCTTAGAATCTTTTCATGGAATAAATTTACATGTTATCAACATATAGGCAAAAGGTCATGATTGATTGTTGACCATGCCGAGTCTAAAATTATTCATGAAATTATATTTATATTAGTATATTATATTAGTATAAATTTTAAACTGCGACTTTGTTTATTCATTTATTCTCTCTTCGATTAATGAACGTTCGTAACCGTAAAATAAATCTTACATCGAGATAAGTTTAGACGATATAAATTGAAATAGTCACTGAACAATTGATTACAGAAAAAGTTTGGTAGTTTCCTCTTCTAATAAATTGGTATATACAGTTAAAAGTACGCCTTCCAACTACTGTATGTTCAATGTATATTTTTGTCCTGTTTGTATAAATCCAACAAGTGTACTGTTGGAGCGGACGTGCCCGCAGTAGGGATTCAATGCACGATGCACGATATGAAAGTTAGTAGTACACCCAAGTATATGATCAGACATTTTACTTGTACAGGGAGAGAAAAATCTGGTATTGTGAATTATAATTAGCTATAAATATCAAGTTAAAAAAATCTGCAATATATTTATGAAGTTATCGAAGGTATCCGAACGAGTTAGCAGTTTTTCAAATTATACAATAATTAATAATTAAGTCTTAAATTATAATTGAGTGAAATTTTGATTAAAAAATATGGTTTTGCACAGGAAGATACTTTTGTACTGTTGGACACAAAAAAATGCAAAAATGGGCAGATCACATTACTTAAGTTTATATCTTTCCTAAATTCATTATCATTTTTTAATTAGTCTTTTTTTCTTTCCTTTCTCTTCTCATGCTTAAATAATATGCATTTTTTTAAATTAATTCATGTCCTTCAAATGTAGTAATCTAATAAATATCTGAAAAATTTGATGTGTCGATCGAAACATTAGCTTGCATTCTTAGTTTCATTTCTGTCATTTTGACTGTCCGAAGAAAAAAAAAGACAAATATAATTATGATCAGCGATTAATATAACGTAATTGTTTTATTGTTTAAACGAGCTTACACAACTATAAAAATATTCACGTGGACTAAAAAGAACTAGATATCACTTATAGTTTCCAAGATTTCTATAATGATTTGGAATTCGAGACGCATAATTGCTTTGAATGTTTACTTTGAATGGTTTTTAAAAAATTTATTTATGGCTCCGAAAACTAGCTGAATAATAAAATAATACCATATTTTACATCGATTTTATAAATTGGAAGTGAACAGAAATCTGTTTTCATTTAAGTTTTTGAATGTGTTTTCGAAGACGATGATAAAAGCTGTCACTATCGACGGGAACGTAAGTTCGATACACTTGTATCGGTGTCGTCGGGCGCAGCAGCAACACTAGTCCCTATAGCTTGTTTTGGTAAACAAAATGCACTTTGCCAGATTGGAGTTTCCCCAAGTGTAATGCCGTGCAGCAACAAAAATTCGATGTCGCTCACGCCTCATGTGCTTCAATCTATAGAACAAATTTTACCAACGCCCATAACGTACAATGCGAAATCGGTTCGCATAAAACAAGCCTTTTTTTGTAAGTTAAAGAATCTTTTTGATACGATAAAATAATTAAATTAAATCATTAATATTCGTCACTGGGTCATCAAATATTTCGGCGTCAAAGTTCCCTGCTCTTTGGATGACTGTTAAATTTGATTTAATAAAATTAAACATCTCATATGAAATGTAATTCGAATTCAACAAAATAAAATGTAATTTGAATTTGACAAAATTAAACATTAACAATGATATTAAGTTCTATCGAACAAAATGAAACATTTAATGTTAGTGGTGCTGTGGCCGAGTTCTATGATGATTTGGTGATTCGTCGGCTATTGGCGGCCAATAGCCGACTAACCACCAAATCATGAAACATTTAATATTAAATTGAATTTGATTTAATAAAATAAATCAATTAAAATTACATTAAATTTAATGTACTAAAATCAAAAATTTTAAGTCAGGTTAAATTTGATTTTAAGCACCAGCATGGGATTTTATAAGCTTTCCTAAATATTTCATAAACATAACAAGAGCACTGACAAATATGAACTAAGACAATAATTTGACCAATTATAAATTTTCGCAAAAATATATAAACGTAAAAGGATGTTATAATAAACTTACATTTTTAAAAACTTTGATTCTTAAATGAATTAAACGCCTTTAGAGAAACGGACCATTGGATATCGAATAAGTATGGATCGACGAATTTCGAGGACAGTTTTCTACTTATCAGAGAAAATATTGAATTTGAGATTGCAATCGTTTAAAATATTGGGGCTTTAAGACTCCAACGTGGAAATTGAACTTCAGTGGATTTCACGGGGGATTATATACATCATAATCTGGAATCTCAGATTCCTTTGATTTCAGTTTTTAGGAAGAGGCTTTGGTCTTGGAAATGAGAGAAATAATTCGTGGTGTGCCAATTAAAAGCTCTGTGATGGAAGAATAATCGTTACCAAAAAGCGTGAGGAGGATATTCGAGTGTCTTCCGTGGTCGGGAACAAGAGAGCTCATTTCCTTTCCGTAACTTTTCATCGGGTTTTCTCGTTAAATAGATGAATTTTAAGTTTATTGCCTACACTTTGTTCACTCCCGTTAGTCGTAAAGCAACCCTGCCTTCTATCCATGTCACCATCGAAACCATACCGCGTATAAAATGTCCCTGTAAACTTCTCACCCTCAATTTACGTGGCATCTGTCGACAGGTGAAAAGAACCGCAAGTTTTACTCTTAAGTCATCAATCATTTAACCGCATACTGTTTCTTCAGACTCAGCGGCAGATTTTCAGTGCTGATCGATCATTAACGATGCAAACTCCATTTAACAAAAGCCTATTGCATGATTTGTGGCTTATCGAAACATTTTGTTTTGTTGAAAAAAGATTGACTAGCGTTAAGATTTTTTACGTTCATTTTCCGAGTAAAAAAATTGTCAGTGATTGATTGATCAAGTCTATTAAAATGTTTATTTTCAACAACGAATCTGTTATCCTTTTTACGTTACCTTCTTTGCAACCGTATATTTCTTTTTATTATAAAAAAATAGAGAGGGAAACAAAGTTACACAGTGCAAGATTCTCGGTGCTGATCGAGCAATAATAATACGATTTCGATTTATTTTAAATACCCCTATTTCATGGTTTCTGGCTTATCGATACATTGGTTTTTCAACTTTGACTACCGTTTGCATATTTTAAGTTCATTTGCTGAGTTAAAAAAAAGCGATTGATTAACCAAGTCCATAAAACATGTAGTTGATTAAAACTATCTTGGTATTAGACGGAGAAAACGGGTTAGTTGAGACAGCTAACCTTTACATGCTTGGAGAGTTAGATGTAGTTTGGTTGGCATTACCAATCGGTTTGTTGGTTGGTAATGTCAATCAAATGTTGGCATTACCAACCAACCTCTTTGCCACTCTTGGATGACAAATGGATGACGAGTCGGTTGGTTGACGGCACCAATCGGTTTGTGGGCGTTACCAATCGGTTGGTTGACATCAATCGGTTAGTTGGCGTTACCAATCGGTTGGTTCTGACACGCAATAACTTGCTGATGCCATATTTTACCATGCCTGTTGGTTGGCACGTATCAATTCCGTAGTTCCTACAACTACACCCTTTTCTCCGTGTACTCGTTACTTTGTTTGACTTAGGATATTACAAAATATTAAAAAATTGAAAGATATATATATATATTTAAAAATCAACTCCAGCTTTTGGATAGAGCCTGTTAGATGATATTTCATAGACACTAAGGTCAAATTTGACTGGTGAAAGGTTATCGGTGCTGATTGATTAATCTTCGGTGGCGCGAGTTGCTCGATCCCTATAGCATATTGATGTACTATTGCGTTAATGCCAACGAACGGGTTAATACGCCCTCTATTCAACAAAACCCTTTTTTACGGACTTTACCCTATCGAAATATTTTACATTCTTCATTTAGGACATTTTTTAGTTGATTATCCAAATAATTTTTTTGTAATTAATCACTCACGAAAAATGTAATTTACAAAAACGTGTCTGCTAATGTTCGTTACTTTTTAAAGGAAATAAAGTCGACCATAAGATTCACATCGTGCCACTCGGTTGACATTTTGATAGAAGTTCAGAATTCATTTTACTTGCATTGCAATTCGTGAAAAAGGGATCCATTAAGTTGAGGGCTTGCAGCTAATGGAATCACATGCAGATTTAATTTATCAAATGTGTGGTTTTGGTGCCAAAAATAGTGCAGTGCGGATGCAAAGGGAAAGTTTGTCAAACTTACTCTCGTTATTGGTCATTGCCCGCGGTGGTGAGGAGCTCACGGTTGGCGAATTTCCTGTCGCGTTATCCCTTGGCTGAGGTTGCGGACCCTCCAAGTTTGGGCTTGGACTAAACTCCGTCCTGAAGTCGGTCCTGTCGAAGCCTTCTTCGAACTCGGGCGCGAGCTCAATCTCGTCTTGCTCAATCTCGCCGGCGTACTGTTCCCTTAATACGGTACGTGGCACTGCAAAGGAAATGAGATATGTCTTACACAACCAATCTTCAATTGACATATTTGCCTTGAACAGGCAGCAGACCCGGTTTGGTCAGAGTTCCTAATCACTCGCTGAATCGTATTATCTTTATTCCCCATGCAGGAATTGCCGGTAATCTACTAGAGCTGCCGACACGCCCGTATTGTGGCCCAGAATTTATGGCGGTACTTAACCAGCACCAACCAATCTATACGGCGCTAGCGCTCGGCGCCATCAAAATCTTTGCCGAAACAATATTGGGATGTTCACACGGTCCCACATTTGGCGTTGATATTGGTCCGATATTGAACCATATACTATATGTATATCCTATTCTGGCAAATAATTCTGTTTTGATACCAGCAAACAGTGTTGGGTTTGATTTGGGAAAGTATATTGGTTCAAATGACATTTTTTACCGATGCCTGAGAGTCGTTGTGGTATTAGATATGTATTGGGGCCACTCGTGGCAAAATACCGGAGTTCGACGTTGCCTCAAGTACTGAAAATACATTGAGCCAATCTTCGCATTTCATACGAGCAATAAAAGTATTGGGCATGTGTTGGATGAACTTGTACTATTATTTGCATTCAAATTCTTTTGAAACTACTTCAGGTGTCGGCTACCTATTTGAAACAAATTGAGACCATTTATGTTTATTATTGACGATAGAACATTTCCGATCATCACTGAGAGTTGTCGTGGTACTGAAAGTGTCGTGGGCAACTCACTTTTTGTATCTTGGTCGTCATACTGGATTCGACATTTTTCATTTCTGTACTGTAGATCTCGCGATTTTTGATTAATTCCACAGGAGTCGTAAGTTCCTGTGCGCTATGTTGCGACGAAAATTCAGCAGTACGTGTTGTAGTTAAACATTTAATTGACGACAACTGATTTCGTATGACTGATTGAAATAAATAGTCAGTATTAAGGAAAACGATAACTTGAACTATATTTTAAAAACTTCACGGTAAATATTACAAGTGTGTGTCAAACGTGTATAAGTTAAACGCTTGATGTTGACTCGGCAACAAGTCGCTGAAGACTGACTAGAAATTGATGCAGAAAAATGCACGTTTTGAGTTTTTCCTCCCTCCTTCCGATATGGAAGGAGGGAGTAAAAAGTAACGAATGTTTCAAGAATTTGTCTCGCGTATTCTCATTGGCTATTAAGGTTAGCGTCGCTCGAAGGTGAGTGCGGGGCGGAAGGCTAAGGGCTCGCGGAAAAACCCTTACGGTCAATCGGCAATAAACCATCTGGTTGCCAGTGACTGACGCGTTGGTTTTCTCCCGCAATAAAAAATCTGCGTGCAAGATTGGGTTTTCCCAATAATACAACCAACATCTGCTTGCAGGGTTGAATTTTTAAATAGCCTTTGAAAATACGCAGTGAGTACATTTTTCTGATCGCTTGAATTTTTGTATTACATTGTGTATGAATGAGTGTAAATATGCTTATTCTAAGAAAATATTTCATTTTACATATATACTCGAATATCGTCGTTGTCGACGATCCAAACTCTCCCCGTTGAGAGGATTCCGATCAACACTATTCTGTACTTTAATTGTCTTTTAAATAATTTCCTTTTTCTCAACGGGTAGCGGCGCGAGTTTTCTCACGTTACGTTTAAATTCATTGTTCGCTGTTTTCACTGTCACCACTCTCACGACGTCATCCGTGCCAGGGTGGATTGCTGTAACTCGTCCCAAGGACCACTGCATAGGTGGTAGATGGTCTTCCTTCAGGAGCACTATGGCCCCTTCCTTGATTGAAGGCTCTCCCTTGGTCCATTTTGCTCTGATGTTGAGCTCGTTTAGATACTCCTTGTTCCATCTGGTCCAGAAGTCCTGTCGAATTTTTTGAAGATGCTGCCACCGAGACAGCCGATTTGTCGGCGTGGAGTCGTAGTCTGGAGTAGGCAAGCTAGTTAACGAGTCACCGATAAGGAAATGACCAGGAGTGAGTGCTATGAGGTCATTGGGATCAGTAGACAGAGGAGTTAGTGGGCGTGAATTCAGAATGGCTTCGATTTCAATTGATAAAGTATTAAACTCTTCAAACGTAAATAGTTCGTTTGTAATCACTCGTTTGAGATGGTGTTTAAACATTTTCACCGTAGCTTCCCATAAACCACCGAAGTTCGGCGAAAGTGGAGGGATGAATATCCATTTGATACCTTGTTCCCCCAAAAAAGATGTCGTATTTGATTGATGTTCTTCCGAATTGAACAATGCATACAGCTCCTTTAACTCATTGTTTGCGCCAACGAAATTGGTACCGTTGTCAGAGCTGATAGTTTGAGGTTTTCCGCGACGAGAGATGAATCGCCTCAGAGCTCCCAGAAAACCTTCCGTCGTTAAATCGCTGACTACTTCCAAGTGAACCGCTTTGACTACTAGGCAGACGAACACCGCGACGTAAACTTTGACCTTTGTTCGGTTCCGATGTTTCTTTTCCTTGATGAAGAATGGACCGCAGTAGTCCACTCCCACGTTGGAAAAGGGTCGTGCTTATGTGATTTGAATGCCTGATAGGTTTCCCATTACGTAATCAATTGACGGTGGGTTTGCACGACAGCATGGAATGCAGCAACGGATAATTTTGCGAACTTGACTGCGTCCATCAATCAACCAATATTTTCGCCGGATTGCGTACAATGTGGTTTGTATTCCGGAGTGATGATTCTGTTGATGGAAGTGCTTGATGATCAGATCCGTTAGATTATGTGAACGAGGAAGAATCGCTGGATGCTGCTGTTCGTATGGTAGCTGTGAGTTTTTCAACCGTCCACCGACACGAATAATTCCATTTTCATCCAAAAATGGGTCCAGCGATTTTATTTTGCTTTTGGAGTGTACTCTTCTTTACCCATTAAGGTCTTACATTTCATCGTGAAATGTGGCAGTTTGCACGAGCCGTACGAGTATATTTTCTGCGGCGTTCAGCTCATTGAAACGTAAAACTCCTTTGTTTTTATTCGTAAGTTTCATCCGCAAGCAATATGCAACAATGCGTCGCAGCTTGCCGAATGACGAGAATTTTTTAAGAAGGTCGCAATTGGTGGCTGTTACGAAGCACGCGATCCGTTTCCTTTCAGTCATATCTTCCGGTGTGTTGATGGATGTCGTTGGCCACGTTGATTCTTCGTTGATCAACCACGATGGACCGCGTTTCCAAATGGAGTTTTGTATAAACTCACTCGGAAGTTGCCCTCTGGATAGCTGATCTGCTGGATTGTCCTCGGATCGCACATGTCGCCAATCTGTTGTGTCAGTTTTCTCCCGAATTTCTGACACGCGATTTCCGACGAATGTTTTTAGTAGATGAGATGAGGTGTTGATCCAATGCAAGGTAACCATTGAGTCACTCCATAGCACTGTCTTGTCAATTCTAATGTCGATGGCCTTTGACACTTGATGATATAGTTTGGCCAGCAATTGAGCAGCGCATAGTTCGAGTCGTGGTATTGTTATGACCTTTAATGGTGCCACGCGTGACTTTGAACATACTAATCTGCATTGAGTGTTGCCGGACAGATCACTGGACCGAATATAAATGCAGGCACCGTATCCTTTTTCGCTTGCATCGCAGAATCCATGTATCTGAATATTGTTTGCTTCTGGCCTCAGGATTCGTCTGTCACATGACCAATTGGTCAGTGCGCTCAGTTCTTCAACAAATGCAGTCCAGTCTGTGTGAATGCTGTGCGTTACTGATTCATCCCAATCGAGTTTAAGTAACCAGAGCCTCTGCATCAAACATTTCGCGTAGAGAATGATGGGGCCGAGCAAGCCGAGCGGGTCGAATATTTTTGCTATTTCCGATAGGATTTTGCGTTTGGTGACGGCGGCTTCTATTGTTATCGGCTTCACCGTGTATTTTATCACGTCCTCCTTGGCGTTCCATGATATACCCAATGTCTTTAATGTTTGCTCCTTGTCGAGCTGAAGAGAGTGACTGAGCTCATCTTCTGGAAGGTCGTCCAGCACGCGTATATCGTTCGATGCCCATTGCCTTAGATGGAGGCCGCCAAATTCGAGGAGTTTGGTGATATCTGTGCGTAATTCTCGCGCCTTTTCAATCGTTGGGGCGCCAGTCAGCAGATCATCGACGTATAAATCACGTTTGAGACACCTTGCGGCTGCTGGATACTTGTGGCCCTCATCGTCTGCCAATTGGTGCAGACATCGAATTGCCAATAAAGGAGCCGAGGCTAAACCGAACGTGACAGTGTTCAGTTCATATGCCTTGCGACCGGTTGGAGTTGGCCATAGAATCCGCTGATATTTTCTATCTTGCTTTCGAACTACGAATTGCCGATACATTTTCTCGATGTCGGCCGTTATAACGTAGTTATGTGATCGAAAGCGAAGAATCAACGAAAATATATCGTCTTGTATCGTTGGACCAACCATTAATGCGTCGTTGAGAGAGACTCCAGAACTTGACTTCGCAGAGCCGTCGAACACTACGCGGACCTTTGTCGTATTGCTCGACTCTTTGATGACCGCGTGATGTGGCAGATAGAACCCGTCTCCGTCGTCCTTCTCGATTGCTGACATGTGACCTAGCTATAAGTACTCCTCGATGACTGCTGCATATTTTTGATGCAACCCTTCGTCGGATTTGAATTTTCGCTGGAGGGAATTCAATCGGTTAATGGCTCGCCCCCGAGATTCTCCCAGCGCTGGATGTCCGCCTTTGAATGGTAGTGCGACCACATAGCGACCGGTTGCGTCACGACTCACATTTCTTCGGAAGTGCTCTTCGCATTCAAGTTCTTCCGGTGAGAAATGCTTGAGAGAGGTGCCTTCTTCGACCTCCCAGAATCTCGTCAAATCCTGTTGAATGTCGGAGAAAAGACATGTTGTGGCTGGAGTACGTTTGCTGTTGACGCTGCCGCCGATGACCCATCCCAGACGTGTTTTTTGCAGGATCAAATCCGTTCCTTTGTTTGACAGATCGATTTGTCCAATGCAAAGCATCGATAATGTCGGACCTGAGCCTATTAGCAGATCCGCTGACGTCGACTTGTGGAACTCAGGATCTACTAAACGTATATTTGAGGGAATATTAATTGTTTCCCTTGCAATTGATTCCGCTGGGACAGGGTCCGAAATCCGTGGTATCGTCAAAAATATCAATGTTTTTTCGAATCCATCGTGGATCGATTTAAAGGTGGCGGTGACAATATGTTTCGTCGTCGTAGCCATTGAGTTTAATGCTCCCACAGGAATGGACAATTTCTTCTTTGGTAGTTGTAATGCTGTGGCTAATTTCTCTGTAATAAAATTCGCCGTAGAGCATGTGTCCAATAACGCACGACATCGAATTCGTCGGCGCTTGCAATCAAATATGTCGACCGCTGCACTTGTCATTAACTCCCGCATCGTATTTGAAGTTAATGTCATCCGTCGGTCAACAATTATTGCTTCCTGGGTTTCGTGTAGTACCTCCATTGTCAATGGACGCTTCGGCGCGTTTTTTGACAATAGGCGGAGATTTTCCACTCCTGCGGGTGCCACGAGTCAATTATGCGAAGTCGACGCCGTGGATTCGCTTTCTTGATGGAGCAGAGTATTGTGTTTTTCACTGCATTTGAGGCAGTTCCGAAATTTGCACTCCTTAGATTTATGCGAACGGAGGCAGTTCAGGCAGAGAGATGCGTCCTTGACAATTTGGATTCAACTTTGAACCGGTAATTCGCGAAATTTTGAGCACTTGTAAAGCGGATGTGCTTCTTCGGCGCAGACTGAACATTTCGTTTCGACCGTCGTTGCTAGTGCTTTGACCGATTTGTACTTGTTACCGGTTTTGCCCTTTGGCGCTGAGCTGCTTGATTGTTCGCGACTTTCTGACTCCCACTGCGCGATTCGCGACGCGGTCCTACATAAAAATTCCATAAGCTTTTCGAGCTTTGGAAAGACACCACGTTCCAGAGTTTCGTCCCATTTTTGGCGTGTCATTCTATGCAGTTTCTCGACAATGATTTGTACGACGAGGGGTTCACCTAACTCGACGTTTAACGATTTGAGTGACAGCACGTGTTGCTGCGCTTCGTCCGCTAAACGCATCAGTCCCGCCGCGGTTTCCTTTTCTTGAATCGGCATTCGAAGGAGTAGGCTTAGATGACGCGTGATAATTATCCTCTCATCCTGGTAAGATTGCTCGAGTTGGTTCCATGCGCGCGTATAATTGTCTTCCGTAATAGTGAACAAGTTGACCTTGCGCGCTGCATCTCCCGATAATGACGCTTTTAAATATTGCAATTTTTCGACGTTGCTGAGATCACGACGGTTTCCGATCATTGCGAGGAACGAGTCTTTGAAACTGAGCCACTGCTCATATTTGCCATCGAATTTCGGAAGCGAGGCTTCTGGCAGCTTCACACGTGGGGCATATCGCATCGTATCGTTACCGTTTACAGTATCAATCGTGTTTGATGGCGTCGGATGCGACCTTACAGCGGCAAGTAAAGTTTCGGCTTCGCTTATTAAATCAAGGCCTTGTCCTTCGATAGAGAACCTCTCTGCTGAGTGATCGACTTCTTCGTCGAGTTCGTCTAATTCTTCACAAATACTGTCAAGTGCCGCAAAAGTTTCTGTAAACTTATCTAAACGCGTTTTAATCCGAATAGCATTTGTGGGCTGCCCATCTTGGTACTCCTTGAGAAACGAGGCGAAGAACGTGATTTGCGCCTTGATTGTACCGCGTTTCTTTACGAGTTGCTTAATTGTTTGAGCGTTAGCCATTCTGAATTTTTAGGATATATGTCTAAAAGGAGTGGTGACGTAGTTGTTAACGAGCTTACCGTTGTTGCGGGTCTTCGTTGTCGAACGTAGTCTCTTGTTGGTGGGCTCTGCGTTGTTGAACAGAGTCTGCTGGGCCTCTTCTCGTCCTTGCCTTGCTGAAGAGACGAGTTTCGTGTGCTATCCTTGTTGGTGCACAGCTGGAGAGATCTTGTTGAGCACGACAGCACTTCACACACTTTGATTTTAGTTAACCGTGAGTTCGGATCGGGCTGATCCGGCTCGAAGGACCAAAAAATGTACTGTAGATCTCGCGATTTTTTATTAATTCCACAGGAGTCGTAAGTTCCTGTGCGCTATGTTGCGACGAAAATTCAGCAGTACGTGTTGTAGTTAAACATTTAATTGACGACAACTGATTTCGTATGACTGATTGAAATAAATAGTCAGTATTAAGGAAAACGATAACTTGAACTATATTTTAAAAACTTCACGGTAAATATTACAAGTGTGTGTCAAACGTGTATAAGTTAAACGCTTGATGTTGACTCGGCAACAAGTCGCTGAAGACTGACTAGAAATTGATACAGAAAAATGCACGTTTTGAGTTTTTCCTCCCTCCTTCCGATATGGAAGGAGGGAGTAAAAAGTAACGAATGTTTCAAGAATTCGTCTCGCGTATTCTCATTGGCTATTAAGGTTAGCGTCGCTCGAAGGTGAGTGCGGGGCGGAAGGCTAAGGGCTCGCGGAAAAACCCTTACGGTCAATCGGCAATAAACCATCTGGTTGCCAGTGACTGACGCGTTGGTTTTCTCCCGCAATAAAAAATCTGCGTGCAAGATTGGGTTTTCCCAATAATACAACCAACATCTGCTTGCAGGGTTGAATTTTTAAATAGCCTTTGAAAATACGCAGTGAGTACATTTTTCTGATCGCTTGAATTTTTGTATTACATTGTGTATGAATGAGTGTAAATATGCTTATTCTAAGAAAATATTTCATTTTACATATATACTCGAATATCGTCGTTGTCGACGATCCAATTTCTGAATTCTAAATTGAGATTTGTAACCGGAGATTTTAAAAGATTCCCAGTTTTTGGTTTCATCTATTTATGTAACTTTTTTCAATCCGGACCGACATATTGAATCCTCTACGAATTTCTGAATTCAAAGTTAAGTTTTGTAATCAGAGGCCTCGAAAACTTCCGTGTACGAAATTTCATCCAAATCCATCTGATATCCTTGCAATTGTTATCCTAGATGTAACTATTATGAACTTAAAGTATAAGAAATCCACGTAGTCAAATGGTTAGCGTGCTTATTAGGTAGTTAGGTAGGGCGTATAGGTCTTAGGTTCGAATCCCGCCAACATTCCGTGCCGGGAGCTACTGAAAAAATGGTATCTGGATGATTACCTTTTTCTTTCTTTAATAATCATATAATACTTGGATTTTATTATGGCTCGCAATCTCCAACCGAACCAAAAATTTAAGGTATCTAACGTTCTTTTCACCAAATTTTTTTGCAAATTTTTCTACTCCGTTTTATGCTATTTTTCAATTAAATAATATTTCAATTTTTTTTTTCTCCGAAACTGCGTTCGTGATTCAGATGAGATTTTTACATTTTGTTCCTTAATATGTTAAGAATCTGAAAAAAAATTGGCGAGATGGGCGGCGACTTCGTTCCACAGTTACAGCTCTTCGAATGATCGAACATAACGGTAATCTAATGTGTAATTGCTCTCTGCGTTCAATAGGGTTGAGACTGTCAATAGAAATATTCTAAAGCCCGCATCACTTGTTTATTTTTTAATTTTTAATTTTAATTTTTTTTTAATTATGTTAATTCTCAAATTCCCCCATACCTGTCGTCCACACTTTGTGTTCACAACGCAGAACGATGGTCGTGTAACATTGAGCACGTGAATATTAAACTCAAGACACATTCATTCATCACGTTTTGCCAATTTTCGATTGATCAGAAAAGAGCACGATGATGAATTACGTGTCATCAGGAAAAAAGTTTCAATTCCATCAGTCGATAAAATAAATGTATTAAAAAACCCAAAAATTGAAGAAGGAAAAATATCCGATGCAAAAAATACATTGCGGGCTTTAGAATTATTATGTAGACAGTCTGTTGAACGTACAGAGCAATTACACATTAGATTGCCCTGGTATTCGATCGTTTGAAAAGCTGTAACAGTGGAATGAAATCGCCGCCCATCTCACCAATTTTTTCTTAGATTCTAGACATATTAAGGAACAAAATGTAAAAATTTCAGCCGAATCGGGAACGCAGTTTTGGAGGAAAAAATATTATAATTTTATTCCATCGAAAAATGGCATAAAACAGAGTAGGAAGATTTTGCAAAAAATTTATTGAAAAGAACGTTAAATACCTTAAATTTTTTGTTGACGTGATCTTTTTGCGAGAGCTGTAGTTTTGCCGTTAAAAAATTAACGATTATTATTTTCAATTTTTTGTAACGGCTGAAATATGCGATTAAAAAATCTGAAAAAAATTGTAATTTTTGTTTTCAACCAGACCAACATCCTCAACAAGTTTGAAAACTTTTATTGAAATGAAAAATTCGTGTGACCGACTTGACGTGTTTTACCCCATATATTCCAATGCACGATATTCGTTAACGTGAACATTTTTCTTCGATTTAATTAGTATGGGAAAAGGTCATTATTGCCAAACTAATATTGAAATACAATTTGAAAATGACCACGGTTCATGTAAGCCATTGTTGTGTAGGATTACTAGCCTCCAGGCGTTTATACTCCTATGCTATGTATTTCGAATTTCCGCTAATTGTATGTAGGAAAAACATTAAGGTATGCGGAGCGCATATCGCCCGACAAACACGGTATCTGCACGAGGAAGGATTGAACCAAAGTCGAACTGTGGTAACGTATCGCTTGATGCATCTGAAAACCACCGCAGCGGCAATGTATAACGAATCCAATTTGTGCCGAAGCTTCAACGGTGCATGTAGGTGCATACAAGCCTCGATATGCATAGCCCTGCGGCGTATATTACTCTCTCTCTCCTGTCTTCCTCCCTACACCCACTCAGGCACGTATACGCAATCCTCATTCATTTCAACGTATGCTTCGTTCCATCACGTTCACGATATACGCGTACGTCTGCACACCACCAGTTGGAATAACTGATAGGGAAGCCCAAAGCAAAAAGGCACCTGTATTGAAAAAAAAGGATGCTGTGAATGCCTATAGACACTGCGTGGCAAGGTCGTTAAAGAAACACATAAAATAGGTGTATTTCAAAGACGAGAGAAAAAAAAAAAAAAATAGTAATATAGGCAACAAAGAAAAAGGTTGGTACAATATTTTTGACCTATTGATCGTCATTGTACGGGGCTGGATCGAACATTACCAAAAATCGGGATAAAAGTTGCCTTGATGTCAGAAAATCGTTGTTTGTAACCGGTGTAACGCTACCAAATTTGAATCACTCTTCCCCTCAAGGTTGATCTCGCAGGTTCAGCATGGGGAAATCTAGAGTATTCATTAATTATTGTTTTTCGAATATCATGTATTTTCTGTACTACAAAGAGTAATTTCAACGGTCGGAAGAGAGCAAATTCAATAGACGAGAGAGAATGAGCGAGAGAGACCCTCCATCAGGTTAGGTAGGAAGGTTTCCATCAGGCCCAAATCAGACACAGACTGGGCGATGAAAACGGCCTGATAGGGCCTTGGCAGCACCAGAATTACGTCTGATCTTAATGCTTCAAATTGCTGCTCGGGTAGAGAAGCGTTGCAATCGTCTCAGCGCTGCCATCAGCATCGTCCCGGACGTAATCTACAGAATCTGCAAGCTAACTTCTCGCCACAGTACAGATGCAGCCTTCACCGACGTGTCAATCTTGTTTTCATGCCTCATGGGGTAGGAATTCGCCTTCATCCATCTGCATCCATCTGCATCCATCTGCATTTGAGCTTTCTCGCTCGGAAGGGCCAAACGCATGGTCCATAGCGTTGTCAGCTGCCGGACTGTAATGCGCGCTGATAATCGTTACTCTAATTTGCGAAATCACCTAGTGACGCGTCATGTTGTCTCTGCGTGCGAGTGCTTCTCTGCCTACTCCCGACACCGATTTTCGTGGATATCGTAGAGTGATGAGGACGACCCGTCAGCTGAATAAAGTTCCGGGTAAAAGATCGGTTGAGACTCCGTCAAGGAAAATTGTCCGAGAAGGAATTCATCAGCTTTCTCACCTCCCGGTAAGCTTCATACTTCTTTATTATATTGTCTGGTCTGCATTATCTTTTGTTTATGTATTTTCTGTTAATCGCGAGAGAAAAATTATTTAGAGTGTAGCCGTGCCTGACTCCCTGCGTTGAAGCTTTATCGTTGCAGATCTTTTTAATATCTCGCGCACCCTTGCGGTTTCTGAGCAGATCCCGAAAAATACCGATTGTTGGCTCGATTAAATGCGGATGCAATCAGTGAGGATTTATTTGAAGAACCGGTATATAAAAAAAAAAAAAAAACTCTAGGGATGATAATAATTCGTTGACGAATTTACTTTCCCATCGTACAATCACTAACCTTAATAATGAAAGGGAGAATTACGACGAATATAAGACAGGAGTGATAAATCTTCCAACCAGCAACGAATTATCGAAGGTGGAAGCAAGTTTCTCGGATGCATCAATAATATTACATGCGAGTAGTGTTGGAAGTTCATTCCCTAAATCGGGGTTCGTTTTTCCAAAACTTAAGAACTTGGCTTTGGAAAATTCTACTTGTCCCAACAATCGGGTAATCAGCGATTTACTTTTAAACTTATGCAGTGAGGGACCCACTGATCTACCACAAACTGCAAGCATACTACTGGAAATGTAGCCTAATATAAATATTGGAAATTAAAAGTTTTATAATTTTTAGTAAAAATGAATAAGTATTCCAGTCGTATTTATTTCTCCGGTCTTTAATAGAATCTCCTCTTTGTTTGTAATTATCAGTTACAAATATGAGTCAGTATTTGTAATTGATAACCTAGCTTGCATTAGACGTCTAGCCCAAGCTAATAGTGGTTTGTAGTTAAGCTTGGGTTGCGGGCTAGTACTAGTTCAGGGCTGGCCTGAGGCGCGGGCCAGTACTGGTCTGCAGAAAACGCAGTATTGTTTCGCGATATCTATCTGGTATTGGCACAGCGTTGATATCGGATTGTGCCCCGAGGTCGAGGAGGATCGGTGACGGTTACGCTAGTAGAATGTTGTGTCTGCTTTACCAACTAATATTACAATGTTATAAACATTTCAATACTCATTATGTTTTTAGCTTAATTTTTAAGGACTGATTTTTTATGTCTGTGTTTCTTTAACCAGTTCATAAATGTGCATATAATGCGATACTTGATGCGCAATGTAAGCCATGTTTTCGACGTTTGGCATCGCCGCAATCTTCATATCTGTCGTCTCTGAGAACTTCGAAGTGAGATATTTTTATTGCAATGCGATAGCTCACTTAATCCTATTCGTACTTCGTATTTAAACCTAGCTTGGGCTCCGTTCAAATTTTCGCGGGTGTGCGACGTTGCCAAACGTCAAAAAAGATAGTGGCTACCCGCGCAAAAAGAAAAGTATTAAAACAGTATTAAAAACAGTTTGGAAAGTATAATATCTCAAGTATGATCTATTGGACTGAATTAATACTAAAAAGTATTAGACCGTATTATTAGTTTTCAGGATCCGGATTGATATGTCCATGGTTTTCAGTGTCCAGGTCGATATTTCCATCGCTTTCGATGTCCAGGTCGACCGACCCATAGTTTTAGTTGTCTAGATCGATTGCTCCACAGTTTTAGGTGTCTAGGTTGATATCTTCATAGTTCTCGGTGTCCAGGTTGATATCTTCATAATTCTCGGAGCTCAGGTCGATCGATTCATAATGTTTGTTGTACAAATTATATTTGTTTACAGTTTTTGAGCTGTAGGTTAATCGCACCTCAATTTTCAGTATCCAGTCCGGTCTAGTTACTTAAAAAACAAGTGGGAGTATATAGACATCGAAAACTATGAAAAAATCGATCTGATCACTGAAAACTATGAAAAAATTGACCTGGCCACCAAAAGCTATAGAGATATCTACCTGGACATAAAAAACCATGGAGATATCAACCTGGACACCAAAAACCATGGAAATATCGACCTGGACAACGAAAACAATGGAGATATCGACCTGGACACCAAAAACCATGGAGATATCGACCTGGACACCAAAAACCATGGAGATATCGACCTGGATACCGAAAACCGTCGACATATCGACCCGGACGCTTAAAACTAATATTACGGTCTAATACTTTTTAGTATTAATTCAGTCCAATAGATCATACTTGAGATATTATACTTTTCATACTTTTTTTAATACTGTTTTAATACTTTCCTTTTTGCGCGGGTAAGACGTCATGATCAATCTCGCTGTCTAAATTTACGGTGTTACTCTTCACTTTATTTTGATGTTTCTTTCTTATTGTTGCGGTAAGCGAGCCATTTCAAATTTCCTTAATGACCGGAAATATTTGACGGGGTACAGTATGCATCGGCGGGAGCGATTCGGCGCGACCATTTCGGGCCAAATCGTTCGGCGCAAGCACGTTTGAAGAAGCTACAGAACCTAAAGAACCTAAAGAACACACACGTACACATACACCTAAGAACCTAAAGAACCTATTACGTGCAAATAGTATTTTTCGAATTGAAAAGTTCATCATACATGAGATAATCTCGCGCCGAATCGCTCGCGCTGCATCGTCCTGTCCCGCGACGGCCTATGTACATTTTGCCGATAAAACTAAAACGGCCAATACTCGGATCAACGTTGACTTGACGATTATTGACTTCGCAATCTTAGGCCAATGCTCGGCCGAATATCGACATGCCAATCGATGATTTGCGGATTTAAGGCCAATGTTCGACTGATAATCGGCTCACCGATTGTTGGTTTGTCGGTATAAGACCAATGCTCGGCCGATTGTTGACGCGCCAATTATTGGTTTGTTGACATGGGACCAATACTCGGCCAAGTATTGTCTCACCAATTGTTGGTTTGTCGATATGAGACCAATACTCGGCCGATTATTGCTCCTCAATTGTTAGTTTGTTGATACGAGAACAATGCTCGGCTGATTATTGACTCAACTTTCTTTGGTTTGTTGACCAATGCTCGGCCGATTATTGACTTGTAAATCAACTAAGTATTAATTCGCCAATAATTGGTTAGCCGATTAGAGGCCAGTGCCCCAATGATAAGGAGAGGTTCCGGTACCCGGATTTTATTTATTTTATATTCATTCAATTTGCCACAGCAGTAGCGGACAAAGCGTTAAAGGGCCTTATTTATCAACTTCACATGTAAATCGATAAAATCTGCGCCGCCTAAGAGATATCAATTATTTATTATTATCATCGACAGCAATAGGCGCGCGGTCGGAGAGTAGCTTCGGTAATCTCTGATGTTAAGCAGCCCGATCCGCGGTCAGTACTTGGATGGGTGACCGCTTAATTGTTGAGTGGGAGGCAGTTTTTCTGAGTTCCTGATGTATTCTCATACAACAGAAACATAAAAGTCTGAATTAGGCGTACGTACGAATTAAAAAATATATATTTATAATTGGATTGTCGTATGTGATGCTCGGCTGTTTCTCGTACACGATGCTCGGAATTTTTTCGTCCGCTATGCTCGGCCCCTTTTCGTACGCGATACTCGGCCGTTTTCGTACTTCAATACAAGACAACTATTGGCTGCCAATATCGAGACACACTTATCATCCAAGACTCGGCCCGATGATCGGTCAGTTGTATATGTCAATGTTGGCAATCTCGGCATCGAGCTTGGGCCGAGTATCGGCCATGTCCGACCACCCTTCATGGCAGAGCACTGAGCCGACTCTGAGAGAGAGCATCGGACCAGGATTGGAAGTACAACGCTCAAGACTGGCCCAGTGTTCTCCCAATCGTCAAGCCCTTCTTGGATTTATTACCAAATTGCGCGTGTATAATTGGTAAGAAGTCACGGGTTCGTCCCGTCGCAAAAGTAAATTATTTATTTGAATGAATTTTCGTAATTTGCTGTCGGGAATATTGTCCCTTTTTTGTCATCTGAGATAATCTATATTTATTTTGAATAAATTCAATAATTTCTGTGACTCCCGTAAGCCAGTTGTTCTTCTAAAAAGTTATTTCACTAACTGGTAAAGGTCTTACCCCCAACACTATGTATTAGAGCCGTAACTAAGCCAGGCTGATAATTATCGATCTCGAACGTTACTTCTGGGGTGAAACGCAGTTCTTCAGAACAAAGTAAAAGAAAGCAAAGTAACGGATAATGTAGGTTATGGCGTTTGGGTTTTTCCTGCGTTGGGCAAAGCTCTGATTACATCGTACTTTGATGTATACAAGATTACAAATCAAATTTAATTTCGTTAACATTCAACGTATAATCGAAGTGATAGTTTTCATTATTATAATTTAAACAAAAAAAAGTAGTGTCAAAACTATGGTTATAACTCTGCACGAAGGTTAATGGCAAGCGTATTTCTGGATATTCCGTACTTAATATACTGGAAGAACGCTTTTGGTATATTAACGATTGAAGCAGATTATCGCAGTGCTACCCTTGGACTAGGTTTGGCCAGCCTGAGGGTTATCGTACCGGAAACACACAGTACATACTGTGTTACCCGTAAGTGTATATCGCATTGCGCGAGTACTTTAGTTTACGCCCGAACTGGTTGACCACGTCGCCCTCTCGATAATTATTACTCAGGCAATTTACGAGAGCCCGCCGCCTGAACGTCACATGGGGGCGTTTTAACCCCGCTGAATATCGTAGGGAAAGCCCCACGCGACCGCTTCACTGTGTAGCACCAAACGCGCCGTTTCACCGAAGCTATCGGCTACCCCAACGCCGTTCTCGCAGAAACTATGTCCGCTCTCGCTTCGGCCTTCACGAGCACCCCCCCCCCCCCCCCCCCCCCCCCCATTACATTCTGCCCATGGAGTGGGGCCATGGGCAGAATGTAATGGGGAGCCGATTTACCTCAACCGATACGCCGTGACGTCGCCAATCATAAACTCCAAAGATTATCTTGTGTATTAAGTTGCGTTTCTATAGTCTCGTTGCTGCATATATGGAATATTAAATCAAGACTTATGCAGATCAGTTTCGAACGAGTTTCTTGCACCAAAAGTTCATAAAAATTACGATCACAACTAAGCGGAATTGTGATATTCATTACGTTATGAAATTAAAGTTGGTATAATCAATTTTGTAATCATTACTTTATAATAATAAACAATAATGTTTATAATATTGTTCTTGAAATGTTTGACTGTAGGTAATATTAATTTACGATAAACTAGCACGTAATATTGGTAGTCAATTAAAGGATAATAGTACCCAACAAAGTTTTATTTAGAAATTTATAAAAAAAATAATTTCAGTTACAATAATAAAAAGAAATTCTAAATGTTTTTCATAAAAACTGCAAATTACTGTTGCAAAATATTGTTGAATCGATTACACAATTAATGCTTATCAGAAATAATTATGCGGCTTTTAAATCTGTTATTAAGTACTAATGTCGCGATATTGTGAACTCTATTATATTTTTCCCGTTATTTGTATGGCGAAGGAAAATTATTTTCTGTTCTTTTTAACATTGTGACCGGAAAACAGAAAATTCGCTATCCTCGATGTCAGAATCTCGTATCGACTCCTCGAAAACGCTCCGTTACATTTAAGCGTTAATTATAAGTCGACCACGCGTACTCGTGACATCTCGCGAAATTATGCGAATCAAATGATCTCTAAAACGGCGCCGTGTATAGTCGAAATCGCCAATAGCACGTCGAAATATCTACATTCAACCGTTCGACGAAGACGCTGGCATCGACGGCGTCGCGTTGAATCATATCGACCCTTATCAACCAATAGGGACGAAAAGCGAGTCGAAGCGTGTTACGCGGAAGTGAATAGTAGAAGGATCGACAACCGAAAATCACTTGCCTGATGACCTCTGTGACAGGCACGTCGGTCCTCGAAGAGTCCCGCTCTACTTCGTCGTCGTTAAATTATCATAAAATAATTCGTAATTGTTAATCGTCGACTATCGTTCGACGTATAATTGTTCAGTTAATAATATAGTGCAAATTTATATCAACCACAAGTGTAAGGATTTCGACAAAGACACATATGATACATGTGAACTGTGTGGCTCGACAACAAAATCTGCAATAAATTATCATTAACGTAAGTCGTCTTTAATTTATCTGTGTTCACTGATATTTCTTGCATCTGCTTACCCTTGCAACATTATTCCTGTTTCGGGTCATCCAATCGAACCATTTATTCATTAATTATCGACGAAATTGCGAGTAGTCGAATTAATAATTATAAAATAAAATTATTTTGTTAGTTTCGTAAAACTAACTGGCGCCCAACTATTATTTCGTCAAAATCACTGGAGCCCTGGCAGCCACTGACCCCGGCTGCGCCACACGGAGAGAAGAATATGGCAATAATCCCTCGACTCAACATAGCAATCGAGTTATATTCCGGTTTTCTGGCGATTTACGCTATACGCAACTATCTTGTCACCATGAGTAGGCGATATCTGAGAGAAGAAAAATTTATATCATACCGATATTTTCATCTCTTCAGATTTGCGTGACCCCCTCAATGCACATTAAAAACTATACAAGTTGGTGTCGTAGAAGCGACCATATATTTGCGCGATCATACGTCGAATCATGAGTTCCTTAAACTATTTTAATTTTAAGGTAGAAATGCATTGGGAGCAGTTAAACAGTATCTATAATTTTGGCAGTGTCTTCCGAAATACATTGATATTTCCAATATATATAAATGGCATTGTATTCAATCATGGTGTTTCGACGAACGAGCGTACGCGTTTAGTGCAGTTAGCCATATGCGCGACTGACGAGCCCGATAGCAATGGATAGCCTAGCGCAACAGTGTGGAGAAATTCCCCATGCTGTTTGGGGTGCTCGCCAATGTACTTCCCTCTCTTCCGATATTTTCATTATTCCTCGTCAGAGGCATCTCGGGAAGTGTTATTGTGAGTTGTGATCTGTGTAAGCGGTGACCTGTGTACCACGAAAAGATATTTAAGTAAGTATTGACAAAATCACATTTAATATGTATATTAACATAAATAATGTGCTTAGACATGTAATCCTCATTAGACAGTGACTCAATAGTCAATGATACATTGCTGACAATACCATAGTGTAATGTTCAGCACTTATAGGACTGTCTCTCTCGCACCTAACATCACTTTTTTTGTTTATCCACCCGCAATAATTCTCATCTCTTTTTACCGTATACCCAGGATTTTTTAAATTTTGAATACATTTTTTATTGGTTTATTTGTTGATGCACGATAACAATGTCAATTTCAGTCGCCATTTCGTTAATCCATGCAGCACTAATTAACAGATGTGACCAAACATAAAATGAATAGCACCGGAGATAGGTTTGAGGCCATGCTAGCAAAGGAACTGGAGGTTACACATATTAAAATACTTCTAAGCATGAATACCTATTTGATAAATCATGTTTTAAAGATGTACCATAAATACATACCAATACAAAAGAAACTGAAAAATTAACATCATCAACTCAATTTTTTTCTTAGGAATTCAATATGGTTACTGTAACGAGACTGCTCCTTCTATGTTTTTTTTTTCCTTCCACCTACCGTTCGCTGCACTGTGACTAAGTTTCCCACCGTCCACTACAGCCCCTGCATCCTAATCTCCGCCTCCGCATAGTATATGTGACTTTTCCCCGAATTCTTTCCCTAGGAGCGCGTTTTATCGCCTCTTTCCCACAGATACTTCATTGGGACCCACCTAGCCCGCCACCTGCATTTCTTGGAATTCAGTCACACGTGCATCTTAACCCTCGTGGAACTTTCCAGACTTCTTCCCAAAATTCCTCCCCACTATCACCATTTTCCCACGATTGACTCTTTATAAACACCTCCCGCGTTATTTCGTGGGTCATTAAGTCACCGAACCTCTGCCCGATTTGATGTAACCGCGATCCCCGTGAATAAACGTCTTGTGCAGTTCAACAAAGTGTTTACCGAGTCTCTCTTTCCCTACAACCGCGTTCCGTAGCCGAGTTGGCTGCTCCGATAATAAATATTCGGACATTAACAATAAAAACTCATCAACGACATCACAATTTTGGTGCTAAGTGTGGGGTAGTCAACTCTAAAGTGCAAGGAACATAGGGACGTCAGACGACACCAAGATACTGCAAGCGGCGTTCAACACAACACTGGATCAGCAAAACAAATCGGTGAGTAAAAAAAAATCCATTTACTCTATACCGCGAACCGAAGCAAATTGCAAGTGACTCCGAAACAGACTCTACTACCACAAGTAAAATGTCGCTTTCAAACGTAAACGAAACCATAAAAAGTGCGTTAAACAAAGTGCTCGATCGTCAAACTGATAGAGACGGAATTATTCAAGAGAGGGAACAAACTTCGCGTGCTGAAAGTGTAATATCAAACGATCAATTTGAAGAAATTTCTCCGAAGGAGGCACTTGAACTTATAAAAGAATTCGACGGAAAAAATATCGGTGTCGAATCATTCATAGCATCAATCGAGGATGTTCGTGAACAAGTGACGCGTCAAGACTATTTCCGGCGCTTAATAATCGCGAAAAGGATTGTGGGCGACGCAGCTCGTGAATTACAGGAGTACGAGACCGATACGTACGAAGGGTTATACGAAGGACTCCGTATCTTATTCGGTAATTTACAACCTGTTAGTGTTTTCCGTGACAAGCGCTCACGTATGTTCCAAAGAAGGAATGAAACCGTTTCAAAATTTACGAACAGATTCCTCGAAGTGCAAAATCAAGTCTTAGCCGTGCTCGCGAATTCGACTCCAAATGAAAATAAACGACGGTTCATAATTGAATACGTAAGAGAGCAGGGCCTCGAGCAATACCTGTTAGGCCTTCGAAAGGAAATTTCTACCGAAGTGTGGGCGCAACGACCGGACAACATTCGGGTAGCCATCGCCAAGGCTCAAGCTGCGGAAGCCTACGACTACACCCGAGAAATGATGACACGGAACCTCAACATTGCCGATAGAGCTTCTAACAGCGCTCCACGCCGCCAAACACCTTCGACCCCAAGACCACCCATAAACTCATCAGGAATACAGAGACCGCAGGTATCGTGCAACTACTGTAAACGCATTGGGCATTTGGAGCGGGATTGTCACACCAAGATGCGGGACTCAACGAACAAAGGTAACTCTTCTACACAGTGGTCGGGCTTTCGAAAGGACAAGCCCCCGCCTCGTCCCCCTCCACGAGTCAACCACCTGCCTACAGAAGAGACGGCCGATTCCAAAGGAGCCAATCAATCCCTCGAGTTAACACCGTTGGATCCGCGAAACGAGTTGTCAAACTCTCCATGCGAGACATACGAGGACCAAGACGATTTTTACTAGATACTGGAGCCGCCATCAGCCTCATTAAAATTGGAAGCCTCAAGGGAACATCACTGGTTGACAGAGAAGTAAATACCGAATTCAAGATGGGAAACGATCTACACAGATCATTGTTCGTCACTCAACAAGAATACGAGGGACGAAAACAAATTTTTCATGTTGTTCCCGACGACTTTCCTCTGGAAGAAGATGGAATAATTGGCGTTCCCTTCATGGAGCAATACCAAACTTACATTGGCATTGGAAAGGACAATTTCTTACAATTTCATAGGAAAAGACTAAAATTCGAACCATTAACCATCACCGTTCCAGCCAGATCAATTCATTTCATCACTGTCCCGACAAACATCGCAAATGGACCAGCCTTCACAAGTGAGGAAAACTCAGATCCCATAGTACCCTGCATATTCAATGCCAAGGACTATAAAGCCCGAGTTCCAGTAATAAACGACTCGGAAGAACCCAAGCGGTTTACAATTGACCTACTGCGTGGGCTACCTTTCGAGGTACCTGCCCTTTCACCGGCGGAGGCGCGCCAAGACGCACCGACGGACGCACCAAGGGTCCACAACATTAGAGAGCACAATTCGGCAGATAGGATCCGAGCGCTCAAGGAAAACGTGCGCCTGCAGCACGTGCCACCTGAACTAGCGGAACAGGTGTGGGACATCGTGTCGTCCTACCCCGACGTGTTCGCTCTACCTGGCGACCCACTGCCAGGCACGAAAGCGGTCAAACACCGCATTATAACCAGCGATGACGTTCCGATAAACGTCAAGCAGTACCGGTACCCCCCGGTACACAAGGAGGAAATTGACCGCCAAGTCAACGACATGCTCGAACAGAAGCTGATCGAGCCAAGCGACTCACCGTACAACGCCCCACTCTGGGTTGTACCGAAGAAATCCGACGCATCGGGGAAGAAGAAATGGAGGATCGTCATCGACTTCAGGAAGCTCAATGAGAAAACTTCGCATGACGCTTATCCTCTCCCATGCATCGACGAGATATTAGACCAACTAGGAAGAGCCAAATACTTCTCTGCCTTCGATCTTGCATCTGGATTCCATCAAATACCAATGGACGAACGAGACAAACAAAAAACAGCATTCTCGACGCCATCAGGACATTTCCACTACAACCGGATGCCTTTTGGACTCAAAAACGCACCTGCAACGTTCTAACGGATGATGAACAATGCACTGCGTGGACTAATCGGCAACACGTGCTTCGTTTACCTCGATGACATAATCATCTACGGTAACACATTGGAGGAGCACAACAAAAAACTACTGGACGTACTAAAACGCTTGCGTGAAGCGGACCTAAAACTGCAACCGGATAAGTGTGAGTTCCTTCGACCAGAATTGGAATTTCTGGGTCACGTTATCTCGGAAGAAGGAGTCAAACCAAATCCGAAGAAAATCGAAGCAGTTGCAAATTTTCCGACGCCAAAAGAACCTAAACACATTAAACAATTTCTCGGTCTTGCGGGATATTATCGAAAGTTTATTAAAGACTTCAGTAAAATTGCAAAACCGTTGACCGAATTGTTAAAAAAGGACATCACGTGGGCGTGGACCGAAAAACAAGAGCAATCCTTTCAAACACTGCGTACCGCATTAATAACCGCACCGGTACTACAGTATCCCGACTTTGAAAAAGAATCCGTCCTGACCACCGATGCAAGTAACCACGCGGTCGGTGCAGTATTATCACAGGGACCGATCGGAAAAGATCGGCCGGTCGCCTACGCCTCTCGTACCCTTAACAAGGCAGAGCAGCGCTACTCCACCACTGAAAGGGAAATGCTTGCGATCTCATGGGCGACGAAACACTTCCGTCAGTACCTATATGGAAAACATTTTAAAATTGTCACTGATCATAAACCACTTATTTGGATTCTGAAGGCTACGGATCCTCCAACTAATAGTCGGTTGATGAGACTTCGGATGAAAGTGGAAGAGTATGAGTATGAGCCTATCTACAAAAAGGGCTCTCTCAATACAAACGCAGATGCTCTGTCTCGGATTTATGCTGTAACTACTCGAGGACAACAACGTTCGAAAACAGTAGAAGAAACTCAGGTCACCCAACGCACCGGCAACGACAAAAACAATGCCGCAACAGATCATCAACAGGAAGAACCATTAGAAGAAGATTCGCCGTTGTACATGGAATTTGAGCTGAGCGAAAGTATCCCACTAGTTCCCGAAATCAGAGAAAACATTCCACCCAACAATGTTCCCGCTTTAAAAATAATGGACGCACCGAACAACGCCACGGATTGCCTTTACATCGATTTCTCTGAAGACGAAATAGATTGGTTTAATCGCATTGCAGCTACCTTAATAAAAGTAAATGAGACAACGAAAATTTATTTAGGCTGTGATCATCTTCGATCTCACCCAGCAACAAAAAACCGAATTAAACTAATGATTAATTTCATTTGGTCTAAGAGAGAAGATCGCCCCTTATTGTATTTTTACGACAAGGATCTTTACGAGCCAGGTACTGAAGAAGACCGCCAACGCATTATAAAGGAGCACCATGGAACGAAGGCCACTGGACATTTTGGTATAGCCAAGACTCTTGATCGTATCAAAGCAGTTGCTACCTGGCCGAACCTTCAAAAAGATGTCGAAGACTACATCCGAAGATGCGACACTTGCCAGAAAATCAAGCTCGTCCGTATACGTCCACAAGCAGAAGCTGTAATGACTGATACGCCAGAACGACCCAATGATAAAATTGCATTGGACCTTGTTGGGCCCATTCCCGAATCAACCGATGGATACAAGTACATAATGTCAGTACAGGACCAACTGACAAAATTCATCACGTTGATCCCTCTAAAAACTCAAGATGCTCAAGCCACCGTGAATGCATTAGTCGAGCATTTCATTTATATCCACGGCGCACCGAAGAAGATCCTCACAGACGGAGGCCGTAACTTCATCAGCCAAACGTTTAAACATCTGGAGAAACTCTTCAAAATTTCACACATGACGACAACAACATTCCATCCTCAAAGTAACGGAAGCCTTGAAAGAGCTCGTGGACCAATTAAAGAACAAATTAAAGCTCTCATCCATGATCATCGCGAGGATTGGGATAAGAAGTTAAAATTTGTCTCGATGGCTTACAAGACAGCCAAGCAAGAAGGCATCGGCCTCACACCTTTCGAGATGCAGTTCGGACGTAAACCTAACGTCCCGAATAGCATCCCTATCCACCGAAAAAATGCCACCATCGACGAATACTTCGAGGGACTCCGTGCAGACCATGAAAGGATTCTGAAGAAGGGTCGTGATCACCTTGTCGCAGCGAAAGAGCGTTACAAAGCTAACCAGGACGCTCACATTCATCGACCTGCTCCAATTTTTAACAAGGGCGATGAAGTTCTCGTTGCGCAAGAACGAGACAAATCTCCACTTGCTCCGAAGTGGGAAGGACCCGCAATAATTCTTGCACGAACCTCAGACGTTAATTACGAAATATTACTTCGAAACAGAAAAAAATTAATTCATGTAAATAAACTTAAGCCATATTTTCGAAACTAATTCCTTTTTATGTTCAGGACAAAATGTGGGCGTTTCTCCTGTTATTCCTGACAGGCTGTATGGCAACTGAAATAGTTCAAGTGGAGCCAATCTCCGGGCCTGTTTACCTGGAACACCTGGGTGACGTGGTTATGTACCACAAGACATGGACCATCGTCAACTACGTGGACTTGACCGAGATCAACATTCACCGCGACGAGTTGTTCAGCATCGCCCGCAAACTGTCAATCAAGATTTGAAACTAACCACACTTGGACGACCTACACACCTCGACGTGACAGAACTTAAGTCTCTTGGACAAACACTGGACGAAATATCAGAGGAAGCTGGAAAAATTGGACAGCATAGAAGAAACAAAACACTGTATGAAACTGCCTCTGACGGACTGAAATACTTAGGGTATGCGTGCATCAGTATTGTAGTTTTGACGTTAGCCTGTAAGATAGGTCTTCGTACATGTCTAGGTAATTTAATAACTAAGTTCTTCGCCTGTACCTTTTCACCATGTATAAATGTTTACAATAATTGTTTCCATACCAACTCTACCGAAAATGTCAATTATGAGACTCGCTATCCAAACGAAGAACTCATAGCCTTAGCTAATCTTAATCGCCCTCTCGACACTCGTTCTTCCGTAAGACATACAACTAGACGTAATCTTTCGTATCCTAAGGCATAGAAAATTCATCTATCACGTTATGAATTTTCTAAAATAAGGGGGGAGGTATAACGAGACTGCTCCTTCTATGTTTTTTTTTCCTTCCACCTACCGTTCGCTGCACTGTGACTAAGTTTCCCACCGTCCACTACAGCCCCTGCATCCTAATCTCCGCCTCCGCATAGTATATGTGACTTTTCCCCGAATTCTTTCCCTAGGAGCGCGTTTTATCGCCTCTTTCCCACAGATACTTCATTGGGACCCACCTAGCCCGCCACCTGCATTTCTTGGAATTCAGTCACACGTGCATCTTAACTCTCGTGGAACTTTCCAGACTTCTTCCCAAAATTCCTCCCCACTATCACCATTTTCCCACGATTGACTCTTTATAAACACCTCCCGCGTTATTTCGTGGGTCATTAAGTCACCGAACCTCTGCCCGATTTGATGTAACCGCGATCCCCGTGAATAAACGTCTTGTGCAGTTCAACAAAGTGTTTACCGAGTCTCTCTTTCCCTACAACCGCGTTCCGTAGCCGAGTTGGCTGCTCCGATAATAAATATTCGGACATTAACAATAAAAACTCATCAACGACATCACATTACTTTTCTGAACACAAATGAGTTTTCAACGGTTTTGCAATTTCGTAATTGCCAGCATTTTTAGACCTTTTTTATAAAACGTTACGTCCAATCATCTGGAACAACACCTGCAAAATTCGCGACTTTTTCCAACCATTTCTAAAATGAAAATTAATACGTTTTTGAAATAATTAATATGATTAAAATTGATGTTTTTTTCTTGTATAATTTTGTAATCAATTTGTTATTTAATGAAACTTTCGTTCGGGCCTATACGTATGATATATTCTAAGTCTAATTGTGTTCAGTATATAGCGATTAAATTCTCTTTGCAGCAATCGGGGCTGGAGTATACACTCCTGGAACAGCTACTTTGCGAACAGGAGAAAAGCGACATCGTACCTTGGCTGCAGAGTACAAACGAGGATTCTGGGGGCAGTGTGATAACTTAAATAATTTTGCTTGGGGCTGTCTGTTCATAGAAGATTTAGAAAGCTGCAATGTTACTCAGCTGAATAAGCTTAACGATGGAAGCATGTACATAACGAAACGGTGGATATAAAAATAAAATTGAATACAAACATGTACGTGTAAATCGCTATATTTTCACAAACCTTTACACCTTTTCTTTCCTTTCCTGTCCTTCCGCTGTACATATTTACATTTAAGTGAACCGCATTAATATATAAGTTAAGTAATTTGTAAAAAAAATATGTGAACTGCCCGTCATTTTTCTGTATGAAAAGATTCAACTTTTCACAGTTTTACGCACAATAGAAGAAAAAAAAATTATTTTCTGTGATTGATTGCGATTCGTTGACCCATTTTATTTATAATACGTTGGAGTTACACGGAAAGAAAGGCTTGGTTAAAACAACCAAGTGCTATGGTTATATATGCGCCAGACAATTAATTGGTTAGGCTACCAATTTCTTGGTTGGTCTAACCAAGTCACTTGGTTAGCTTACCAAGTCACTTGGTTAGCTTACCAAGTCATTTGGTTGGTCTAACCAAGTCACTTGGTTAGCTTACCATGTCACTTGGTTAGTCTAACCAAGAAATTGGTTAACTAACAAATTACTTGGTTGGTCTAACCGACAGCAGTGGACGCGCGGTCGGTGTGTGGCTTCGGCGGTCCCCAGAGTTAAGCAGCATTATTTGCGGTCATAACTTGGATGGGTGACCGCTTAGCCTTGCACTGGTTTGCGCGCCAACTGCTGAGCGGGAGGCAGTTTTTCTGAGTTTCTAATGTATTCTCATACAGTAGAAACTTAGTAAAAATAAAGCCGACTGTATCGGCCAGGTTTTCCGCAGTTTCCCTGTGCCCTCGTGCAAATGCGATACAGTAACGCATTAGGATGAGTGGCTGCGGACAACACTCTAGTGGGGTCTCTATGAAGGAACGGGGAAAAGGGGAGAGGGGAAACGTAAAAGCCTGAAGAAGGCATACGGAAGAAACCAATAATAAACTACTTGGTTGGTCTAACCAATTAATTGTCTGGCGCATATATAACCATAGCACTTGGTAGTTCCAACCAAGCCTTTTTTTCCGTGTACTGGAATTTGTATTGCAATTTAACCCATATAGATGCGTGAATGCATATCTATGCATTAAAATCGTTTTTTTTAAATAGTCGTGTCGAGATATCCACCGTACTCTATGGAAATCTCCGTAAATTCTGCGTAGACTCAAGTCCGATATGTACGCAGACGATTCCCGTACTGAATGCAAGTCTTCGTGAATTCTGTGTCGACTCGAGCTCTGAACGCATGGTGAAGATCCCCATACTGTATTGTGCACCCGTATAATTCATCTTCGCTCGACAGTATGGGGAGATTTCCTATGCTGCCAGAATATTTTCAAATTGCTATGTTGTATGGGCTTTTTCCCCATATTTTTATAGAGACTATAACCGAAAAATTCTCTCCGTGAAGGTGTGACGCTATAATTATTTAAATAAAATCTGTACTAAAATTTGTATTTTGCACCCGAGATATTACGGGAAAAGTAGCGTCTTTCTCAACATTTAACAAACATGACAATATTTCATTAATTTTCAACTGTATATTTTTTTCAATTGAATTTGTTTAAAAACCCTCCACTGTATTTTTTGCCTCAATATCTTCACAAATATCAAAAGTTGTCGATAGCAGACAGTGTTTGACAGTAGAGAAAAATCCGCTTTAAATATTGCGAAATAATACGAAATATTTGAAATAATTCCCAATGTTCGATAGAGGCCTACGCGTCGCTCCGAATCAAATTTCATTTATCAAAACATTGGGAAGAGGATTTATATCGCAGCGTTGTGTTGCATTACTTCACATTTTGTTTTCCGTCATTTTATTCTCCGGTCAGCAGATATTGGCAATATACGGATAAAAATGTATTTACAATAGTTTTCTATTTAAGGGAAATAATTCTTAACTAAGACGAATAACACAATTGAAAAAAAAATTAACTATCACATTTTAAAAATCACTTTTTGTTATTTAAGAAAAATGTAATAACCCGCGTAGAAAAAAAGAATCTGGCCGAGATTCTTAAGAAGATTCTCGCCGAGATTCTCGCTGAGATTCTCAGCGAGATTCTTAAGAATCTCAGCGAGAGTCTCGGCGAGAATCACGGTTGCGCACCGAACCGAGATTCTTTTTAAAACTAGCGGGTAGCTGAAAATAAAAAGAATCCCCATCAGAATCTCGCCCAGCTTTTTACCGAGATTCGTGAGGGGTTCGCCGAAAATAAAAAGAATCTCTATCAGAATCTCGCCGAAATTCTCTAGAATCTCAGCGAGATACTGATAGAGATTCTTTAATGGATAGCTGGAAATAAAAAGAATCTCTATCAGAATCTCGGCCAGCTTCTTAGCGAGATTCTTCTCATTTTCATTTTCATTGAAAATGAAAAGGATCTATATAAAAGAAGATCTTTATAAATATTTTAATATTGCTAACACTAATTTGTTAGTACATCAACGAAGGTTAGACCCCCCGTGTGTAGTCGAACTCAGAAAAGCTTTCCAGTCTTATATATACGCTGGGGCTTCAAGTCACTTCCGAGAAACGCTTCGTTCCTTCGCCATCTAGCGGAGTATTGTGCACCAGTGTTTCGTATGATGTCACTAGGTGGCGAACGGACGGAGCGTTTCTCGCAAGTGGTTTGAGGCCTCAGCGTATATATAAGACTGGAAAGCTTATCTGAGTTCGACTACACACGAGGGATTGAAACTTCGTTGATGTACTAACTAATTAATGTTAGTAGTCCTTCAATATTCGTAAAGATCTTTTTTTATATAGATTCATTTCATTTTCAATGAAAATGAAAAGAATCTTGCTGGGCGAGATTCTCTAGAATCTCAGCGAGATTCTGATAGAGATTCTTTTTATTTTCGGCGAGATTCTGATGGAGATTCTTTTTATTTTCAGCTACCCACTAACGAATCTCGCTAAGAAGCTGACCGAGATTCTCAGATAGATTTTTAAAGAATCTCGGTTCGGCGCGCAACCGTGATTCTCGCCGAGATTCTTAAGAATCTCGCTGAGAATCTCAGCGAGAATCTCGGCCAGATTCATTTTTTCTACGCGGGAAGTCTAGCATTTTCATATAATTGACTGAATAGCTATTCAGGCCGAACATTCATTATTGTCTATAGCTGCTGGGCAGCCAGACAAAAGGAACTGTCTATAAAAATAATGCAATCAGTAAAGTCTATTGCAAAATATATATAAAAACAAATTTAAAAAATAACCCTAATTGGATAAAATGTCATGAGATTTTTTCGGTTTACGAGCACCAATCAAAGTGCTTTTATCTCCGTAAAAATAATAAACAAAAAGGTTCTCATCTTCCCATGGCCTTATGTACCGTGGCGACAAATCGTCAAAAGGGTGAATTCGCGCGTAACGTTATACGAGTGGAAGATGTTCTCCTTAAGGCTTATCGGCAGATGCATTACATCTAAAGGTGGCAATTTGCCAAATCGCTAAGGTACTTGCGCCCAATTCGCGAAGATTGGGAGTTTACGATGTCGTCTGTAATAAATTCGAACCTCCGGGAATTCGATGATGATCGGATTGGCGAGAACGACGCCGTTTTACGTATATCCCTTCGAAAAACAAGTTTTACTGCAAATATATTTTCACCTTCTTTCCACAGCCCGAGAACATTTATAATGAAAACTGCAAAGCACTCTCACTTAGATTCCACCGAATCGACACTTGTTTCCCGAAGGTTTTTTTTTACTGCGTATGAGGCATTAAGTACAGCCACTTTTCGTCTTGAACCTCCTCTCTATTCCTCATCATTAGTCAGATTTTACTACTACAATACCTCTTGTAAATTTTCTCAAATTTTTATCCCATAAATTTGCGGATGGTTTTTTTCTGAAGTGAATACAAATAAAAATATTTTTTTTTTAGTTTTCGCACTTTCCTATGGTATTTTTAAATGATCTATAGAAAATTACGATATCTCAATTTTAATGATCAAAAATCACTTTAAGAAATGGCTCAAAATAAAGGGGAACATTTATGCAAAAATTTTCGACTTTCGCTGCTCCAATTTGGAAAATCAGTTTAAAAATGCAAAACGCAGCACATTCTAATTCGCCAGATGATATATCAAGCATGATTCAGTATAAAGAAAACAAGCATAAGCTGACTTACTTTCTTTTAAAACTTTCTTTTTAAAAGTTATATTCATTTTAGTAAAAACCTGTATTTGTATAAATATAAAGTTTTAGATTTATTTATTCATTTGTTAGATACTATATGCAAACGTATTTTTTTAATTCGCTATTAATCTCACCCAAAAATCAAAATTTTGATATGAAAACCCCCAAGAATTATTGTTCTTCCGATTTTTATTATGATTCATTCAGATTCTCATAAAAATTCTGCCATGTTTGTAATCAACGGGAAAATTCCCGAAACCAAATTAAATTCGAAAAAAAGCAGTGATTTTATTTATTTATTTATTCAGGATATCTCTGATTGGTTCCGAATAAAGGTCCAATGACCAATGCTTTGTTTATTTTTTTCGCGGGATCAAAGAGGTTCCGTAAAAAAATTAGCTGATTTGGCGTAGAACGTCCCACATAGAGTACAAACAAAATCCGTAATAAATATCCCGATACACATCTTCACGTTCTATATAAAAATCACACGCGTTCAAACCGACAGCAGTGGACGCGCGGTCGGTGTGTGGCTTCGGCGGTCCCCAGAGTTAAGCAGCATTATTTGCGGTCATAACTTGGATGGGTGACCGCTTAGCCTTGCACTGGTTTGCGCGCCAACTGCTGAGCGGGAGGCAGTTTTTCTGAGTTTCTAATGTATTCTCATACAGTAGAAACTCAGTAAAAATAAAGCCGACTGTATCGGCCAGGTTTTCCGCAGTTTCCCTGTGCCCTCGTGCAAATGCGATACAGTAGTGCATTAGGATGAGTGGCTGCGGACAACACTCATAGAGGGGTCTCTATGAAGGAACGGGGAAAAGGGGAGAGGGGAAACGTAAAAGCCTGAAAAAGGCATACAGAAGAAACCAATAAAAAAAAAATGACACGCGTGCGAACAGAACTCGTTAAATCGTCCATTTATATATTTATTACCGTCGCAGAAACGAGTTAGCCAAGGGATTATTACGAGACAACGAGGATAGATAGGAAGCAGAGAAAAAAAATGTTCTCCTATCTCTGGTATAGTTTGTGTGTGGGTAGGTCGACAGGAACGGCGAGATTGCGTCGAAAGGAAAGAGAATAGTAGTATAGAAGGAAGAGCGAGAACCGAGAAAGGGAAACGGAGAAAAAATAAAGTGCCGAGCTTCGTCCTAACGAAGCCGAAAGCGCCAAGCAGTGCGTGAAAATTAAGTGGCGCTCTCTGGTGCGCGAGACAGAGGAGGAGGCTATTCAGGCACCCGAGGATCGCTTTGTTACAGTGCGAAAGAGGCGCTCGGGTGATCGAGCAGAACTCAGCGTTTCGCGTTGTCAGAAAAGAAACGTTACACGCAGCGATGAATAGAACATTTTGTAGAGAACCTCGATCATTCGAGAGGGAGAGAGAGAGCACCTTGCTAGTTGCACTAGAATCGCTGCAGCGCCATCTCATAGATCAATCCGTACATTTGGTGAAACGTTGCGAGAGCCAAGGAGTGGAAGAGAGAGAGTCTGAAGTGAGCTGCGGAAAATCCTACGAAGGAAATAGAACGTTGCTGTGGAAGTAGATGTTGGGAGCTTTGGCAATAATTGGCAATAAAGCATAGCTTTACATTATGAAATTAACGTTTGTAGCGTTTCTTGCGTTCGCAATTGTTACGTTTCAAATTTATTGTCGTGAAATATTGTAGATGTATAATAAAGTTCTCAAAAAATCAATACAATCTATTGAGCCCCTCTCTTTCCCCTACAGCGCTCTTATTCTAAGTACTTGACATTCTATGGCCCTATGGGTATTGCACGCCCTGATGATTCTAAGGCCCTACATAAGCAGCACTGATACTCACAGATACACACACTGACACTCATATGCATTAACTCAAATATGAACCACGGTTCTGGTTCAGATTGTAAGTCCGCATATAGGCCCCTATACGTTGTTAGTCCCAAGTCTCGACAGAAACCCCGACAGATACTCACAGATACTCAACCAGACACTTACAGACACTCAAATACAGTAGGATTCAATATAACAATTTTACTATGTGATGTGCGTCCGAATTGAGCTATTGTGAGACGGTATACCGTGCCGTCTTATCATGACGCCAAGACAAAATCATATCTGTGGTACTTGAATATTATTGCATAGTGCACCAGTGGCATTACAATGTCGCCATGCTGTAAGCTCAGATCATGTTTCCATGGTGCCATAATTGGTGCATGTCGTGTCACTAAGTGTCTGAGGTGAGAAACACTTCGTCCATTCGCCATCTAGTGACATCACACGAAAGACTGGTCCAATGCTCCGCTAGATGGCGAACGGACGAAGCGTTTCTCGCACGTGTTTTGAAGCCTCAGCGTATATAAGACTGCAAAGTTGTCCTGAGTTCGACAACACACGAGGAGTCTACTCTTCGAATGTGTCAAACCTCTTGGGTTTACCGACCTTTCAATATCGGAGAAGATAAAAGAATCTATTCTGTCTTATTCTTTTCACTTGCAATTTGAAATGTTAGACAAGAAAAAAACTTCGTGTAGAATCTCGATCATTTCAAAGAGAGAAAAGATCGCTAGTTGCCGTAGAGTCGCAGCAGCGCCATCTCGTAGATCAATTCGAACATTCGGTGAAGCGTCGAAAGAGACAAAGAGTGTATAAATAGCTGCGGAAAATTGTAGAAAGAAGAAAGAACATTGCTGTGAAAGTATATAGTGGGGGCTTCGGCAATAGGTGGCAATAAAGCAGCTTCGTATGGCGTCGGATGAAGGGGCTCGCCAAGCTCGGAACGTCACAAGAGTTGAAGGGGGGATAGGGGGAGAGGTAGAGGTGGGTATAATTGTTCCCTGGAGACCCATCAGTGAGAGAGGTATTGCACAAGAACGTAGAAGACCTTGGTGAGGGTACAAGACCTTGTCCTAAATTCTTGAAGCTGAGATACCGACTTACTCCACTGATACCTTAGAGTATTCGACTCTGGTCGACGCTAATAAGTCGCCGATACGAGAGAGAGGAGTTCTACCCTACTCAACGGGGCAATCCTAACCTCTCCTTGTTGTTGTATATTATACATGGCGTGCAACTGCGATACAGGAGAAGATAGGCCCTGTGGTACCCCTCAAACACAAATCGTCCGTCGCGATAAATTAGACGCTTTTGGTCTTTTAGCAAACTGCGGATTGCTAGTTGTTAGGCGATAAAGAAAATAGAGTTGCTTTGCTGTAGACACGCATTTAGCTGGTTACTTAATCCTTTATGAGAACGTGATATCGATAAAGATAGAATGTTGTTCACGTAATTTGTTTATAATTTTTTAAATTTTGATAATTGGTTCTTGTAAAAATTTGGCTGGGTCCATGTGTGGATATTTCATACATAACTCCTCAACCAAGAGTTCGACTACATTGGGCTTTAGAAGCTTGCGACAAAGAAAGAATTGACGTTATTCAAGATACTAAGTAAATTAATCATGAATACAAATCATGCGTGCAAGTAATTGATGAATTCGATTTTACAAAATAGTTTGACAGTTTCTATAGACGTTTTTTCTTATAAATAGAATCCTTTTATTCCCCCGAATGCATAATTATAGATTTGGTTGAATTATAAAACATTTAATGTCTTCTACTTGTTAATGTAGGCCTATAACATCCATTTTGCTGGCAAGTTCACCGCTAAATAATGTTTTCTATTACAACAGCTCTGGTTTGGAGAGATGGCACTAGGGACCACTGTGAAGTTTGCACAGTGATAAATCCAATTGGAAACTCGCAAGTGGCGCTAAGTGGCGTGAGTTGCGACCTCTGGTGGACATATTTGAATTATTTCGAAGCCCGACGACATACTGCCTGCAATTGATTACGAAAGCTAATTATTAACACAATCTTCAATGTTACATACGTACCTTTTGGTACTTTGTTAAGTTACGTCCCATAAAGATTAAGTGCAATAAAAGTGCACATTAAGTGCATATTAAGTGCAATAAAAAATAAAAACGTGATATTTTTATTTCTATGTAATAATTAGTCAAAGATGTAATTTTTTTTTCAAATAAAGTATTTCATATGCTGCTTTATCTGAATAGTTGCAACGAACCCGTTTTTTTTTCAAACTAAGACTTTGTTGATTTACGTTATATAGTATTATATAATAATAATTTTTCTAGACTATTTTGCCGCACTGGTAATAAATATTTTACAGCAAAAAAAAAAAAATACATTTCGCCTTATTAATTCCATTAAAAACGCCGTACAAATAATGGCCTATTACTTTTTTCATTACTTCGATTTTCTTGGTGTTTTAACGTTTATTTTTATGGGAAAAGCCTTCTTTTTATTCTAAATAAGATCTGCATGGACTTTTATCAATATGACAGTATATACGTTTCCAAAAAATTACATTATTTATAACGTAAATGAACAAAACAAGTTTTCTGTACAAGTTTTAAAAATTTGAACGTTTATAAGTAAACGTCAGATGATCAATATGCGAACTGATCCTGTGCAACATATCTGAGAACGTTGAGAATAAAGAAACGCTGGACTCAGTGCCGAAATAATTTCAAATGTATACATTCCGTACACTGAACTTGGTTACGGCAGCATTTAGCTCTCTCCGTGTCTATGAACTCAGGTTTCGTATAACTTGGGGCAAACTTGGCGTCAACCGGGAACTTTAGGACATAACCGGACCACGTTCGGACGAGCGTTATTATCCGCGTAACGTAGATCGTATATATATAAAGTTATATAGCGACGAAAATAGCACTAGAGCTCGTTATTATTAATTTATTACATTAATGTACATTCGATATCCGTTGTAGCTCGATTTGTGGCTGGCGGTGGTAGTCATTATTGTCCCGTATTTTCCGTGACCCGAGAAAATTATAGATGAGGTCTTGGAGAACCGAATTAGAAAGGTTTTCAGACCATCGTCAAGATACTCTGTGAAACTTCTGGGAAAAGTAATATCCTCTTTTCTCATCGACTCGACGCGGATATTTATTCCCCCCCCCCCCCCCCCCCAAGTACCGGATCTAATATATGGCAATTCAAATGAATAACTGGAGCAGTGTTGAACCTATGGGAATATTCTCAAATTTATTCTATTTATGATTTGGATGCTTTTTCGCACGCACCTAATACCAAAAATAAGATTATTATTTTATACATTTCGTTTTCAAGAATTTATTAAGGCTGTTATAATAAGTCTGTTCGATTAATTATCATGAAATAAATAGAAATAGCACCCCACAAGAATGAGGAAAGTGGTTCAGAAATGGTTAAAGGTTGAACGGATTATTATAGAATTCTGTCATTCAAACCTTCTGGGACTTAAAAATAAATTTTAATGTTCATTAAAACTGTAACTCAAATAAATTTATAGGTATCTGGCTGCAACTTAGCATAAAACATGGATGGATAAATGAATAACCTTTGATATTGAATTTAGAAGAAGGAAAAAGGAATTGTTCAGATATTATAGAAATTTACATTTTCTTAATTTTTGTTACTGCACTCAATGTGGTTAATGGTTCAGGCATCTGATCTAACATTTTGCATAAAACATAAATATAAGGTATGCATGTTTGATACTACATTCAGTGGCAATCAAACAAAGAATCCATATTTCTACGAAATAAACATTTTGGGGTTTTTCTTGAAAATTCAAGATTTTTCAGCGGTTAATGTTAATGACCGAATTCTTTGCTCGTTGATCAAATAGAATCATAAAATGTTTAATACCTATTAAAATCGGAGTATAATAAGATCTTACTAAGAAAACTATTACAAAGTACATAGTAACCTTGTCCATTACTTCCGCATTTTTTAGTCCGACGACCACAAAGCTTCCTCCATAATCAATTCCAAGTTGGGAACCATACTTTCTAATTAATGAGCTTTATGAATAAAGGTCAAAAACAATGCGGAAGCAACGTGTAAGATTCTACTTTGTAACCTTCATTAATTTTTAAGAAAAAAACATTTTTTCAAATTTTCTTTAATAAAATGCATATAGCATTTTGCCAATATGGAAGGAAATCGATGAAATCAACAGTTTGCGAATAATTGGTGAATTTAATAAACAAATGGAGTAAGTGTGAAAGTGATGTGATGGCTACTCTTCTAGTTTGGAGTGGAATAATAAATTATAACTCCGAATCGAACCTGCGACCGTTAAATTTTCGGTTCAAGATTACTATCATACGAATTAGATGGAGTAAACACAATAACTTCTGGGTGAGCTCGTGAACGGTGCAAACAAACTCGTATATTAATTGTAAAGCTAGGCGTTGACCCTCCGGCATGATTCTGCTGCTTCATTGTATGTACACGCTATATGTACACGAACACGGAAATGGACGAGTCATAAAGTTGATTGAGACTAATAGTGTTAGGGGTGTCGTTCCTTTTGTTGTTGCGGAAAAAGAACATCATGATACGAGCCTTTATGTCTCCGTTTCGCTAGCCGGAAATAGCTGTTTGTATGAGTCTAGTAAACTTCAGGAAGCTGATCTGCTACACTTTTCTCTTTTATTGAATGGATCGTCAGCGCTCCCTGCTAGATTTTTTTTTACACTACATTAGGTTGAGCATTTTTGTTGATCAAACCAGATTTTTTGTGATAAAATCGAAAATTTTATTGTGACATTACAAAGTTACGAATAGGTTACTAGATTCCTAATCAAAAGCTTCATTCGATTAGAATTTGAGTACATTGCGATCAAATACAAATGTGAAAAAAATATCAACGTCTTTGAAGATACTAAGAACATCGGTTTTAAATAATACTAAAATACAAAAAGTTATAAATAAATTAGTGAAAAAAAATATTACCATCTTTTTACCGAAATTCCTGTTATCGAAAATGTTTAATACTATTTTCATGAAACTGAAAAAAAATATTACCATCTTTTTACCGAAATTCCTGTTATCGAAAATGTTTAATACTATTTTCATGAAACTGTTCCATTAATTATCCTGAAACTTTTTATGTGACTAATGCGGCAGCCCTAGACGAAAGCGTAACAAATTTGCTAATCTGTAACTACTTTTAAAAAAATCCAAAAACTTGCAAAAAAATTGATTGTTTACATCATATAAAAGAAAAAGATATCAAAATGTTTTAAAACTATGTAATAATAACTTTTTCACATTATTATTGTTGTTCAAAATCAATATTGCTAGTATTTTCAATGGCTACAATTTTCTTCAGATTTTTTTATCGAACAGAACCAAACTTTAGTACTGAAGCGAGTTTTTCATTGTACAATATATCTTTAATGGAATTGATCCAATAGAATTGTCGTTCAAAGATATTTTACGTACAAATGCTATAGTTCTAAGATTATTATTAACGACTTCTCAATGATTCTGCAGATACTATAAAGAAAACTTCTTAATTAAAGAAAAAATTATATTCATACCGTCGTAAAAATCACATTTATCTTTTCAGTTTCAAAAATTAAATTTAATCTTCTTGATCAATATCCGAGTTTCATTATTCCATTATTATCATTTAACTATTAGTTACACATATAATTGGCTAAACATAATTATTTTTAAAAAAAGTTTGTAACAATTTAGACAATAGTAACCCGCGTAGAAAAAAAGAATCTTGTGAAGAATCTTTTAAAGAATCTTAAACAAAGTCGTGAAAGAATCTTTTAAAGAATCTTGAACAGAATCACGTATAGGATCCAGAGCAAGATTCTTCCCAGGATTCTTTTCAAAATTCTTTCTATGCGAAAGCGTTCTGAGAATCTGTCATAGAATCTTCGAAAGAATCTTGAAAAGCGTCTTTAAGAGAATCGTGAAAAGATTCCGTCCATTAAACAGAAAAATCATTGAAAGAATCCTAATGAAATTCTTCAGAGGGGTCGAGCAAAACCTGTTGTTGTTTTTCCTTGGTGTCATTTCGGTACGTCAACGAAGGGTAAACCCCTCGTGTATAGTCGAACTCAGAATAGCTTTGCAGTCTTATATACGTTCAGGCTTCAAGTCACTTGCGAGAAATGCTTCGACCGCTCGCCATCTAGTGGCATCGTACGAAACATTGATATTCCATACTCCACTAGATGGCGAACGGTCGAAGCGCTTCTCGCAAGTGACTTGAAGCCTGAACGTATATAAGACTCCAAAGCTGTTCTGAGTTCGACTATACACGAGGGGTATTACCCTTTGTTGACGTACCGAAATGTACTGTCTCGACACCAAGGGAAAGCAACAACAGGTTTCGCTCGATTCCTCTGAAGAATTTCATTATGATTCTTTCAATGATTTTTCTGCCCGCGTAAAAAAAGTAGTATACTTGAGATTCTCAGAGAGATTCTCGGAAGAATCTCGGTGAGAATCTAGCCGAGAATCTCGTGAATCTCACAGAGAATCTCTTTGAGAGTCAACGATGCTTCCCGCAGCATGCTTCTCTCAGAGATTCCTGAGATTCCAGAGAATTTATCACAGATTCTATACGAGATTCTCGAGAATCTATCCTAGCTTCTTACCGAGATTCTCGAGAACCTATCCTAGCTTCTTACCGAGATTCTCGAGAATCTATCCTAGCTTCTTATCGAGATTCTCGAGAATCTATCCTAGCTTCTTACCGAGATTCTCGAGAATCTATCCTAGCTTCTTACCGAGATTCTCGAGAATCTATCATAGCTTCTTACCGAGATTCTTTGGAAAACCTTTTATTTAAATTGGTACAATCTATCCTAGATTCTTTAAGAGATCCCAGAGAATCTATCGTAGATTCTGTACGAGATTCTAGAGAATCTATCGTAGATTCTGTACGAGATTCTAGAGAATCTATCGTAGATTCTGTACGAGTATCTTTGGAAAAACTTTTTTTATTGGTATTATCGATCCTAGGTTCTTTACGAGATTCCAGAGAATCTATCCTAGATTGTTCACAAGATTCCAGAGAATCTATTCCAGATTCTGTACGAGATGTCAGAAAATCTATGCCAGATCCTTTTTGAGATTCTCACAGGAGTCTCGGAAAATCATATAGACTTTACCCTTAATTCTTTTCCAAATTCTTTCAAAGTGTTTGATGAAGGATCTGGTGTAGGTGGAAATATAAAATAGGCGGGAGGCAGAATTTATATAAAAAAAATACAAAGTCGATTTATTGTCCCAAATATGCACAAGAATTAAATTCCCGACAATGAAAGATGCGATGAGACTTGACCCGGCGACGTCGAGCATACGCTCGACGGCGAGAGAGAGTGCGAAAAAGAACTGAAAAGCCGAAGCGTGCCCGAGAGCGTGTCGAATAATTAACCCGATAATTTGCACTACGATATGATTGTCCGAATATCATTGAGAATGTCCATATAAATTAAGCCGAATTGTCCTCTGATCGATGTACCACTGTTTCAATCGAGAGTCCCGTAATTTTGATGAAACACCACAAAGTAATTTCAATCGCGAATACCCACGCTCGCACGCTACGGAAAACCGGATCAAGCAAGGCGAATCGATGACTCGATCGAAGGGGTGTGAAGAAGATGCGTTACGCGCGTGCGTCAAGTGTCGCTGTGAGTCGAGCCCGAGAGTATGCCCGTAAGGTGGTGACGCCCGCGGAGGAGATTGAACTAACGTTCATGCGCCCGAAATCTCTCGACTCCCGTGTCGCGTTGCCTGAGTTGCGTGACGTCATGCTACCGAGCGCGAACCCGAGTTTGCGTGCTCTCGCACTACGCTCATTCCCGAACACAAAGGTTTAGAGAAATCGAGTAGAATCTATCTCAAATCTTTTCCGAAATTCTCGTTTAATTATCATATAATAAATAAAAAAATAAAAATAGAAATGATCAATTCCAAGGAAAAAATTGAAAAAGACGAAATATGACAGAAATTTTTTTTTCTTTATACCTCGGTCGAAAGTACGCATCTTTTGCACCTTTTTCGAGGCAGAAAGCTGAAGATTCGTGCATTGGTAGAGCTACGCATACGTCTTTTGTTACAGCGGGAGCAAAAACTTTTTCATTCGCACTGATACTTAAAGTTGCTTTCATTACGCGTTTTGTTTACGCTAGTTGTGTACGCTTTATGTTACTAAGATATAACTTCGAAGTGACGGGCATAAAATAAATCGATTATATTTAATTAAGTAATAAGTAATTAATCAACAAAATGATGTCAACTGACGAATCTACAGAATAAAATAAATAAAATAAATAAAATAAAATTAGTTTATTTAACTGTTTACACGGGTTTCTTTTATTTGATGCCTGCCCCCCCCCCCCCCCCTAGCAGCACTCGCTTCGCTCGTGCCGCAAATGTCGGGGCCAGGCAACAACTTTTTTCGATGTAATATATACAATATTTTTCGTACTTTCGACCGGCTACAAAGAAAAATAGTATACACTACACGGGCAGAAGTTTGAAAGCCCTGAACTGCGCGCCATGATGGCGCGCAGTGCAGGAATTTCAAACTTTCTGCCCTAATAGTGTAATATACTATTCTGGGTCCGATTTATGTTCAGTGGATAAAGTTAGACCCCATAATAAATTTTAGGTGAATTTCGTTGGGTTCTATATAGAATATATCCTAAGTTATGTATAGAATCTATCCTAGATTCTATACGTCTAAGTAGAATCTACAGGATAGACGTATTGGCTTCGTGCGTGACCTTCATTCGCGGCCATTTTGGACAGCCAGCGTTCGATGCGGCGAAATTGTGCAACAGTTGATAAAAAATTATCACAGTAAAGCATGCTAGCGTACGTTAATTAACGATATTATTTATATTTCTTTAATAAATCGACACTATGAGTGCGCCAAAAGGGAAGGCCTCAATGCCGTGTTGCGTCGTGAATTGTAAAAAACACCTCTGTAAATTCACCGGGTATACATTTCTAGAGTTTCCCTACAGGAAAGGTCCAAGTTTTGAAGCAGAAAAGGCGCGAGGACTGGATTGCCTCCGTTAAACGAAAAAAAAAAGTTTCAGAGTTACTGTTCGAACTAAATGTTCTCTAATCAATAAAAAGTTGTAGACTACAATACTGTTACTAGGATTGAAACTTTACAATACTTACTTCCAACTTCACCTTGTACGGTGTAGTAGTGGAAGTGTCACTGACGTTTGGCGAATAACGCTGCACTTTATTAAGATACGTTTGTCTGAATCTGTTAACTCCTCCACTCGACGCACATGGCATACAGATAACGCCTTTCTTTTTATAATACCTTGTGGATTAAAATCAATTGCATGCGGTATCGCCTTGAATCCCGTTCTGATTATCACTTCCATCTTTCAATGCCGTTTTAATGCTGCTGTCAGCTGTCATAAACATAAACACCAGCGAAAAGTGCAGACGACACCGGGCACACGAATATTTATGTACCCTTTTTACGAAATAAATCGAATAACAAAAAGCTATTACCATAACCAAAATTACAAAAAAATAAATTAAACAACCTATTTTTTATTTATAACAATACTTTTCAGTTGTTCATTTAGTATAATCGGAAAATCTTCTGTAAACTGTATTCTACCATAAGAATCAATGCTTTTTTTATATCAACTGTTGCCGAGGTGTGCCACAAGCGGCGCTGGCATCTTAACGCACTAAGCCAATAGAATCTGTAGATTCTACTTAGACGTATAGAATCTATATATATGTATATGTATAGAATCTATCCTAGATTCTATACGTCTAAGTAGAATCTACAGGATAGACGTATAGAATCTGTAGATTCTACTTAGACGTATAGAATCTATATATATGTATATGTATAGAATCTATCCTAGATTCTATACGTCTAAGTAGAATCTGCAGGATAGACGTATAGAATCTAGGATAGATTATTAAGAACCCAACGAAACTCGCCTTAAATTTACTATGCGGTCTACCTTTACCCACTGAACATGAATCTGGCCCAGAAAATTTATTTCTGTCACATTTCTTATTTCTCAATTTTTTCCTTGGAATTAATCATTTTTATTTTTCTTTTTTCATTCATTATATGATAATTAAACGAGAATCTCGAAAAAGATCTGGGATAGATTCTCTTCGATTTCTCTAGACCTTTGCGAGAATCTAGAAAAGAACCAAGGATAGGTTCTTTCTTCTTTCCCTAGACCTTTGAAAGAATTTGGAAAAGATTTTAGGATAAATTCTATATGTTTTTCTGAGTCTCCTGTGAGAATCTCAAAAAGGATCTGCCATAGATTCTCTGGAATCTCAGGAAGAATCTAGGATGGATTCTCCGGAATATCGTAAAAAATCTAGGATAGATTGTACCAATGTAAACAAAAGTTTTTCCAAAGAATCTCGGTAAGAAGGTAGGATAGATTCTCAAGAATCTCGTACAGTATATGCGATCAATTCTGTGGACTCTCTTCAAGAATATAGGAAAGATTGTACCAATTAAAAATAAAGTTTTTCCAAAAAATCTCGGTAAGAAGCTGGGATAGATTCTCTAGAATCTCATATATAATCTGCGATAGATTCTCTGGAATCTCTTAAAGAATCTAGGATAAATTATAACAATTTAAATAAAAGTTTTTCCAAAGAATCTCGGATAAGAAGCTAGGATAGATTCTCGAGAATCTCGTGTAGAATTTGCGATAGATTCTTCGGAATTTCAGGACTCTCTGAGAGAAGCATGCTGCGGGAACCATCGTTGACTCTCACAGAGGTTCTCTGTGAGATTCTCGAGATTCTCGGCTAGATTCTCGAGATTCTCGGCTAGATTCTCATCGAGATTCTGCCGAGAATCTCTCCGAGATTCCCAAGTATACTACTTTTTTCTACGCGGGTGTATAATGGACGGAATCTTTTCACGATACTCTTAGACGCTTTTCAAGATTCTTTGAAAGATTCTCAGAAAAGAATCCTGGAAAGAATCTTGCACTGGATCCTATACGTGATTCTTTTCAAGATTCCTTTAAAGATTCTTTCAAGACTTTTTTTAAGATTCTTTAAAAGATTCTTCACAAGATCCTTTTTTCTACGCGGGAATCTCATCAAATTTATGCTTATATTGCAGTACATCTAAATTTGTATATTATGGTGTATGAGATTCCTTTTTACTCACATTCTCCGTAACATGTTAACTTTAGTCGTCAAACTTTCTGCCAACATTTGCAAATTTAGTAAAGTATTCTCTATAGCGACAGAAAGGGTCCGGTCATCTCTTGAGCTGGTGGAACGCACCTATGAATGGCTTCAGCTAACGTCGGCAGGAGTTGCTGGTATCACTTTTGCAGCATGAGTTAGTAGGTAGATCTGGAGAGTCGACGACGTATGAGAGAAGCTCGACGCTGACGACTGCGAATAGGAGAAAAGGACTACGACAACTAGATGATGGGACGGAGTGAAGCGCCACACGGTTCTGGCTCTGTCGCTTCATTGGAAGTTAGAAATTGGAATGACGAACGAAGCGACGAGCGGCGTCGACAGAGCGAGCCGCGAGAGACTAGTCATGGAAAACATCTCGCACCTGTTCCGGTTGCACCCGCACTGCACGATCTCTGATCAGATTATATTCCCTTGCAGGCTCATTCACACACGAGTGCATTCGGTTTAAGTGCCTTATATGTTGTGCACAGCGCTCCTAATTATACTACTGGCAGAGTTGGTAGATTTTATATATACAATATATTCGTGGGGGCTGAAACGTGATGGCCGACATTGAATTTTTTACTTTCTCATCACGTACAAAGTATATAATAGAGATAGTATTGCAAACCAAAAAAGAAATCGACTCGGATTTTTATAGAAATACATGTTTTGAGTGTCCTAGATTCCAAAAAAAGTCTACTAAATTGTTATCACTGATATTTAAATGTTCTCATTAAGAAATCTGCTAATAATATTTATATTAAATGCTACATTTAATATGACCGAGATGTGCTGCATCCAACTTTCAAACAATCGCAGCTAAACCAACGATACCACTGAAATGAGGAAAAGTTTTGAGGTGTTTAAGTATGTTTCACGTTACATCAGCTCGAGACTACGTCTCGTTAAATTTATTGCACAAAATTACTGCGATAAATTTTACTCGCGAAATAATAAACACGCAAATGGTTTGCACGTACGCCGAGTTACTTTAGCCTGAGAATGCGTTTGCCTTTCGCTAGAGGAATGCAGGTAACGTAGGCTCTTACGATTTACCTGGACCGACATCAGTGGACTTGCGGTCGATGTGTGGCTTTGGCGGTCTTCAGAGTCAAGCAACATTTCATGTGGCCATAACTTGGATGGGCAACCGCTTAGCCACGCACTAACCTCCGCGCCAACTGTCCAGCAGGAGGCAGTTTTCAGAGTTTCTGATGTACTCTCATATAGTAGATACTCAGTAGTAATATCCCAAGACCTTCAAAATTATCGGAATATTTCCCGATTGTTTCGTTGCTGAGCAACGAGAGGAAGAAGTTTTGCATAGTAAAACGAGCGCGCAGCGCGACGGATTTTTGTGCGAAACTTATCCTGATTGTATACCAAGATTTTAATTAAGATTAATTCCGATTTTCTATCCGGTGCGGTGGTCTAGTGGTCAGTGTACTGGACTCTAGTTCAGAACATCGGTAGGTCGCGGTTTCGATTCCCGGTGACGTCCATTTTCGTCGAAAATATAAGTACGGGCGCGATGAAGCTCCAGATGTATACATGAGACCCACACAGGTATTTCTACCTGTGGGGGTCACATGTATACAGCTGTAGTCCGTGTTTACATTCTCGACGAAACGTGACGTACCTCTGGTGCCGGGAGGCGAACTCAAGACCGGCTATATCGGCATAGGTTTTCCGCAGTTTCCCTATACCAATAGCAGAAATGCTATGGCAAATGCGATATAGAGGGGGAAGGCGGATGCGGCCGCATGGGGGCCTGGTTACTGATCCGGACCAGACCCCCAGGGGGGACTGGCTACTGATCCGGGCCGACCCTGTATAGGCGTAATGCCTGCAGACGGGGGGTAATGCAACATAAAAAAAAATCCGATTTTCTATACCAAGTTTTACAAAATTCATGCACGTTTGTATAGGAAAACGTGAACATTTTTTACAGTATGGCATCGAGTCGCTACCGCGACTCTTAATACCTATATGGTCATATATGAAAACTAATCTTGGAACTATGCATTATGATATATCATATAATACAATCATATGTTTAGCTTTCTTATAAAGGAACATTTGTTGTCGTGAACATTTATTATTCGAAGTGTATATAAAATTGTCTGAAACATCGAGAAAAGTAGGTTAATTTTTTTTTTTAATTGACACGGCCAAGAAGATTGATTGAATTTAAAAAATTCTTTATTTCAACTGTGCATCACCCATTTCTTATCATCAATTTTACGAATGAACTTCACAAACTAAATTCGCAAACTAACTTCACAACACTAACGTGACGTCAGCAACAATCGGGATGAGAAAGTCACGTGTCGCGTTACGCTAGTAGCAATTTTTTAATCACCCCTATCGTTCAATGTTTTTTGTTTTATTTTTTGCTAGTCTGGTCAGTGTAACATATCACTGCTGGGTTATTTCGACTGTATGGTATAGAACCTGTTGAGAATAGATGACGCACGAGATTTTATCCTGTCATTTATTTGCTGATGATATTAATGAAAACTCTTAAATGCAGTGATATGGGATGTTTAATTTTTAATTAAATGTTTCTTGTAATGAATAATTGCTGATTAACGGCAATGTATACATGTGTGTATGTATTTCGTTGTCTTAGCCAATAACTTGATCGGTGTAACTTGTCATCTGGCGTATATTCAAGCAATTATCCCAGCAGATATGTTCACCGAACAAACCACCGTCGAAATCACCATGGTGGTTTTATACAAAAAGTTCACTTACAATTTTGTCGAAACCACCCGCGCAGAAAAAAAGTAGTCCAGGATGGAGTCTCGGATGGAGTCCAGGATGGAATCTTGGCAGTCCAGGATGAAGTCCCGGATGGAATCTTGGCAGTCCAGGATGGAGTACAGGATGGGGTCCAGGATGGTGTCCGCCGACTCCGGCTTTTAATCGGATCCCGGAGTCGGCGGACACCATCCTGGACGACCCGTGAATCTCGGCTGTCCTACGGCAGAATCCATCCTGGTGTCCATTATGAATTCTCACCTGGACTGTATTACAGTCCATCCCGGACTCCATCCTGGACGACCCGTGAATCTCGGCTGTCCTATGGCAAAATCCATCCTGGTGTCCATTATGGATTCTCACCTGGACTGTCTTACAGTCCAATGGGAGAATCCGTCTTGGTGTCCATTATGGATTCTCCCCCAGACTGTCTTACAGTCCATCCTGGACTCCATTCTGGACGGTCCGCGAATCTCGCCTGTCCGATGGCAGTATCCATCCTAGTGCCCATTTTGGATTCTCGCCTGGACGGTCTCGCCGTCCATCCCGGACTCCATCCTGGACGGTCCATGGAATCTCAGCTGTCCGACGGAAGAATCCATCCTGGACTCCACCCTGGACTCCGTCCTGGACGATCCGGGTGTCCACCAGTAGGTTGACACCAGGACCAGACCGCGCCCACCTTGGGCACCTTGGTGTCCAGGCGATCCATTTTGGACCACTCTTATTACGTTAACGGGGGGTAGACCCCTCGTGTGTAGTCAAACTCAGGACAGCTTTCTAGTCTTATATACGCTCAGGCTTCAAGTCACTTGCGAGAAACGGTGCGTCCGTTTGCCACCTAGTGGCATCATGCGAAACACCGATACACAATGCTCCGCTAGATGGCGAGCGGTCGAAGCGTTTCTCGCAAGTGACTTGAAGCCTAAGTGTATATAAGACTGGAAAGCTGTTTTGAGTTCGACTACACACGAGAGGCTTACCCTCCGTTGACGTAATAAGAGTGGTCCAACATGGATCGTCTGGACACCAGGGTGCCCAAGGTGGACACCCGGATCGTCCAGGATGGAGTCCAGGATGGAATCCAGGATGGAGTCCCTGATGGACTGCGAGACAGTCCAGGCGAGAATCCATAATGCACAACAGGATGGATTCTGCCACCGGACAGCCGAGATTCGCGGACCGTCGAGGATGGAGTCCGGGATGGACTGCGGGACAGTCCAGGCGAGAATCCATAATGGACATTAGGATGGATTCTACTACCGGGCTGCCGAGATTCGCGGACCGTCCAGGATGGACTGCGAGACAGTTCAGGCGAGAATCCATTATGGACACCAGGATGGATTTTGCCATCGGACATCCGAGATTTACGGGTCGTCCAAGATGGAGTTCGGGATGGACTGTAAGACAGTCCAGGTGAGAATCCATTACGGACACCAGGATGGATTCTGCCATCGGACAGCCGAGATTCACGGGTCGTCCAGGATGGAGTCCGGGATGGACTGTAAGACAGTCCAGGTGAGAATCCATAATGGACACCAGGATGGATTCTGCCATAGGACAGCCGAGATTCACGGGTCGTCCAGGATGGAGTCCGGAATGGACTGTAAGACAGTCCAGCTGAGAATCCATAATGGACACCTGGATGGATTCTGCCGCAGGACAGCCGAGATTCACGGGTCGTCCAGGATGGTGTCCGCCGACTCCGGGATCCGATTAAAAGCCGGAGTCGGCGGACACCATCCTGAACTCCATCCTGTACTCCATCCTGGACTGCCAAGATTCCATTCAGGACTCCATCCTGGACTGCCAAGATTCCATCCTGGACTCCATCCTGGTCTCCATCCGAGACTTCATCCTGGACTACTTTTTTCTGCGCGGGCAGCCCGTAAACCACCACTCCGAGATTCGTTTAAAACTCGGAATGGTGGTTTACGTGGTGGTTTTGTCAAAATCCTAAGTGAATTTTTTGCACTAAATAGCTATAGTGCAAACGACCGTGATTCTATGGTGGTTTGCACAGTGAGCGGGTCTGCTAGGGTAATTGATTATCTTAACCCATGCAAAAATTTTGACAGGAATCCAGCTGGATACGGCCTAGTATTCCCATCTTACAGACGGATTGCAGTCGGTCATCGGAGGGTAAACTACCCCCTTCATGTCGATGTATGAATTTCCATATAGAACCTCATCTCGTGCAATTTTCAAATAAATATTAATTTGAAATATTCACTTTAGTAAAAGTGAATAACCAGTAAGTGAAAATTGATGTATTATCGGTAATTAACGGGGTAAACTGTCTACTCAATTCGATTTCTTTTCAGATCTATTAACAATTTGACAAATAACTTCAATAAAACTTGCATGACATGAAGGATGGCAGCGAAAGATAAGATGACTTACCCTTTCAGATTAACGAAGAGCATTATTAAGGGGGTAATCTACCTATTACGCAAGAATACTTTATTTTTTGCATAGATTCTGTATTCTCGGAATTCATCCGCATTTATAAATCCGAAATGTATATTTTCAGTAATAATTCACAATTGATACTTTAAATATTTATTACTGATCTTAAGGGGGGGGGGATTTCATTTTCTATGAAAATGAAAAGAATCTTGCTGGGCGAGATTCTCTAGAATCTCAGCGAGATTCTGATAGAGATTCATTTTATTTCCAGCTACCCACTAACGAATCTCGCTAAGAAGCTGACCGATATTCTCTAGAATCTCGGCGAGATTCTCAGATAGATTTTAAAAGAATCTCGGTTCGGCGCGCAGCCGTGATTCTCGCCTAGATTCTCGCTGAGAATCTTCTTAAGAATCTCGGCCTGATTCTTTTTTTCTACGCGGGTAAAGATTTTAATACAAATTTCCTTTTATTACCTACACATTACTATTACAATTTACAGCAGTCATGCTTCATAATTCGTAAAGAAATGAAAATCATCGAAAAAATGTTTCAGACATAAAGATTTTTTGCATCATGCGCATCTTATAATAGCAACATTATTACACCCGGGTATTTGACAATGTGCTTGAGAAGTTTGACCAAAACCAAAATTCACAGAGTTTTCAAACTCTTCTGGTTTTTTGGTTAAGTAATTGCTTTTAAACCATGCAAATTTGAAAAGATTTGTATACCTCGGAGAGAAGAAAGTTGATTATGTGTAAGAGATTGTAATTTAATTACATTATTCCTTACGTGTAAATTAATTTCAGCATTCAATAACAATGCACTATCTGAAATGTGTCGTACAAAGTTTTTCCATATGCGGAATCCAAAAACATCAAGCGGTTGAATTTTTCCTGTTGTACCTTTTGGTATAATCATCGGGATAATATTTTTTCCGGTTGGCATTGCTTCGCGAACTACGTCTGGGTAGTGCCCACTCCAAGAGTCTATAAATAAGACGCTGTCACGACCAACATTTGGAAAGAATACTTGTTCCAACCAAGTTTTAAAATGCTCTATGAACAAAAAAATGATTTTTGAATTATCAATAAAGATAAGGTGCATTTATTTTTCTTCACTTTCAAATTTTTTATGCATACCTAAAGTAATTTTTGCAGATTTTGATGCTGTTAAAAATACATTTTCCGGTCTAAATAAATTTTTATTCACTATCGGTCCGAATTCACCCTTTTCTTCCTTTAAAACGATGAAAAGGGGAGAAAGCAATTTGCCATTAGCGCTTACGGTAGGCCGAATCGTGTAGCTATGAGTTGTTGAAGACACAGATTGTACTGTACTTCAACTGTACTTCAACTGCCAAAGTTCTACCAGAGTGGATTTCCAATTGGAAACCGCTTTGATATGAGTTATATACATAATCTGCTCCATATTTTTCAATATACGGTAACACCTAATACACAATGTTATCCGCATTTATCTTCAAAACCTTTCGCCTTCTATAGGCGAAAGGTTTTGAAGATACTTGTCTTTACTTGTAATAAATGTATTGATTTTTCTGGATACAATATGATGCGATTTTTTAAACTTCCAGAGCCAATTACGAGATGCTCTAAAACGAATGTCTTCGTGACCTATTTCTTTTTGAGCTTGTAAAGCCCACTTTTGTAGGTCAATATCATGAACAATAAAACCAGCAGCCGCGTAAAAAAAAATGCGGCGTCCAGGATGGAATCCAGGATGTTGTCTGGACTGTGTAGGATTCTGGACAATCCAGGATAGAGTCTGGGCAGGCCAGGATGGAGTCCAAGATGGACAATGGGATCGGATTAAATCCCATTATCCATCCTGGACTACCTGGACTCCATCCCGGACTGCCCAGACTCCATCCTGGACACATCATTTTTACGCGGGCCTCCAGAACAGTTTGCATATTTATCAATGTAAATTCAGAAATTCGGGCCATTTTTTCTTTGAAGGTACCACCTTGGTTCAATTGATGTGCCCAGCGTCGCAATTGTCGAAAAGATTTTACTTTTTTTAAATTCTGGTTTACTGTATCGACACTGTAATTTTTCTTCTTTCCGGATCTCTAGTATTCGACCGCTTTTTGTTTGTAATCATAACTCAAATCTTCCTCGTCTTCGGAACAATTATCAGAATCCAAAACGGCAATATGTTTTTCCCAAGTTGTGTCTTCAGCAACGTCAACTTCGTACTGTTTGAATGGCTCTTGAAAATCCAGCGATTCTTCGTCCACAATTTCCACTCCGTTATAATTTTGCATGCAATCAACTAAGATTTTTTCAAAATTTTCTTTTAATTCTATTTCTTCACTGTTAATTGGTGTTTGTGCAATATTCATGGCTTGGAATGTTGCCAATAAAAGTTTAATAACGTTGATTGAATTAATTTTCATAATGTATATATTCTTTTAAAAAAATATAGACGATGATATGTGCACCTCGCTCATACGAGCAATTGGCGTTTACGAATTTTTGAGCTGTTTTATATGGTGGCTGTCTTGTAATGTTCGCATTATTGATAAGCGGTAGCAGAGTATCAAATAAAAATGCTGGAGCGAAGAATACTATCATTGTGTCGTACTCGTTTCTTGTGTATTTAGAAAGCTATATGATTAACATATGAATTTCCGCTCGATCACAACAATCTTATTGGCTTTTTATGATTCAGAGGTCCCGATATCATTATTTATAAAAGTGGAGTACCGAACCGACCATTAATGCAATATCTCTCTATATAATAAAAAGATCTAATACTTAAATTTAAAAAGCATTAAAAAAAATGAACACGAGCATGTCGATTACCCCCTTAAGATCAGTAATGAATATTTAAAGCATCAATTGTGAATTTTTACTGAAAATATACATTTTGGATTTATAAATGCGGATGAATTGCGAGAATGGAGAATCTATGCAAGAAATAAAGTATTCTTGCGTAAAGGTAGATTACCCCCTTAAGAATGCTCTTCGATAATCTGATAGGGTAAGTCATCTTATCTTTTGCTGCCATCCTTCATGTATGTTTCATTGAAGTTACTTGTCAAATTGTTAACAGATATGAAAAGAGATCAAATTGAGTAGACAGTTTACCCCCTTAATTACCGGTAATACGTCGATTTTCACTTACTGGTTATTCACTTTTACTAACGAGAATATTTCAAATTAATATTCACTTGAAAATTGCGCGAGATGAGGTTCTATATGGAAATTCATACATCGATATGGAGTTATAGGGTAGTTTACCCTCTTAAACATGTTTTCCCGCAAAAAAAGCAAAAACATGTAAACTGTAATTTTACTAGCCCTTTCAAATGATACCAGTTTCATGAAATTCCATAGGTCAGTATTTTAAATAGGGTGAAAAAAAGAAAAATCAGGGCTGGTTTAACCCCACAAGAGAGAATTTTTTTTTAATGTTAAGGTGGACTTTTCGTTACTCGTGATGAGAAACATTTTAGTTTTTGTTTTATTGAAATCGGTCGAACCCTTCTAGGTGAAACTGTATTACCACCTCTCTACATGCCGAAATTTGGGGGTTGTTTTCACCTCCTAAATCCATTTTTCCGCCGATAAAAAAATACGTGTCTCTTAGTTTTTCAAGGGCTACAACATAGTGGAGTTTGATTGAAATCGGAGGGGGACACTTAAGTGACGTTCCTCGTTAGTTCCAATACGTTTTTCACGCTTGTCAAACAGTCGTCGGTAGCCATGGGCCTCATACCAATGATTAACATAAACTCAATATCGCGCACCGTCGGCACGTTAGCGACGACCAGCAAAAATATATATTTCCTTTCCTATGATTTAAACAAGATTTTGCACTAAGAAATTTTTGGGTCGGTCATTTTTATCCTTTGTTTCCGAGTTTAGATTGGTAATCAATTATCTTGAAACCTGAGTTTTCATTTTTATGAAAATGAAGTCACTTTTTGTATATTAGCCGCCATATTGGATTCAAAAAACGCTCTCTATTTCGTGTATCATACAAATTATATAATTTATTGTCATTTCGACGGCCGTATTCTATCCTCCATTTGGAATTTCTGAATTCAGATTTGAGTTCTTCAATCAATGGCTTCAAAAACATCCGGGTACCAAATTTTATCCAAATCCATCTCATAACCCTGTGATTGTTATCCTAGATGTAACTATTATGGACTTAAAGTATAAGAAACCCACATAGTCGGTTTGGACGTGCTGGTTAGGTAGTTAGGTAGCTTAGGTAGGTCGTAAAGGTCGTAGGTAGAAATCCCGCCAACATTACTTTACCGAAAGCTGTTGTATCCACGGACGATTTACTTTTTTTTAAATAATAATAGAATAACATTATCAAGAGTCGCGGTAGTGACTCGACGCCAAGTTAAAAAAGAAATTAATGTTGCCTTCACATGACGGTTTGTCTGTCACCTCCGGGAACCTAGCAGAGCAAAGTGCCGAAAATGAAGTTTTGTATATGGAAAAATAAGGTGCTCATAAGGTGCTAATTTAGTGCCATAGTAAAAAAATAAGGTGCTACTTTAGTTTGGATAAAAAATTAAGGTAAAAAATGCTCTGCTAGCTTAAACATAAGTTAGCAGAGCACTATTGTTTCGCGGCAGGTATCATAAGGTCTGAATAGTCCAAATTTAAGTGCTTTTTGAGCGCTTTCGAAATATTATAAAAACAAACCCTTAATCCTAAAAATATACCCGGTACATCGCTATCAAAACAACCCTTTAATGGAACATAAAGAACCAAATAAATAATTGGATTGAATACGAGGATATTTAAGTGCTCTTTAAGTGCTACTTGAATATATTAAAAACAGCCCTTGCCTCTGGTAAATTCTTGAAATTGACACCCCTAACAGCTATAGGCCACCCTCTAATAGAACATTGAAATATATAAGCGTATACTTGTATTAAATAAGGTAATATTTAAGTGCTATTTAAGTGCTACTTAAATAAATTATAAATAACCCTTGCCTTTAGTAAATTCTTAAAAATTACACCCCTTACAACTATAAGTGACCCTCGAATATAATATTAAAATGGATAAACACGAACTCGAATTAAATGAGATAATATTTACGTGCTCTTTAAGTACTACCTGGATATATAAAAAACAACCTAATTGTTCCTTAAATTCTTTAAATAACACCCCTAATAACTATAAGTTACCCACTACCAGAACATTAAAATAAATAAACATGAACTTGAATTAAATGAGGTAATATTTAAGTGCTCTTTAAGTGCTACCTGGATATATAAAAAACAACCTAATTGTTCGTTAAATTCTTTCAATAACATTCCTAAGAACAATGAGTCACCCTCTAATAGAACATTAAAATGCACAAACATATTCTTGAATTAAATAAGATAATATTTAAGTGCTCTTTTAGTGCTACCTGAATATATGAAAAACTACCCAATTCTTCGGTAAATTCTCCAAATAACATCACTAACAGCTATAAGCCACCCTCTGATATAATATAAAAATGAATAAACATTTTTTAAACAAACAAGGGGTGTATATTATGTACTTAAGTAGCACTTAAAGAGCACTTAAATATTCTCGTATTCAATCCAATTATTTATTGGGTTCTTTATGTTCCATTAAAGAGTTGTTTTGATAGGGGTGTACCGGGTATATTTTTAGGAATAAGGAGTTGTTTTTATAATATTTCGGCAGCACTCAAAAAGCACTTAAATTTGGACTATTCAGACCTTATGATACCTGCCGCGAAACAACAGTGCTCTGCTAGCTTATGTTTAAGCTAGCAGAGCATTTTTTGCCTTAATTTTTTAGCCAAACTAAAGGAGGACCTAATTTTTCACTATGGCACTAAATTAGCACCTTATGAGCACCTTATTTTTCCATATCCAAAACTTCATTTTGAGCATTTTGCTCTGCTAGGTTCCCGAAGGTCTTTGAAATAAGACCTGCGGCAAGGGAATCTGTTCCTTGAATGCTGATGTCTGGCAAAGTGTATCGTGATCAACATTTTCTATTTTTTTTTCTTTCGAATGGGACCTGTCACAAGAAAATCGGTTCATTTATTGCTGATATCTGGTCATTTAAAAAATTTTCGCGTTTAACGCACTCACACAATCTTCAATCACGTACATACATTATATAGAAGCGTCGCGCATGTCCGGGCCGGGCCGCCAGGTAACGTCATGACGGGTATACGTACGCGTACACGCGGTGCAGTATTATAATTGCCATAACTAATCGAGTTTTTTATATATTTAAAAAAGAATTAATTCTAATTAAAGTCTGATATCAAGGTTTTTATTCGTACCATAGACTATTTTTTTCTATGAATATATTAAAAGTTATGGTTTTTTTTTAAATCATATTTGGCTACGATTTCGTCACTAAAGTTTAAGGACTATGTACGGGAGCCAGTGGCTGCCACGCCAAGTTTTTTTGTAGCTAGTTTTACTTGGCTAATATATGGGATTTGGCTTAATATTTTTGCAAGGGATTTTGTATACAAGAGATTTTGTTTGCGAGCAATTTTTTTTTAATTATTTTTTTGGATGCCTTTTTTAACTCGGGGTACAATTTTTGTTTTGAGATTTAAATTATTGGAGGCGCTCCGTTAGAAAATATATCTCTTTAGATTAATAATTAATTACTAAATTGATAATACCGAATATTTTCCGCCGTTACTTGTCCGATCCTGGCCGTCTTTGTTACCATTCCTGGGCCGTATTGGCCCCCAGTACCCGGCCGGGCCTAAGTTACCATCGAGTAGTTGTCTAGCAATGAGCCAGTGCTGGTTTCTGTTCACGCGTCATTACTGAGAGACTGGCCACCAACTCATGCCCAGTACTGCGCCAATTGGACACTCCTACATGGGATTGTACAACATTTTACGGCGTAAAGTGTAAAGTAAAATTAGTTCCACGCAAATCGTTTAGTAACGAGAAGACAATCCGGGATCTATTCAGAATCCATGCTGAATCCATCTTAGGTCAACCCTATCAAATCCCGAAGCATGGTAATACTGCCTTTTAGAACTCGGACACGATCTGGAATCCATTCTGATTTCAAATGGGATGTCCCTTTTAGGGTAACCATAGCAAATCCTGATCCCTGATAAACTGTCATCTAGTGTGGAAGCGGAAATTCATTCGGGATCTATTCGGATTCCAAGTTGAATAACCTATTTCAGGAAACCCGAGCCAAACCCCACCAGGATCGAGTCTCAAACTGGGACGCGCAGACTGATTTCTACATGGGAAACAACCTCTTTTTCCGTGCAACGGGTGAAGTTAAAGCATTTGTTTAACTCATGCACGGAATGTCCAGCGTTCCGTGCATGTAACGTGTGGACAAAATGGCGTATTGTAGTATCCCACACAGAACGTACTGTCCATTGGACGTTCATGAATGGTCCATTGGTCCGTAAAACGTCCACATCGATGGTGGACGATATGTGTATCTCTATTTAACGTCTCTAGCAGTATTGTAATTGGATATATCACAGTGGATAAAAACGGGACATCAATTGGATATACATAATACGTACCACCTTGATCGGTCGGAATGGATATAAAATGGATGTCCATGGAACATTAAGTAGAATACCTCGATTAGATGAATCTGTAGTACTTTAACGAGACATCCAATAGACGTTCAAAATTCATCTACAAGGAGATGTATTTGATAGATGAAATGAGAACGTCCATTGCATCATTTCTGTATGATGGAAAATGAACGTCATTCAGGGCCATAAGGTGGGCATACACTAAACGTCCAGAGGACCGCATTGTATGGCTGCACCGTCAATACGTCAACTGGATATCTAATGTATGTTCAAACTTTGTCTTCACGGAAACGTACCTAATTGACGTAAAGGGAATGTCTATTTAGGGAGTGGACATACGCCAGACATCCGAAAAACCATAGTGAATAGTAGCCCGTTTAATGCATTAGCTGAACGTGTGCATAACGGACGTTGTCCTCAATATCCATAGAACATCAGTTGCATTTCGAATGAACATCACCCCATGCGGCTAAAATATCTACACATGACATAGTATATACTGTGACGTGGCAATTTTAGCCGCGTCTCAAAAACTAAACACGTCGAATTTTACTCGTCTCGGGCGTCCTCGCTCGACACCCGAACACCAGGCGACTCCATAGGGCTCGTTGCAGGTTTTTAAAAATATTCCTACTTCCCTATTTTTTTAAATATATTTTTTTATGAGCATCGGATACAACTACGACGTATAGGATCCAGTAAGGAAGGCCGCAGGATGCCAAGCCGTCCGGCGGTACCGAAAAGGACAGAAGTACGTTTCAAGAGGAGAGAGAGAGAGAGCGCCGATCAGCTGTGTAGCCGCTAGACTCTTCGCTACGTCCAAGAACGCTCGAGTTGGGAACTGCAGCTGAGCGTATCATATCTGGGAGACTCTATACTCCGGCCGGTAGCTCGAGTACCCCTCGCTCGCGCGCTATAGATTACCGAGGCACTGGCGGCCTCGATCTAAGCGCATGGGAAAAATATTCCCGATGTATAGGACCGCGATTATTTCTGGCAAAGGAAGGGAATCGATTTATTGTATTTTCTCGTTACGACATGTCGTCCGTTAGACGTCTTGTTTGGCCCCCGTACGAGAGAATATAATTGCGCTGGGAACCCGAAATTTGCATTCGCGCGGTACCGATAGACTACGAGGCAACGTCCCGAAGCCCTTCGATTCGTCGAGTCAAAATTCGAAGATTCGGCAACTAGACGAGAGGGTGGGGAAGAGAGAGACAGGAGAGCGCGAAGAAAACGTCGCTCGAGGACTTTCGTGCGGCGAGTGCTCGAGTGAGGACGTAACGGCGGCAGACGATTTCGTGGCTACTGCGGTACCGACACAAGTGGGTGAGATTTTCGCATCGCGTATTCAATCGGAGTGTTCAATTTTTAGAATCAGTAGTTCGATAAATTTTAGGGTCGAGATAAGCGTTATTTCGGGTTAGGGATCTGTCTGGAAAATATAATAGTTTCCCGTGGTCGCCTCGGTGTTGTGTGTAGCCCGCGATCGTCCATTGTGCGTTATAGTGTGTGTTGTTTGCATGGTAGACTCGAGGATCTCGGCGCGTTTATTTGAGAGTGGGTGGTTTTCTTTTGTAGTGTGTGTGTGCGGTAATTTTGGTAGGAATAGATTGAGCCAAGTTAGGAGTGAGAGATTGGGAAATGGCGGAAAGAGATCCGAGGGTCGCGAGTTTCCGTTGGTCGGGGAGCGAACCTGCGTCCTTGGGGTGACATTGGGGTACCGTTTCCTCCTCCGACGTTGACTCGTTTGCGTGGGCTAGTGTGTGAGTAGCGAGGATCGTATTTTATTTCGTTTTTTTTTTATTGTCAATCGTCATAGGATAAATTCAAAGCGGTGAACTGAGTAGCCGTGGAGAATTTTAGTAGGGAAAAGGGTGACGAGGAGTGAAATTGTGTGTGATAGATGGTCGAGAACAGCGAGTGTATTATTTTAGGAATAAAGTGTGAGCGCTGTGTCTCATTTTGGGAAACGTAAGATTGGAGTCTTTTATTTTTGAGCAGGGCGTGATTTTTACGGACCGCCCCTTTACCGTTCCCCAAGGCTGCTTGTCTAGCCGTGGCAACCCCTTTCCTATAAATTGCATCTTTTCCGATCGGGTCACGCGTCAGTGCGTGAATGGCGCCCAGGGTTTTAAACCTTATTTTCAACTGGTCGAGGGAAAGGATTATGTGTGAGGTCAGCGGCGTCCAAGGAAAATACTTTCACAATACATATTACACAGAAACAAAATATGTAAATATGTACACATGACATAGTAAGTCAGATCATAGTGTGGCTGGTCATTGTCTCTACATTATACGTCTAATCTGGATGAAAAGCTAAACATACAGGGGACATCTATATGCATTCACTAAACATCCACAGTAAGTAGTAATCAGCACCAATTCTATGTAATATGGTTGTCCCTTGAACATACTCGTAGATGTTTATTGGACATCCATTTCACGTCCGCTGAACGTATAATATGAACGTCTAAACGTCATAAAATATATGTTCGTTGAACGTCTTATGGATAGCTGTTTTCACGTAATCGATGACATCCATAAGATATTTGATATACGTCTATTACATACCTACTGGTACGTTCAAAGACCGGGCACATTACCTAGAATTGGTGCTGATTGACACTTTCTGTGGTTATGTGCTGGATGTCCATTGATGTTCTCGGGACGATCGATTCATCCACCATGGATGTTCAAAAGACGTACCATGGTCGATATATTCTGTGTAGGTAAGACATGCGAGAATATACTTGCGCATGCGCACCACCGATATAGATACATTCCCGCATGCAAAAGTGTGCGGGAATGATATATATATGATATTTCCCCCGCACACTCGTTACAGGCACGGGACACGGGACATACCGTTCATTCGTTAAAAAAAGCAGTATGTGGTACTTGTACGAAACAGCGGATATCCCACGGCGGTTAGGAAGCAGACAGCACTCGCTTTCTCTCGCACTACATGTAACACTCGGCTTCGCCTTGTGTCACTGTAGCGCTCGATTCGGCTCGTGCGCTGCTTCCTAACCTTCGTGAAATAACCGCTTTTCCGCACCAGTATCATAATCTACTATTATGGGCACGTTCAATAAGGGCCAAAGGACTTTCGTGGGGCTACTTCAAGCTGAGTTTAGCGTTGCGACATATAAACACACGTGAAACCACTCGTTCGTCAATTTCGAGCAACTTGACGCAGTACTCTAAGATTACATAGAACTGAAACATTTAATCGCTTCAAGTATCAGTTACACTTCATTAAAGTTGAACTACCGGAGTCCAACGTCAAGGTATGCGTTGGGGTGTCCATGAACATGTTGAATCCGATTGTAGTGCATCGGCACGGACGACAAGGGATCACGATGTACGTCATAGAATTTTATTGATTGAATGGTAGCTGCCCTCTTACGCATTTGATTTGCTATCATCGTCTCCCACGTATACGCGCGCTTTGGTACAGCGCTCAAACAATTGCTTGCATCAGATAAAAGTTACGGCTCATTAAAGGGCAAGTACAAGGTTTCGTGATATTTGATTTATCACGTTACAGCAAAATGACGAGTGTTCTGGTTTTAACAAATATCAAAAGATTCAATTAATGGTAGCTGCTCTTTGACGCATTATTGGATATTTCAAGTACCCAGATTTGTGTCAGGTACGGAATTATGTCGAGTACCCCGGTTTGTATCAGGTAACCGATTATGTCAGATATTTTAAAAACTCGACGTAATGAGATCTTGACCCAACTGGAACACCGAATAGGCGGGTGTATCGGTACGCACACACCCCTACCGTCCTCTCGAGCTAGACTCGCAGGATAACGTCGTCCCGTGCAGAAAAACTGTTGGGGCTCCTACCAGGCCCTTTCTCGTTTGCCCCATTTCTATTAGGGACCCAGTATTAAAATCGAAGCACAGCCCTACTAGGCTGGTCACGCGTCAAAGTAGTGATGCCGTCGAGACTTCGAGATTCGAAACTTTTCGAGACGAGACGAGACTTTGCTCGGTTTTGAGTGTCTTGTTTCGAGACGAGACTAGGTTCTAATTTTTGAGACCCGGAGTCTCGACTCTCGCGACTCCTGACCGAAATTTTCGAGAAGTCTCGAATTAAAAAAAAATACATATTCCTAATCTCTATTCTGAATTGTTAATTTGGTTTCTCCAAATGCATTTTCTCTATTTATTATGAAATAAATTCAATTTTTATTGTAATATCCTAAAAAAATGGTAAAAAAAATCCATAAACATTTTAATCTAAGCAAACAATACATTTCCCACATTGATTTGTTTCAAGCCATGAAATGAAAGTTATGATTAATGGATAACGCGAAAAATAATGGTCATTTACTTTCTTAACTACACCGCAAGTTCTCACAACCATGTGAGAACCTACGTAAACTAGCTAAACATTGTTATGTTCAGCTAGGGTAAGTGGTGGAACAAGCCGAGTGTTCGCATTGACGCAGGCGAGAGGAAGAAGTACTCCTTCGTGAAGGTGATTAGCCCTTCGCAGAGTTTATTTGGCCCGCATTAAAATGCATATGAGAGCTTCCAGTGTACTTTTATTTTCATTGTAATTTATATAAAAATATCTTGTTTCGTATTTATAAAAGTAGACACACGGATTGTCTTCTCTTATAAATGGTAGAACATTTAATAAAATTATTATTATAAAAATATTTATAAGAGTGATAAATAAATAGAATGTCTAAAATAATAAAGAAAATTAATTGAGGAATATCAATTTGCGCTTAGTAAATTGAGTAATCTCGCATTTTAATTAGATATTACGTCTTCCTCTACATGATGGTACATATTAATCGGTGATAAAACATATTGACGGGAATCGAACATGGGACCCTCCAGCTGGTGTTGCTGCACTGCGTTTTAGCGCACTCGGTCATTCAATATGACTATACCATTCGTTTGTCTATTTTAATATCGGTCATATCAAATATAAAATGAAATTAGTATAATATAGTCAGAATTTTATAGATTTATATGATTACGTCTGATCTGGTAAAAATAATAGCATATTCAGTTATTTTTCACTGCAATCGGTTATATCAAAAAGGTTACATAGTATCGTTGTTGCCATTTATAAGCATATACGACGAAGTTGCTTGTTTCATTGTTTGCACGAATTAGTACGTTAGTATTTGAGTGGATGACCGTCTGACTGGCCAGAGCATCAGTGCTACGATGGAGGACTATATGGCTGACTCTGGCGGTCAGTAGTTGCATAGGTGATCACCGGAATGACTTTAAAAGTCAGTACTTGGATGGGTGACCACTAGGTTGATTCTAAGAGTTAGTACTCAAATAGTTGACGCCCGGCTAACTCTGACTGTCAGTACTGGGTTGGGTAACCACCTAGCTTACCCTGGCGGTCAATACTTAGATGGGTCGCTATTTGGCTGACGACTGATGTTAAATACTTAGATGTCTAACCGCTTTGCTGACACTGGCATTCAATAGATGTTTGCTGACACTGTCCGGTCAAGTTAGAACTGGAGGATAACGTTTTGGTACACGTGGGCCACGAGAGACACTATCAGCTCAAGCTAGACCTTCAGTGTAATGTTGTAGTACACCTGGACCATGCGAGAAACTCTCCGGTCAAGCTAGATCTGGAGAATAGCATCGTGGCACACCTAGACCACAAGAGACATCGTCCGGTCAATAATCTCTCAGACTAGCCGCATCCGGAGTATTGAAAAACTGGGTTTTATGCAGAGTTGGGCAGCAAAAATTACTTAGGTCAGAAATTACTGCTTTAATTACAATTACTTTCAGTAATTATATTGGATGTCAAATTAAATACAATTACTTTCAGTAATTGTATTGGATTTCATATTAAATACAATTACTTTCAGTAATTGTATTGGATTTCAAATTAAATACAATTACATTTTGTAATTGTATTGGATTTCAAATTAATTACAATTACATTTTGTAATTGTATTGGATTTCAAATTAAATAGAATTACATTTTGTAATTGTATTGGATTTCAAATTAAATACAATTACATTTTGTAATTGTATTGGATTTCAAATTAATTACAATTACATTGTGTAATTGTATTGGATTTAAAATTAAATACAATTACATGTTGTAATTGTATTGGATTTCAAATTAAATACAATTACATTTTGTAATTGTATTGGATTTTAAATTAAATACAATTACATTATATATATATATATATATATAAAATGTAATTGTATTTAATTTAAAATCCAATACAATTACAACATGTAATTGTATTTAATTTTAAATCCAATTTTTTTCACATATATATATATATATATATATATATATATATATATATATATATATATATATATATATATATTTTGTGACGAGGCGCTAGTACGCACTCGCATAAACGCGCTGGGCCTAGAGTGCTCGTGCACCGAGGCCCCTCGAAAATCAGCGTAGCAACCGAATCGTTTCTCGTCATCAAGTGAAATTGACTGCCGTGATTATTATATTACAGGGTTCTCGGAATTAGAGCGTAAGCCCAGGAAGACGCTCAGACGCGAGAGGGTGGTCGGAGAGAGTGACGGACAGCGGAACAACGCGACGATCGACGAAGTCGATCGATATTAGGCCGTGACCCCCACCCAAAACACTCGCAGTACGCGTAACTCGGCAGATCGCGAATTATGAGAAAAAAGAATTTTAGTTAGCTTCGAGCCGTGATCGGAGATAATAAGCCACCGGCGAGTGACTCAAGTTAGATCGAGATCGCGCTCGAGCATGGCCCGCGCGTCTCGCGAGGAAAAAGAATAACCCCGCGTGTGTAGAGCAAGCGAAGCCACGAGAGTCTCGACGAATTCGATTAACCCGTGCACGAGTTCCGCCGCGTATCATTGACGTAATGAAACGTAATGTGGAGTACCGACGCGTGCGTGCGAAACCGAGCTCCGCGTAAGTTGTCGAATTCGAGTCGTGTTTGTAACGAATCATAGATTGTAGAGATGAATTAACTTGAATAAATTATTGTTTTATTATTCTTGGAAAAAGAATCACGCGTTCATATAATTAATTTTGCATTGCCTCGAACTGCACCCCTTCCCAGCTAGCCGGCCAACCGGTGAAGAAATAAGGAAGAAAAGTGGTAAATATCCCTGGCTTTCGGGAAATAATAGAGAGTTTGGCGCAAGGCAACAAAATAAATAGCGGAAAGTGAGAGGAAATAATAAAAGTGTAAAAATTCTGGGCCTCATTATATTTGGTCGGCGCTCCTTGTGAAGTCGCCGAAATACTTCCACGAGGGACTCGTCACAATATATATATATTTTTTATAGCGCTTTTGTATAATGACTCCATAGTTATTCAATCTGAAAATATTTTTATTTAATTTTTCTTTATACATACGTATTACACTTATAATATCGTTTTGTGACAAAAAAACACAATGTAAAAGACATGAAGTTGAAGAGTTTAGACATTGACATATTCTGCTATTTCTCGAGTAAGCAAAGGGCAACATACTTAGCCATAGTCAAATACCTGACGGAATGCCAGCCGTAGCTGCGCCTTCGTTGTTCGTTGTTGGAGGGTGTGCGATAAAACTTTTTTCCGCCTTCATTCGCATCTCTTGAACATCAAAATACGATACTCACGTAGTAGTGCATCTTTGCAGTTCAGTGCAATAAAAATGCGACGCGAGTTATATCTTTCTGGCTCCGGTAAAAATTACACTTTCGCGTGGTCCTGTCTACACAGCAGGAAGACAGTGTATGAAATGAGTGCGAAGAAGATGTGTATATAGATACAGAATAATATGTACAGTACACATTCTGGGAGCGAAGGGAATGATGTCGAAGGTAACGAGCATTCTCCCATGTTATTTAGACGCCGGGGAAGTTCGTGATTACACGTACAGCTTGGATAGCGTCTACTATAACCCGTAGCCGAAGAGGTACCAAGAGTTTAGATTTTCCTTGCTAATCAAACGAACCTGAAACTTGGAGCGATGGGCACCTCAGAAGCTCACAGACTTCTTTGGCATCGATAAGACACTCTCATCCTGTGCCACGGTTAAACAAAGAGTACACTACATCTTCAAGAAACAAATAGGTACTGTAAAATGAGAATATGTATACTCTGTGCACACAAGAAGTTTTCATAATCTTGCCTTATGGTACCAAGCAAGTTGCCCTTGTATGTATGAGATGGTACCGACAGATCCGACTAATTATAACTTATCTTGAAGAAATATAATCAATTTATTCATTTTTATTAAATAGTGAAAAATATTATAATCCTTAACTGCCAAGGTGGATTGAAATTTAAAAAAGGTTTTTTCTTTCAACATAGCTTTCCTTCGATGCAGCAAATAATTATTCATTTTTTGATTCCTCATAAAGAAAGCTTTGTTTTTTTTATGTTTAATACTTTTATCTTGGTATCCTCAATGGTCTAAAACATCGAAAAACATGGTTTATAATAAGTGTCAGCATATACATATGTATGTCTCCAAGCTTGTTGAGCAATCTGCTGGATCGATACATGATCGACCTAATACCAAGTATTCTACATTGGGAGAATATGCATCTTTAATTAGCGTGCACGATATTGATTAATAGTATATTGTGTAACAAGGGCCGAAAGTTGGCGATTGCGACGAGTGCGAGGTTTGCAATCACACGAGTCGCAAACGTCAATTTTGGCCCGTGTTGCACACCATATTATTATAACAAGTGCATGAATAGTGGTGCTTTGAATGGCAGTTTTGCGGCACGAACAGTGAAAAGTGAGGTTATCAACTTTCCACCCTAGGGTCGAAAGTGAAACAGCAGGTTCGAAAGTGAAGGAATCGCGAACTGCGCATGCGCCAACCTATCGTTTCAACACTGCTATGAAACTAGCCACTTTCGGCCCGCAAAACTGCCATGAAAAGCACCGCTGTTCATGCACATGTTACAAATAGTATATTACGCCACTAGGGAGGGATAGTCTACTTTCACGCCCCAGTGGAGTATACTATTTTTCACCATACCTGCAGCGGAAAGTTCGAATTACGTAAAGCCCGTAGGGCGGGAAGTCGAACTTTCCGCGCAGGTATGGTGAAAAATAGAATTTCACGTTGAGAAATATCATAAAACTTTTTAGCAATTTTGAATATCGAGCCCTCCAAGTGTAATAAATTGAGAACGTACGTGTTTATGGAGGACCTTTTGCCAATTTTTCTCGATTTTCATAAAGGCCGTTAATCTTTCTGAAAACTAAATTGGCACATATTTTAAAAATCTATGTAAATGTTAACACATGTTTTATATCTCATTTTTGTCTGTTGATTCAAATGTCTGGTTAAAAAATTAAAAAAAAAGGAATCAAACAACCAGGTGCCTTTGTTTAATATTTAAGTACTACAAAATAGCTAATTTATCTGTATGCTACAACACCATAATCCTATAAACCTTTCTAAGACGTTCAGCAACCGTTATCGTCGTGATGCACTCTCAATTGTCACAATTAGCATGAGTATGCAGCTTACTTCATCTATCAACTGTACATTAGCCGGATGACAGCAAACAGGCGAATATAAGTAGAGTGAAATTCTCTCACCCAACAGAATGGACGATGATGTAAAGTGCAGACAGAGAAGACATTTAATTCACGAGACACGGAAGAGAAGCACTGCAGAGTGAAAGGGGAATCTGATTAGAAACAAATCTTTCTCTCTCCCTCTTGCTCCCTGACTAATGAACCCAGGAGATTCACTTTTCCGCAGCCCTCTTACGTCCTCTCGTCACGAACTTCGAGACACAATGAGGGAATGCGAAGAGGAAACAGGCTGGAAACTTCTCTGACTTCGTACAATACAGCAACAACTCCTTTTTAGAACAAAATGGTGTATAATCGCTTTCATTATCCAGGAAACGGTGATGCACTTTTTTTCTTCTGTTTTCATAATATATCGGATGCTGCAACGATAACTATGCTCTGTTGGGAAAATGCGCACTGAGTTTTTAACGATCTGTTGAATTAGAGCAAGTGCGCTGCAGTGTGCGACGCTCTTATACTCACGCATATGTGGTTTACTATAAGAAATGGTCGTGCAAAATAATTACTTGGGAGACACTGGAGTTTGCCAAATGTATTAAGATTTCTGCGGAAAAATGTCCCGCATTTTATGAAATATTTTTGCCAGTGTTGGATATTTGCCACATCGGAAATGTTGTTTAAAAGATTTTCTTTACATACTACTCTACGCTTGATAAAAACTTTGACAAAAAATTCAAAGTTCATTTTCTTAGTATTTTCGCGCTTTTTCAAATGAAAAAGAAAAATTTTGAATCGGACAAAACAAACAACAAAAAAGTCATATCCACTTAAATATTTGAAAAAAGTAAATTAAAAAAAATTTCCTTCTTTTCAAAAACTGCTTCTTTTTGATCAACGAACAAATTTTTTACCGCGTTTTAACATTGTATGTTTAAACTATTGATAGTAATGTTTGTAACAGTTATAAAGGTACCTTAGACTGTTTATATAGGCCGTTTTGTTTTTATTAATTTTCTGTCAATAAACTGCAAATGGATTTAAAAAGTAATTTCTGCAACATTTAACACGAATATCGTTAAAATTCACATTATTTTGCTTCATCATAGAGGAAGCTATTTTTTCATGAAAATATTTTTTTTTTTTTCGAGTTTTTCATGTCATGACACTTAGAATGGTCCAAAACGTTAAGAAAAATAGTCTAGAAAAAATGTCCGTATGTATGTGACGTTGGCTGCCAACATTTTGCCAACGCTCCCGCGTTAACCGTAATTACGGTTGTTGGCAGCCAACGTCACCAGAACTGTGGGGACCATCGTCGTGCCAGCTACGGAGCCCAATGTCGGTACAGTTAAGGATTGAAGGTTCGATCGACGCTGGGCAGTAGTCGGGTTCCGATCGTCGGCTGCCGACTTGCTGCCGACATACCGCCGAGTGTCGCGTTCCGATCGTTGGCTGTCGATTCGACGCCGCCTGCCAGCCAAGCATCGCTCGAACGTTTCGCCAACTCTGGGTCATCGTCGAACTCCGATTGCTGGCTACCGACGAGTTGCCTTGATTCAGCCAATCGTCGGCCGTACTCGGAACGTTGGCTACCCGCACATGGGCAATTTATTGAGTTAAATAATTTTCATTATTTTTCACTATTGTTTTATTTTTGCAATAAACTTCTAAAAACTGTTATACCATCATAACACCATTAAGAGTGCATACGGTATTAATGAAGTAATACAGACAAGTGATTTATATACGCAATTCGACACTAAATTTTCCAAGATGTGGATAACCGAGAGGGTAAGATCGTGGACTACTAATCCCAAGGTTGCAGGTTCGAGTCCCATCACCGCCGGAAAAATTTATTCTAGGATGTCCAAAAAATAGTGGTGAAAAATTCATTTAAAAAACAGGTTAGAATGATTAAAAAGCATTAGACGGCTGCGCAGATCGATAATTTATTTTTAAAAATTAATTTTTAATATTTTTTATTCGTTGTCGGCTCAGCGTTGACACCCAGTACTGGGCCAACGTCGTTTCAAATGTCGCGACAATGTCGCGCCGACGTTCCCACGTCGGCCGGCATTGTCGTTCTGACCCTGGCCCGACTCGAAAACCGATTGCGGCCCGACGCTTAGGTGTAACGTTGTTATCATCCCGGCGTTAATTGGCTGCTGGACCGACGTTGGCGAACAGAGTCGGGCCAACTTTGTAACGCAGGCGATCGTCGTCTCGCCAACGTCCGCCCAGCTCTAAAACCGCACATGGGTGGCTTCCTCAGTATTTTTCGCTTTTTATTTTTAACGATTTTCATTTCCCACCTTCACTTCTAGATTCAGGAGATTCGTGCTCCAGGGTGCAAGGTACATGCATGCACTCTCCTCTTGGCCCACTCGCACTTAGAAAAGAATCTGCTACACTACGTGGCTCGTGCGATCGTTCGGCAGAACGTATGTAGTAGTGGGATGAGAGTATAACGCGAGGGCGGCTTTTAGCGCGTTGATCGTTACACGAGAACAATGGCCGAGGGATTGTCCACTTTTCTTGTACCTCATTTTTCTCTTGCATTCTTCTTCTTTTTTATTTTCTTTCATCTCCTCCATTATTCCATAGTGTGTTCGTGTTACATACCGAGAAAAGGTAGCACGCAGCGGAGGGTCGTTGCCGGTCTGCTCAACCCTCTGAAAAAGCGATTCATTCTACACGCATCCGCGTGTGTACTAGAACGAGACTTGCACAGGAGGGTCAGCGACACTTTGACGACGGCAAAGGGTTTTGCCCTGAGTGAGCTGACAAGGGTGAAGGCACAAGAGAACTCTTGTTACGAGAACTCGTTCATTTGATGTAATGGAGCAATGAGCCGAGATTGCATGTGCGATACGAGCACCTTTTTCCTCCGATATAGATATGGATAATTAACAATGTTAAATATAATAACCATTTATAATCTTGATGGCTTATAATTTAATACGAAAACCAGTGTAACGTGGCCACTAAAAAATAGGGCACACTTATTTTTTTGAAACTTTTCAATGACGTAAAAATATATCATAATTATTGTAAATATGTGAATATATACACTGAGAGAAATAAAAGATACTGGTAACGATAATTTTATAGTGATAGCCCATACGCGCGCTCAGCGCGCTTTCTCATGTGAAGTACTATCATTTTGTTATGTTTTTTGCAACTGAAGATTTTCATCTAAAACGAATTATTGGACGATCGTAATAAAATCAAAGCTTCCTATATGAGGAAGCAAAAAATGAACTGCTCCTCTACCTGTCCATCTCCGTCTTTGCCTCTATTTTTGACACTACTTTTCGGTCTCTACTGTAAAAGGTTTCTATCACACTGAGAGAAAAAATTGTTGGGCACAACGAAATAGAGGTTGACTGAACCTCTCCGAGATGTTATATACGGCGAATGGAACGAGGAGGTTGGGTCAAACTCACCAAACGGTTGTCGGACTTCCTTCGATTCAAATGTTTCATGTGGTTGAGAAAACCACAGCGCATTTATTGCAACTCTAACATTGTTTTCTCTCAGACCATGCGTACTGTTGCATCAATCTCTAATAGATTGATTGGAATTATTGACACGGTTGGTTCAACTGCACTCACATTTCAATTAAATTGATTATATGTTTGAGCGAATCTAAAATAATAAAGAAAATTAATTTTTTAATATTATTTTGTGCATATTCAATCGAGTAACCCTGTATTTTTATTAGATATTACGTCTTCCTCTTTATGATGGTACATATTTATCGCTGAAAAAACATATTTATTTTTTTTTACATTGACGGGAATCGAACCTGGAACCGTCCGGATCGTATTGTTGCGTTGCGCTTTAGCTCCTTCGGCCATTCAGATCATATGATTCTACAATTTTTTTTGTCTATTTAAATATCAGTAACATGATGAAGTTGCTTGTTTCGTTGTTTGCGCGAATTAGTTCGTTAGTATTTGGGTGGATGACCGTCTGACTGACCTGAGGGACAGTGCTAAGATGGGTCACCAATGGCTGTCTCTGGCTGTCAGTAATTGGATAGGTGACCACTGGGATGACTGTAAAAAGCAGTACTCGTATCTTCAGAAACGGCTTCCATACAAACAGACGTGAGGTTGAGTCAACCTTATATTCCGTAGAACACGGAGAAAAGGGTGTAGTTGTAGGAAGTACGGAATTGACACGTGCCAACCAACAGACATGGTGAAATATGGCATTAGCAAGTTATTGCGTGTCAGAACCAACCGATTGGTAATGCCAACACTCTAAAAACTAAGCGTGTTGCAAGTGCGTTGTTTCCTATCTTTCACATTGACGAGTTTTTACACACTTACAGACGTGTTCCTTTTAGATATCATTTATCATGTGAATGCTAACACGCTTGAAAGTGTGTAAAAACGCATCACAATGTAAAAGATAGGAAACAACACACTTGAAACACGCTTGGTTTTTAGAGTGAACTAACTGATTGATGTCAACCAACCGATTGGTAATGCCAACCAAACTACATCCAACGCTCCAAGCATTTAAAGGTTAGTTTTCTCAACTAACCCGTTTTCTCCATGAAGCCAGTTACACCGAGATTCTTTCAAAAGCATAAAACAGTTCTCGTAACCATTCCAATAGAGTTGCTTCATAGAAATCATTTTCCTCATTAGAATGACATATGAGATTGTCTCAACCACTCGTGACACGCGTATGAAGTACCGAAAAATTGGTGCCTTAACCCCTCACGGCGTTAAGTCTCACTGCCATTCGCTCAATAGCATCAATGCTCAGTCAAAACATTATTATATTGACGTTCAATTATATGGGGTAGTTCTCTCAAAAAAATGCATTGTATTGCTTCGACGAATGGGTACTTGTGTCAACCTCTATTTCTTTGGGCCAAAATAATATTTGCCAACCACCGTGTGAGGTTGTTAGGATTTCAAGTTTACTCTCAGTGCACATTTGCGCGTTTAAATTGAATATATCAGTATGTGCATAAAAACTTTCAATCACGAAAATTAACTTACATATTTTTTTTACCATTGTTTCCTCTCTACCACTCTTTTTCTCTGTCTTTCCCTGGCCTCTGCCTCATGATGTACACGAGCTAGTGATTCAATTACACGTGTCGTTTACGATTTGTTTCTCGCATGGCAAACAGTTTGACGTTCGGCCCTCTTTTCTTATGCAATACATTTCAACTCAATTTGATCTGCCGGGCTTTTACAATTATTCTTAAGCGTCCTTACGCGACCACGTAACAGTGCCCTTCTCCAAATAACCTTAACAAACCCTCAACTACGCATGTCCGAGAACTATCAAAATACATTAACACGTCTGAAACTGCTCATCGGTTAGCATGAATTTCAGTTAATCCGACAGTCAATTAGAGAACGAATAAACGGACAATACTTATATCGAAAATGCAAGATACGTTACTTGCAGATTTTTTATGGAAGGGAAATACGACATCAACCATTTAAAAAAAGTTATGTGTACTAGGGCTCCCACTTTAATTCGGGTAACTCACAAATCAGGATATTCGAACTATTCGTACCTCATCGATTCGAAGTTCAAGACCGGATACCTCGGGTATCCGGGTAGTTCGGGTAGTTTGGGAGATTGCGACAACTCGGGTAGTTCGAGTAGTTCGGGTAATTCGGGTATCTGCGTAGTTCGGATATCGGGGTAGTTCGGGTATCCGGGTAGATCAGGTATCCGGGTAGTTCGGGTATCCGGGTAGTTCAGGTATTTGATAGTTCGTCAATTTTTCCACGATTAATTTTTTTAAAAACGTCACAATTCCGTCACAATTATCAGCATTTTATTAGAAAGTTAATAAAGTATTACACAGAGAAATTTCTTTTCGTTGATTCACGGAAATCTTCGCCCATAAAAATATATACTTGAGTTCCATACTATCATTTTCTTTAAGGGGAGGGAGTCAGGTCAAAATAATTAAGTTTGTAAATTCAATATCATCCAAATTCTCTTGCAGATAAAAATGATCAATGAACTATATTGTTGGTACTCGATGAAAGGATTTTTTACTGCCATCTGACTTGCGTATGCCTTTCCATATTATCTTAAGCAAAGGTCTTAGGTTTTCTACTCTGCGCGTGATTCAGACCAAACTGCTAGGCAGATTGGGCTAGTTCATGTCTCATTTTCTTCTTCATAAAAAGATACACCGGCTAAATGGAGCAAAATATTTTTTTTTATTCTGAAAGCAAAGTTAATAACTGATTTAGAAAATAGCATAAAATTTATTTAGTAATAATTATGTCACTTGAAAAATATTACCTTTTATTAACTTTTGCTCCATCTTTTCATGAAGAAGAAAATGAGACGTCAACCAGCCCAATCAGCCTAGCAGTTTGGTCTTTGGAATCACGCGCAGAATAGGTTTAAAACCAAGTTTCGGCAAATGGCATCTAAATCTTACCACTCAAATAAAAATGTTTATGCTGTTTTCACCTTTGGGGCACCTTAGTACCTTTAATGAACAAAATAAAAATATTATTTGCAAGTCAGATTACAGAATATTATTAATAATGTTATTAATAAATGTTTTTTTTTTACAAATAAATAAGTAAATGAATGCATAATTTGAAAAAAAACCTGTAAATAATATGGGGATGATCACTTTTATTGACAACATCACTGAAAATTTATCCGGTGTTGACACATTCACAAATGTGCTGCACAAACATTAAATCATTACTTCATAACAAATTTACATATCTGATCACTTTTGATGATTGTTGATTCTGTTTTAAACACTATTGATTGAAAAAAAAACCGTAAATGGCCAACGGAATCAAACTACTAACATAATATGAACGAAAAATAAAAACGTCAATTCGAGGTTATGCGTCTCGCGTGTAGCAGAAGTAACTTCTCGGGGTAGTAACACGCTGCGCATGCGATACGTGCTAAGATATCATAGCGCATGTCCCATTATTCGCGGGAATTCGAATATAATGTAAGTGTTACGTGTTGCGTTGAAGACATTACACTCTCATCGCGTCATTTGTATCGCGTTTCGCTAACTGGTTTAAAAAATGGTAAACAAATAAAAATTTATTTACAAATACGTAATAAACTTTTTATTATATAGAAAAAAATCATTAAAAAACAGGTATATTGCAGAAATCGGCCATTTTTTCGGCTTCAGGTCTAAGATTTTGCAGTTTCAGAGGGTATACTTAACTAAACGAAACTGCCGACGAGAAAAAAAAAAATCAAATATTTTTTTTTTTTTCAACTCCCGTAATTATTTTGTATGAACAAAAAATCGACCATGATGTCTGCATATAACAAAACTAAATAAATAAAATAATTTAAAATTCAAATATAATATTCTGGTAATTTTTACGACTTTTGAGAAAATTAAATATGAATGTTACCGGAGAAACTTAGCCATTTTTGCGAATTCCGTCTTATAACTTTACTAATAGATAGATTACATGGAAATAAATGTTTTCACAGAAAAAAAAAATAATCGATTTTTTAAAATGTTTGACCTGACTCCCCCCCCCCCCCCCCTTAAGTGATCTCAAACTCAATGAAAAGTAGTGACATTGAATCGAGGAAATATTTCTATAAACCAATGAAACGTTTTTCATTGATTCTAAAGAAATTGTCTTCGAGACACAAAAAGCGAAAAGTAAACTATAAAATAACACGTCGCTAAAGTATTGAGAGCACAGTAGAGGTTAGTTAAAAAAATGTTTTTCCATGACGTATTAGCTGTAGAAAGGTTACAGAAATCATTTTATATCACTTATTGAAACCAACATTGACACGCGGCTATTTATTTTTGTCAGTTTTTCGCTCATCTAATATATTGTTTCTTTGAATCAAGAAAACCCCTTTTTCAAATCAAGTAAGCCGTCTCTTTGAATCAATGCAATGTTCGAAAACGAAAAAAAAATATTAAATTCGCAAAGCACATTACTGTAAAATTACAACAAGAAAAAAATTTTAATTTTGTTTTTCATTACAAACTGATCAAAACTGATTAAAAACTGACAGACGTACTGCTTTTTTATATCCGTTACCCGTTCTAACCATTGTAATGAATAGCATAGCATGAATATTACACCAAAAAAATGATAAAGTAATTTAAACCAAAATAATATCAGTGCGAAGTCATTCAGTCATATTCAGATACAGAAAACAAACATTTCATGAAAAGCTCAGAAAAAAACCCATAGCTTTGAATAATTCATTTTAAAAAAACAGAACACTCATCCCACTCCTTGATTACTCTTAAAAATATTCATATTTGCGAGGTGAATTGTTTTAGATTTTTTTGAAGATAATAAAAATGGTGCAATATTAATAAAATTTGATTTTTATGTTTATTTATGTAAAAAAACATGATTTGAAATTGATAGATCATTTTCACAATAATCTCACATCATAGTGTACTTCGAAATAATGAAGTTTCGTATACAACATTTTTCGATATTTTCCATATGCTGAATAAATATGATCATTCTAAAATATTTTTTTGGTTTGCTCTTTATCAGTATAAATTTTCGAAAAATTATGGGTGCATAATAATGCACACCATTTTTTGAAAATTTATAGCGTGAATACTCGACGTGAATGTTAAAAAGAAATTCGTAAATCCAATCGTCGTTAGTCAGGGTTGGAGGCTGGACAAATTGGTTTAGAATGCCCCATGTGTTCATTTACATCTAGATAAATAGAGTACTCGGACTACCCGGAGTATCCGGACTATTCGGACTACCCGAGCTACCCGAACTTCTTGTACTGCTTAAATAACCTGGACTACCCGAACTATCCGGACTACTCGAAGTACCCGGACTACCCGAACGACCCGAACTACCCGAAACTTGATCGACTCCGGGTAGTTTCGGGTAAACCGAATATTCGAACTTGAAGTGTCAGATCCGCCAGATCCGGATTATTCGGATTTTTCGAATAACCGAGAAAGTGCTAGCTCTAATCTGTACTAATTATTTATAGTCAATGTAGTAGTAAATAATAGCTATCGCAACAAAAAAGTATATTGCTTTGAAAATTTAGCGATAAATACGAGGTACTATTTATAGAAAACGTCATCACAATAATAGTATTCTTTGAGAAATTATTCAACAAGTTTGAAATCGTCATGGCAACAACAATAATAAAGTTGCACTAACTAGAAGAAAATAGCTATTTCACTGTTGAAGTAACTGTTAAGAATTAACATAATGTCGTAGTTACTTTAACAGTGAAATACAACCTGAATATATTATAAAATTAGTTACAGTAACTGTAACGTAGTTAATTTAATCAGTAGATCAATTAAAATAACTATTCTAATTGTTGCATGGTCTGAAAATCTACAGTTTTGGCTTAATAGTGTGAACTGCCACGATTTTACTCATGAGTGTAATATACACGGAGAGAAATTTGACTATGTTACTGGCGCCGCCACTGTGGCACGAATGAGAACGAAGTATCTCGATTTCAAAACCAAGCCGTTATTGACGTACTTGCGGAACGACTCTTTCCTGAAACGGGACCGTAGCGTCCCCGTTTGTCCCGTGCCCGTCACATTGGGAAGGCTCGTTCACGTAAGTCAATCGCGTTGTGGTGCGGTTTCGGCAGGCAACTATCATTACGACACAGAGGCCGATAGCGTCGCCGAAATTCTCTCCATGTATATACTCAGATAAACACATGCCGGCACTGTGCCGATATGCTCAAAAGAAAAACACGTTTGTCTATCTGGGTATAAATAATGTATTTTTATTTAATCCCAAACGCTGTTAAGTGGCGGATGTCAGACCGAAATTGGTGACATTCATTGACAGATATCTCACTTGTTTATCTGCTGCTATTATTAAAAATATATATGGGGCGTTCCATGCCAACTCGGTCAACAGCTGACCCCCAATTTCTTTTAGCTTCAATTTTTTATGTTATTCTTCCAACTGAAAAATGCATGCACAAATTTTTTCAGATTTCTTTTTATTGAAACTTTTGAGTTGTAAATAATTAAAGCTATCTAAAAAACGCCTTAATTTAAGAATCCTAAAAAATTCTCAAAAATACTATAATGTGCAACAAAACGTTTCAACCATAGACCAGAGTAGGCCGAGACCTCCTGCTATTTTTTCCCCCCATTTTATAACATTATTCAAAGGTTTTTTAAACCTTAAATAAATAACGCTTCGATGTAAAAATCTCAACAATACTGCGATAAACAACAAAATTTTTGAGAAGGACAAAGAGGAAGAAGACCTCTTTCAATTTTTATAAATATCATTGGATAATATTAATTAAAGGTATTTCAAATGTTAAGAAAAACGCCCCGGTTTAAAAACCTGAAAAATATATATATATATACTTTATTTATTTATTTATTTATTCATTATTATTATTATTCGGAAAAAAAACTGCCGGTGGGTTCTATGTGAAAAGGTACATGTGGAGGTCCAGACACACTTTTTTGCAAGTTTAATAAAAGGATCTGAATTTTTTTTTTTGGTCATATATATTGTGACGCCAAAACTCAACAAAACCCAATTAAAAACGACACGCCACAAAACCTTGTCCCTCGATCGGTTTACTTATCCGGGAAGGGCACCAGCTCCGCTATGCTGCGAGGCCCGATCGGTTTTTTAGATGTTTTCTTAAAGACGGTACAGAGTAGACTAGCAGCCTCGTTAGAAGGTAGCGGGGCGGTTCGGGGTGTTGGTATTCCCGTTTTCAAATTAAATAAATAAATAAATATTAAACAAAACTCCTCTAAGCGTGGGCCCAACAATAACATTTATTTTGACGACAAATAAAAAAAAATAATCAACGGCCTAAATCTGTACACTCTTTCCGGATCGCTGTACAACAAACCCTACTAAAATCTGTCACCGCTACTCAGTTCACGGTGACGATTTCCTAATCGCGATAAAACAATAAGAAACCAAAATATGAATGCCGAAACTGGTAGCTAATGTCTTCATACAATTTTACTACTATCTTCTACTATATAAAACACTAACTTCGCTCGCCTAACAAAATCACTGGAATTTAACCGAAATTCCTCTCGTTAAAAAATACGTTAAATAACCACCCCAAAATTACGAGCGCTTCGACACGGGATCCCAAAAATATAATCCGTCCTCAAAAATCACAAAACGCAACGACATTATACGGAACTATCTCAATACTACCGCGACATCAAGACCGTCGTTTTACGATCGTTTTCCGGGAAGTGAACGCGCGCCTGTTACGAAATAGTTCTCGAATTTTCTTCACAGCCCCACAATCCAAAAACGCCAAAAAGGGACCACAGAAAAAGAAATACTATTCTCACAAAAACAAATTCAGGCAAATACAATTCCTCAAGTTACAGAAATTGTCTTAACAGGCGCAATCTTTTCCAACGACGATCCTTCGCAGAAAAAAAGAATCTGGCCGAGATTCTTAAGAAGATTCTCGCCGAGATTCTCAGCGAGATACTCAGCGAGAATCTCAGCAAGAATCACGGTTGCGCGCCGAACCGAGATTCTTTTTAAATCTATCTGAAAATCTCGCTGAGATTCTAGGGAATCTCGGCCAGCTTCTTACCGAGATTCTTTAGTGGGTACCCGCGTAGAAAAAAAAGAATCTTTTAAAGAATCTTAAAAAAAAGTCTTGAAAGAATCTGTACAGGAATCTTGAAAAGAATCACGCATAGGAGCCGGAGCAAGATTCTTTTCAGGATTCTTTTCAAGATTCTTTCCACCCGAAAGTGTTATGAGAATATTTGAAGGAATCTTAATGAAATTCTTCAGAGGAATCGAGCGAAACCTGTTAATGCTTTCCAGGATTCTTTTCAAGATTCTTTCCATCGGAAAACATTCTGGGAATCTTTTAAAGAATCTTCGAAAGAATCTTGAAAAGCGTCTTTAAGAGAATCGTGAAAAGATTCCGTCCATTAAATAGAAAAATCGTTGAAAAAATCTTAATGAAATTCTTCAGAGGAATCGAGCGGAACCTGTTGTTGCTTTCCCTTGGTGTCGAAACAGTACATTTCGGTACGTCAACGAAGGATAAACCCCTCGTGTATAGTAGAACTCAGGACAGCTTTGCAGTCTTATATACTGTTCAGGCTTCATGTCACTTGCGAGAAACGTTTCGACCGCTCGCCATCTAGCGGAGTATTGAATATAAGTGTTTCGTACGATGCCACTAGATGGCGAGCGGTCGAAGCGTTTCTCGCAAGTGACTTGAAGCCTGAACAGTATATAAGACTGCAAAGCTGTGCTGAGTTCGACTATACACGAGGGGTTTTTACCCTTCGTTGACGTACCGACATTTACTGTCTCGACACCAAGGGAAAGTAACAACAGGTTTTGCTCGATTCCTCTGAAGAATTTCAGTAAGATTCTTTCAACGATTTTTTTGTTTAATGGACGGAATCTTTTCACGATTCTCTTAAAGACGTTTTTCAAGATTCTTTCGAAGATACTTTAAAAGATTCTCAGAACGCTTTCGGATGGAAAGAATCTTGAAAAGAATCCTGGAAAGAATCTTGCTCCGGCTCCTATGCGTGATTCTTTTCAAGATTCCTGTAAAGATTCTTTCAAGACTTTTTTTAAGATTCTTTAAAAGATTCTTCACAAGATTCTTTTTTTCTACGCGGGTAGCTGGAAATAAAAAGAATCTCTATCAGAATTTCGGCCAACTTCTTAGCGAGATTCTTCTCACTTTCATTTCCATTGAAAATTAAAAGAATCTTCTCATTTTCATTTCCATTGAAAATGAAAAGAATCTATGTAAAAAAGATCTTTACGAATATTTTAATATTGGTAACACTAATTTGTTAGTACATCAACGAAGGTTAGACCCCTCGTGTGTAGTCGAACTCAGAAAAGCTTTCCACTCTTATATATATGCTGGGACTTCAAGTCACTTGCGAGAAACGCTCCGTTCCTTCGCCATCTAGCGGAGGATTGTCCACCAGTGTTTCGTATGATGTCACTAGATGGCGAACGGACGGAGCGTTTCTCGCAAGTGGTTTGAAGCCTCAGCGTTGATGTACTAATTAGTGTTAGCAGTCCTTCAATATTCGTAAAGATCTTTTTTTATATAGATTCATTTCATTTTCAACGAAAATGAAATGAATCTCGCTGGGCGAGATTCTCTAGAACCTCAGCGAGATTCTCTAGAACCTCAGCGAGATTCTCTAGAATCTCAGCGAGATTCTGATAGTGATTCTTTTTATTTCCAGCTACCCACTAAAGAATCTCAGTAAGAAGCTGGCCGAGATTCTCTAGAATCTCGGTGGGATTTTGATAGAGATTCTTTTTATTTTCAGCTACCCACTAACGAATCCCGCTAAGAAGCTGACCGAAATTCTCAGATAGATTTTAAAAGAATCTCGGTTCGGCGAGAATCTTCTTAAGAATCTCGGCCAGATTCTTTTTTTCTACGCGTCATGCGACTCGCCAACGCACGACACTTACGCAACGCGTTACCGGAATTATCTTGTTCGCGAACTCAAAACTACCACGCGAATCCAAAATTTTTGCACCGGGTAGAGATGCCGTCACGAGCACAAGCCACAACGCACAATGAACGAATTTATTTCAAGCAAAATTTCTTTCCAGATTATAGAGACGGGGACACATTACCTGAAGTCAACTTCTCCATTCTTTCACGCAAAAATTACGCTCGGGATACTTCCCGGAACAATACTTCAAAATGCGGCCTTTCTCGAGCACCCACCATAGACAATTCATTTTCAATCGCGCGATTCTTATCGCTTCGCCGGCCGGATTTGTCTCTCTTTCTCTCTCTACGCAAATTTTATGGCGTCTACCGGACGGTGATGTCTCCTATCGTGAGAACAGAGATCTAACGTTATGTCGCACGCATTTTCTCTATAGCATCAGAGAATTCAAATGTTCCTCGTACTCGGAACGAACGGCGAAAGTGGCATAAACTACACTGATAAAAAATATCATTGTTTCAATAACACTGATGTATTTGAAATTAATTTAATTGTTTCAATAGTCCTGATATCCGAACATTTGCACGCGAGGTTTTTTTAATAACCTCTGCTGTTATTGTCTAGTGTCTCTAGTGTTATTGTCTTCAAAAACAGCGTGTACTGTAAAAATGTAATTGAGACAATCGCTTATAGAATCCATTAGAATATAAAAAGGTTTGTTTTCATGTCACAAGATTCTACAGAATTTGGATTGCTGTTATTGAAGTTTCGTTATTACTTCGAACACAAGTGCAATCACATCTAATACATACATTATCGATTATCAATGAAGTTTTCAAAAACACTTCAGCTAATGTTCTAAATGCGATTTTCATCACGGCAAGGAATTATGTATTCAACTTAATATCAAAATTATGAAAAATTTAAATAATACAATTTTTTAATGGAGTAATTTGGTTTTTGTCATAAATAATAATACAAATAAATAATTATTTACACCAATAATATACGTTACTCGTCCGATTTGAAATGTTATTGATCCGTATGGGTGGTGAGATTAATGACTGAATATTTCGGCTCAATTTACATATGCAGAAGTACTTGGGACGATAAAATATGCGATTGTTTTAATGAGTCGCCAAGCGGCTTAAATCTTCACGGAAAAAAATGTAGTGGTTTCAATAAGATTGATGTTATTGGAATTAATTTAATTGATTCAATAGTACTGATATCGGGACAACTGCATGACATTGATCAGTTTGCGCGGTGAGGTTAATGACAAAATACATAAGATACAACTACATATGTATATAGTTTCAGCTTCACATCCCCTTATAATTCCACTTTATATTGTCACGATCAACATTTTGAATTTCCGGATTCCGTATTCCGATTTGTAAACAACGACCTCAAACTCTACCGAGCACCTAGTTTCATCCACATCCGTCTGATATACTTGTGAATATCATCCTCAATGCAACTATTATGGAATAAAAGTAAAGGAAATTCATGTAGTCGGTTTGGTCTAGTGGTTAGCGTGCGCGTCTTTAGGTGTTAGGTAGTTAGGTAGGTCGATAGATCTTAGGTTCAAATCCCGCAAATATCTCTTTCCGAAAAGCGAAAGGGTGAAAATCGTCTCCGTGGACGATACCCTTTTTTTCGTTATTAATAAAATAATAATATTAACATTATTGCATAATGCCCATTTTGCAGTTAAATAAATATATTATTGATATATTTATTGTAATAGATTTTAGGAACATGTCTATTTCTTTCAATGGTAATGGAGTTTAAAACAAGGATAAAAATTCAATCCAAGTGCGGGATAAATCGTCTAGTAGAAAGAACATAATGCAACAACGACACAAATTATTCCTACAATAAAAATCGCTATTATTCCCATCAACTTTAAAAAAAAAGCATTTTATTACCGATGTAGTTGAAATAATGACATAACTTTTTGGCAGCCCGTGAATCGGACGTTTTATTGAATCAATCTTAAATCTTTGTGAATCAATGACATTTTTTTCCGTATGCAACTATTTGAGCGAATAAACGCTGAATCCTTTTGAATCTACAAAAATATTTAGTACAAAAAAATTCCTTGTTCATTCAACAAAATTCAAGCTTCATCCGGAGTAGAAATTCAGCTACGGGGAATATCAGGCCGTAGCGTGCTAGCCGGATTTAAATCTAAGGCCCCTGCCTGGCAACCTTATACGGGCCTTGCAGGAAAGTAACGGAGCGCATGATCAGGGCCAGATTAAGTTTTCCAGATAAGGGCCGGATAGAGGCTGCCCTACTAAGCCTCTACTTATAAAAACGGTAAATAAATTACAGAATAATTATCTGCGCTCATCGAATTCGGATTATTTTACACTTTCTTTTGGATATTCGAGCTTATTTAGTTTTCAGTACATATTAATTGCTGAAAAACACACATGTAAATTTATTTGCCGTTGCTGGGAATCGAACCTTAATCCTCTGGGTGACAGTTCTGCGCCTTAGCCCCTCGGCCATTGACATCTTAGAAAATTTATACATTTATTGTCTATTTGAAGTATACTTAAAATGAAAACACGTCAAGACTGTGCATCCATTTATTATGACTACGACCGTAAAATTCAAAATTCAAACATGATGGGGCGGTCATCCATCCAGGTACGGGCGTTTGACGGTCAGTACCTGGATAGATTTCAAAGTAATTCTAGCGGTACAGTCCCGTAAAACGTGAGTTTCAGCGAAAATTTCGAATACTTCTCGATGGGATAAAGATCTGAAAAAATCCAGCACACGCAATGTACCGAAAAGATTGATTTTGCATAACAATAATTTTTTAATGTTTTTAACGAATGCCGTATCTAGCCCGTACACGAACCTGATGACGTAAATTTACGGCATATTTAAAACAAATTATGCCATACGAAGACCGTATGCGGATCTGACCAAGGAAAGTAAAGGTAAATTGGACAAAATCTTGGTCCAAATGCCACAGGAGGACCTTATGCGAAACGGATAAGGGGGCGTCCGTTAATCACGTGATGGGTTTTTATCAAATTTTTTACCCCCTCCTCCCCGTTCGTGATCAGCCGTGATATTTTGATGGACCCCTCCGCCCCTGGCTAGTTATCACCCCGTGAAGAAATCTTATCAGGGTTCTTCCAAGACCCCGATTAATATTCCTTAATTCTCTTAGGAGCCTTATGTGGAAGCCTCATAGGGTTTCGCAAATGATGGTCACGCTTTTTTCTTCGGGACATTTAAAGGCTAAATGTTAGGGGCCTTTAAAGGCAAAATAATGAGGACCTTTTAAGGCTGCCCTATTAAGTCCTTACTAAAATAATAAAGAAATTTAATTTAAAAATATATATTTGTTATTATTTAGTTGAGTAATGCTGCACTTTTAATTAGATATTTCGTCTTTCTTTACACGATGGTACATATTAATCGCTGAAAAAAATATATTACATTTTTTTTTTACATTGACGGGAATTGAACCTAGCCCCTCCAGATGGTGTAGTTGCGCTGCGCCTTAGCTCTCTTGGCCATTCAAATCATATGAATATGCAATTTTTTCGGTATTCGGAAAAAAAGTCCTTCGGAAAAAAAGTCTTGGAAAAAAGGTCCCTGGAAAAAAAGTCCTGTGGAAAAAAGGTGCTGTGGAAAAAAGGTCCTGTGGAAAAAAGGTCCGGTGGAAAAAAGGTCCGATGGAAAAAAGGTCCAGTGGAAAACAAATACGGTGGAAAAAAAGTACGGTGGAAAAAAAGTCCGGTGGAAAAAAAGTCCGGTGGAAAAAAAGTCCGCGGAAAAAAAGTCCGGTGGAAAAAAAGTCCGGCGAAAAAAAGTCCGGTGGAAAAAAAGTCCGGTGGAAAAAAAGTACGGTGGAAAAAAAGGCCGGTGGCAAAAAAGTCCGGTGGAAAAAAAGTCCGGTGGCAAAAAAGTCCGGTGGAAAAAAAGTCCGGTGGAAAAAAAGTCCGGTGGAAAAAAAGTCCGGTGGAAAAAAGGACCCCGGAAAAAAAGTCTCCGAAAAAAGGTCCTGCAGAAAAAAAGTCCTGTGGAAAAAAGGTGCTGTGGACCAGATGCTAAATTTGAAGACCGACTTTACACACCCCAATTTCAAATAAAATCCGACTTTGCACCCACACCGACCAGATGCTAAATTTGAAGACCGACTTTATACACCCCAATTTCAAATATAATCCGACTTTGCACCCACACCGACCAGATGCTAAATTTGAAGACCGACTTTATACACCCCAATTTCAAATAAAATCCGACTTTGCACACACACCGACCAGATGCTAAATTTGAAGACCGACTTTATACACCCCAATTTCAAATAAAATCCGACTTTGCACACACACCGACCAGATGCTAAATTTGAAGACCGACTTTATACACCCCAATATTAAATAAAATCCTACCCGCATATTACTTCGGTTATACACCAAATTTAGGCTTCATAGTTCATATTTTGCTGAAGTTAATGCTATAACGTAAATTTAAAAAAAAATCAAAATTCTATAAAATCGGAAGCGATTTTCTGATTTCGGCCAAATTCAAAACCAAACAACATTAAATGTACCTGCACTTAAGGAGAACTATTGAGCAAGATATGCTAACATTTACGAAAGAGCATTCACACTCTTTTTTTTAATTTGAAAAAGCTATAAGACTCGAATTTAAGGATACATTTTGTCAAAAACTGCAACAATCAAAGGCGGGCTGCAACCATACACCGGACTTTTTTTCCACCGGACTTTTTTTCCACCGGACTTTTTTTCCACCGGACTTTTTTTCCACCGGACTTTTTTTCCCCCGTACTTTTTTTCCACAGGACTTTTTTTCTGCAGGACCTTTTTTCGGAGACTTTTTTTCCGGGGTCCTTTTTTCCACGGGACTTTTTTTCCGGGATTCAATTTTTTCTGTCTATTTGAATGACTGTAATATGAAATATGAAATAACTTGATAGATTTACATGAGTGCTTCTCATGTGTAAAAATAAAAGCACATTCAGTTATTTTTTTACAGAAATTGGTTATATCGAATAGGGTACATTGTATCGTTGTTGTCATGTATAATTATATTCCCCAAAATTGCTTGTTTTATCGTTTGCGCGAATTAGTTCGTTTGTATCTAGGTGCGTGACTCTCTGACTGACCTGAGGGCCAGTATTAGAATGGGTGACCACCTTGCTGACTTTGACGTTGATTAGTTGGATAGGTGACCACCAATTTTGCCATGGAAACCTCGGATTGCCATATAAGATCCTCATCTGGCAAATTTATTATTGATTTGTTTACTTTATGCCATGGTTAAGCCTGATTGGGCTTTTAATTAATTAACTTATCAAGCCCTTATTAAACTTCGCCGTGGCAACCTAGAATTGCCTTATGAGGCCCTTACATGGCAAAACTATTATTGATTTATTTACTTGGTGCCATGATTAAGCCTGACTGGGCCCTTAATTCATTGCCCTAATATAGCCCCATTAAATATCGGCATGAAACCCTACAGTTTCCTTAGTAGGTCCCTAATTGGGAGTGATACGGAAGTCCCTTTTATGGTATCCACATTAAAGCCCGATAGGGCCCTTTGTTATCTTAGGGCAACCCTAATATTTTTCTTCACGGGAGTGCTTTTTTCGTTACCCGACAGATGTAAAAAGGATAAAATATAAAATAAATATCTCATACAATTCATGCTGTCTTAATTATATTTTAGTTGCATACAATTCATAATCCGCTTATATAATATCTGCTTATTACTAACTTTGGTATCGTCGGAGAGATCTCATATTAAAAGTAAATAAGTGATTAGTATCCGAAGCAATCACTAGTTTGTCACTAGTCATCGGCTACCCACGGATTCTCGATACTCCTTTACACGCTTACAAAAGCTTCATCTTGGAACGTATTACTTTCAACCTGCACGTCCTCCAACTCGTCTTCGTCGTTCTCTTCGTCACTAACCCTTTCAATGCTTTTTTTTATTTTTCATGTGCAGAGTTTTGTGGACAGCAACGGCTTTTTGTGTACAAAAGTATTGTCCACATTCTTAGCATGTACTACCCGCGAGGAATTGAGTACTTGACTGTAGACTCGGACAATACAATCCCCCCAAAAAACACAATGTGTAAAAAAATTGAGACAAGAACATTTACGTGAGTGGTAGCAACACCCCAATAAAAAACTGTGTTTCAAAAACTTGAGCCATAAAAAATGTATCAGCACAAAAAGTTGTGAAATAAACTAAAAATATCTGCAGCAAGTCAAGTACATGTTGTTCAACATATATATATATATATATATGTATATGTATATAGACAGTATTTTTTAAGTATCCTAAAGAACCTTAAATAAATAACTCAAAGAACCTAAAGAACCTAAATCAACTAAAAAGAAATTTTCGCATTTAAAGGTGAAAAAATCTGTAACAAAATCTTGGATTTTGAAGAAAAAAATGCAGATTACAAAAATCGAGAAAAGAAATTAGTGAAAAATAAATGTCAACATCTCAAAAAATTAAACGGCAGTACTTGGCGAGTTTGCCAAGTATCCTATATAGTTTATCATTATTGAATGTTCATATTAACCGTAGAAACTCGCCAAGTACTGCATTTAATTTTTTGAGATGTTGAAATTTATTTTTATATATTACATATATATATATATATACTGTGACGGGCCCTTACCACGAGTATTTCGGCCACTCGTGCAAGATCCAACGCCCAAATATAACGACGCCCGAGGTTCCTCACTCGATTTTTACCCGCACTTAACACCTGATTTCATACGACCTTGATGGGCGCCAGGCTCTCTATTCTATCCCGAAAGCCAGGGAGTTTCCTTCCCGTTCGATATTTCCTTCTTAAACCGGCCGACTAGCTGAAAAGGGGTGCAGTTCGAGGCATGCAAAATAAATCACCCGAACGAATATTTCTAATTCTCACAACCGTAACAAAAGATTTATTAAGAACTAATGAATAACAAAAAAAACAACAAAAGAAATATTACAATATTGACTCGAGTCCGACAAGTACCGCGGATCTTCACGCACGCGACGCTATCGCTCGAGTCTACTTTCTTCTCAAATATCACCGAAATCTACTGCTAACTAATTTACCGAAAGACCGGACGCGGCAACGAGCAACCCTGCAGCAGCACGGCTGAGGACAGTATAATAGTGCACCACGTGCGCCTACCTTAGTCGCTGGTTTCGCTGCGGTCCGTCCGTCGGTTTCCTTCAATCTCCTTACTAGCTGGATTCTCCTCGCGGCTGTTCTCCGAGCACGAATCGATCGGTTTTCCTAACCGAGATCTACGACACTCGGGATTTTCACACGCGGGAACACGGTGTCTCGAGATATGCGCGAGAATCGCTCGAGCGCTCTATCTCCGAGTCTTTCAATACCGCTTAATAACGAACGTAGCAAATCCTTTATCTAGTAGTCGCAAGGGCCCGCTAACCACTCGACGTAATTGTTCGTACTTTATCTTTCTTTCTTTTACGGAATGATCCACGAAGACTCACGTCCGCGAACTACTAATTTGCTATTTCTTTCAACTACGGCTCAGATTACTTCTCAATGCGAGGCCTGCCGAAATTAGACTTCTGAATCCGCGGCCTGTCGAAATTAGACTTCTGAATGCTCGGCCTGTCGAAATTAGACTAATTAATTCATCGCCTGCCTAAACGAGAGACTAAATTCTTTTCTCCTATTCTTCTCGTCTCCGCTTTGTGCGGGTCTTCGTAGTTCGGGGGTCTCCGGACGTCCGGGGTGGGGGTCACGGCCTGCCATCGATCGTCTTCGACGTCGATCGGCTTCTCGTTGCCTCTCTCTCGCGCTCCTTCCATCCTCGACTCTCGCCGAGGCTCTCGAGCCTCTCTCTCTAACTCTCGTAGATCCTGCAATCAATAGTCCACACGGCAATACATTGTTCTCGCAACGGTTCGGACCTCGGCGGCGGGAAGCGATTCTGTTGCTATGTAACTTTTCCCGGGGTCTCGGTGCGCGAGCATTCGCGACCAAGCGCGCTGCTGCGAGCGCGTTGTAGCGCCTCGTCACAATACATATATATATGTTGAACAACATGTACTTGACTTGCTGCAGATATTTTTAGTTTATTTCACAACTTTCTGTGCTGATACATTTTTTATGGCTCAAGTTTTCGAAACACTGTTTTTTTATTGGGGTGTTGATACCACTCACGTAAATGTTCTTGTCTCAATTTTTTTACACATTGTGTTTTTTGGGGGGATTTCAACACTTTTTGCAAAGTCTATATTGAATCATGAATCCTTGGTTCATCCAAAGAGAATAAAAGAGGATAACATTTTATAAAAGTAATGTGTTTTTCAAATAATTAATAATAATAAAGCATTGATTGAGTTTAAGTTTTCTACTATAAACTACAACGATCTTTCCATATTAGTACATTTATAGAATTGAGACTATAAGTCTCCTCAAAATCCTCATAACGTCCTCAAAATCACAGTCAGAATCCTAAAAACACTGCCACATTAAAAAATGGTATAAATATCAAGATGAAAATTGTAGGTTTTTTTCATGGAGAACTACAAACTCAACAATACAAATCATTTTCATCAATGTCATGTGATGAGTGCTATCGTTATTATTTCACGACGTGTATATAATTAAGACTGACAGCTTTCATGTCTTTTCTAGGTGACTTTGTTATTCTATTTAAATTTAGAAAAAAAATGTATATTACAAAGGTCACACTACCTCTGTTTGTTCTAATAATTTATCTTAATAAAAATTGACTTTTTCCTGGACAATGTTAAGAAAGTGCAGATTGCGAAAAACATTAATCCACAAATCCAAGTTAAACCCGAATAAACATTAACTTTACCAAATTTATTTTAAAATGAAGCTTATTACACATAAATTTACTACACTTTATTAATTAATTTTTTCTCAGTTCTCATAACTTCTCTTATAAAAAAATCCAGTATTTCATCGAATGACATTGTGAGCTCAGACTCAGTCATGAAGCAACGAATAAAACTCACAGAAATCACCAAATATAAATCATCTTTTTACACAAATTTCAGTTAATTACTGAATAACCACTGATTTTTATGAATATATTTAACAATGAAACTTGTTACATATATAAATTAATAAAACTTGTTACACATAGAAATTGAAAAACACTTTATTATTCCTGTGTCAGTTGTGATAACTTGTCAAACCAAGCGACTCAGCATCATACCAAATGACTTTGGGAGATTGCGTATGATTGAATTATGCTTAAACAAATAGAAACCACTAAATTTTACCAGATAACATTAGAAGCTTAAGAGTAAATAATCAACCAACAAACATAGAAAGTCACTGATTTTTATGGCTACCATTTCAAGCCGGGTTTCGCGGATATCCGGGTGGCCCGGATACTCGGATCAAACGAACCCGACTCTTCAGATCCGGACATCCGGACCGTACCGGATCGTACCGGACCGTACCGGACCATACCGGACCATACCGGACCATACCGGACCATACCGGACCGTACCGGACCCACGGTCTTACATACAGATCTTGAAACGAGACTGAAATTTAGTGGTGGGGGAAACAGTCTTGCGGTCCGAGCTTTTGAAGCCTGCTCTTGCTACTACGCGTCGCTGCCATCGGCGGGTGACGTGACGTAAGACCGTGGACGCGACATAACCTATTCTACGAAAGTGGATTGAGCACTGATTTATTTTGATTTCGGTGGCTTATTAATTAAAGTTTAAACACGATGCCGAAATGGTGTGTAGTTCCGCAGTGCAAATCGGGCTGCAAGACACTAAAAGAAAAGTGCTCCAAATTCAAAGTGCCGTCAAACGTTGAACTGCGTAAAAAGTGGAAAACTGCGATTCCCGGCATCGCATCTCTTAAGCCGTCGCAATACGTTTGCGAGAAACATTTCGACCAGCGTTTCATCTTAAGAAAGTGGATTAAATATGACTCCATTGGTCAGATTATTGGTGAGGTAATTATATTTTGCATATACGTTTTTTAAATTAGCAGGTAAATGAAACAATCTTTCCTCTAGCAGAGAGAGTGTCTTTTTGTATATAAGATGTTATTTTGATTTATATGTTCAAGGCTCCATATGTGTACCCTCGTCTCGATGCAATGGCAGTCCCATCAATATTAGGCAGTAACATGGGAAGTCTACACAGCTGTAGCCAGCAGTGTACGCAAGATCCAACTTTGTTTGGATCTGTCAATCACCAAAAGCCTCTTGTCGTGCATGGTATGAACATTGTATTTTTTATCAGCATTTTGAAATACCTATTTTTCATATCTTCCAATAAAAACTGTCGAAACTCACCAACCAATAAGGTAATAAAGCTAAAATAAAATAAAATGTATAATATGTAATTCATTACCCTCTTCCTGCTATATACAATTGTATTATTTTAAGGTGAAGTGAAACGACTCAATCAGTAACAAAAACTGTTTGCAATTGTTCACAAAGACGATTGATCTTTCAACAAAAAGCTGAGAACGGTCAACTGTGGAATCGTCAGGCCGAGTTGAGTGTTTTCAGCTTTTTCCTGAAAGTCATCAGTCACTTGGATTTATTAAGTGCTTCTTAACTCTAAATTAAAAATAAAGGGAATCGTAGGTTTGTATAAATCTAAAAAAAAGTATTTCTAGACCCTTAGAACTATATATTTTTTACATTTTAATGATTTTTTGTGCGTCTAGTAAATACATGTTTTTTTATAGCTGCATTCCTGATTTTCGATATTTATGAATATCGATGCAGATTCAAATATATGGGTTAGGGCGCACGGCACATATAGCGCATGCGCTGACTCGTCATCCGCCGATCACAGCGCAGCTCTTGTGGCCGTGACGCGAAATAAGGACACGGTCGTTAAGCGCCCCCCCCCCCCCCCCCACGTTTGTTTCAAGACCTGTATGTAAGACCGTGACCGGACCGCACTCGACCGAAACGGCCGGACCGGACCGGACCGAAATGGACCGGAACGGACTGAACCCAAATGGACTGAACCCAATTATAGTGGATCGGACCATCCCAGAACACACTACACCAGGAAACATCATTTTCATAGCAATGTTCTGTCATATTAAGACATCCGAGCGTATTTACTTATCATATAGTATGTATCGTGCATCATCACCAATCAATTTATTTTAAAGCAGACGAGTCCATCAAAAATGTTATCTTTTTATTATAAGTACTGCTCTCCTTATTTATTTTAAAAAGCTTGCAAAGCAGTACCTTGGTAATTGCTTCCTCATAATTTTTTTGTTTTTTACAGAGCTACCTCTATGAAAAAGATCGATTGAAGTTGATCGATTTTAGCTTCCTGATAGAGGAAGCTTTGTAAGAAAACCAAAAAATTATGAGAAAGCAATTTGCAAGGTTCTACTTTGCAAGCTTCTTTAAGCTCGAGACATTTTTCTAAAAATCCAAAGATTTATGTTACATTTGTACTTGAACTCTGTTTTATGACAGTCCATACGTCATATGTTTGTTTATACTTAATGTAACTTGGCACGTAAGTAATATCAACATTCATCTTTATTGCTCCTTTAGCAGTAAGTTCAATTCTGATAATTAACTGGGACTCGCGAATTAAGTCTACTTGTTCTGAAATGTATTCTTACGTCTTATGAAATTTACCTTGTGATCATTACTGGATTCTAGTGAAGCCCCTTTATGATTGAAAAGCCTATAAAGTTTTTAAATTCGGTCCCTTTTTCCAAACAAAAAGTACTGGAAAAGTGACACTTTGGAAAAATACACTTTTACATTTTTGCGTATGAACGCAGTTTTCTTTCATAAAATTAAAATATAATATGCATTCCTATTCGGAATCCACTATTTGCCAAGTTTAATTTACTAGTCGCTACCCAAAAGTTTTTTCAAGCCATGATTTTTTATCGACATTTCACTTTACAATAAACATTAAGATTTTCCCTCAGGTGGTATGATCTGCCTATAAACACAACAGTCTAGCAGACGTCAGTGCTAAAAGCAGAAAACTCTGTATCATTAAAAAGAAAATCCCCCAAAAAAACACTATGTGTAAAAACTTGGGAAAGTACATTTACGTGAGTGGTATCCGATATGCCTAAAAAAAAAAACTTAGAAACTTGAGCACAAAGCTGTGCATAGGTAAAAAAAGTCGTGAAATAAATTACAAATATCTACAGCATGTCAAGTACATGTTGTTCAACATTGATATTATGTATATAGACACAATATTTTTATCAGACATTAATAAAAAATCTTGCAGTCGAAGGCAACAAAATTAGAAATGAAAAACAAATTCTTGCAGTAGATTGTATAGCTTTTTCAATTTTTTTTTTATAAAAGGGCGTGAGAGTTATATAATAGTTCTCTATGAGAGCAGGTGCACTTGATGTTATTCGGTATTGAACTTAGCTCGAATCGGTAAAGTGGATCAGATTTGATAGAATGTTGAATTTTTCTGAAAATATACGCTATCGCATTTACTTCTCCAAAACTGTATATATTAAGCCGAAATTTAGTACCTAAGCAAAATAATATTCAGTGATTCTTGGCATATCATTTAGTGCAGATTGGTAGAACGGTTCGTTATTATTTCTTGATGAATAAAATGTTGCGAAACATCAGTTTTTCAAATTTATTTAAAACAAGGATACAAAGTATTACCGCATATTAAACAAGGCGCGGTCGCTCTAACTTTTGTAAACTTTTAGCCATTTTGCTAAATATTTTCATAGAAGTTTAGATTCATTCAAAGCCGATTGGTATTTAATTTGGCTGAACTCACTAAAGTTGGGATTTTCTTAAGTTTTGAATTTCACAAAAAATTTAAAACTTAAAATATTCTCCGCAAATAAAATAATATTCAGTGATGCTAGATATGTTATTCAGAGATGGTAGAAGAGTTCGAATTTTATAAGAATAGGAATTTTTAAATTATTTTTGAGAACTAACCTTTCACAAAAATTCTCGTTTTCAATTTATTTTTAACAGATTGCAGTTATTAAACATGTTTGTAGAGTTAAAAGAAAAATAATTATATGAAGTGCCAACTAATCTGTCTTGGGCCGTTCTCCTAAGTTGTCAACTTGTGTTATTAGGAAGTTTCATAATTTTATTTTGTTATTATTTGACTCGGTCCGGTCCGGTCCGGTCCGTTTCGGTCCGTTTCTTTCCGGTCCGGTCCGGTCCGTCACAGTCCGGTTCGGTCCGTTTCGGATCCGGTTTACCCGGACTATCCGGACGTACGGGCTTTAAGTGTTGGGTTCGCTTAGTCCGGATAGTCCGGATGATTTGGACGTCCGCGAAAGTGGTAGCCCTACTGAATTTAGTACATAAACAGACAATATGGTTAGATGATGTTAAGTGTCATTATGAGGTTGCATTAAAAAACTGGATTACCCAAATCTCAGTTAATGACTGAAAAACCACTGATTTTATTAAGTTTATTAAAAAAATAAAACTTACTATGCATATAAATTGAAGAACACTCTATAGTTAGTATTTCTGTATTAGTTTTGATATTTAATTTCACCAAGAGGCACATTATTTCACCGCATGTCATTGGGAGCTTGAAAGTCAATTACAAAGTAGCAAAAAATAAAAAAAACTTTAATAAACCTTATTACACTATAAAAATTATCACGTATAGGAATTACAAAAGCCTTCTTTTATTCATGAATGATAAAATAGTCTCATTAAAAATCGGGTATTATGTTACATGATATTATAAGGTTGGGTGTTACATCCCGACGTACCCTTACCCCAAAAATAGGCAACCCTCCGAGCACCACTGTATGTCCCGGAAAAGGGCCCTACAGTCGATGGTCGACCAAGTAGGGAAATTAGGAAAAGGACCCTGCAGACGGTCGATAAGTAGGGAAATTCAGAAAAACAGTAACATAGTAGGGGTGTGAGGCCCTCTGCTAGTCCGCAGACTAGGGGAAGCTCCACGCAAACCCAAGAAAGTAGGAGATGGTGACTTTCGGCCAACCAGAGGCGAGAGACTCGGCCTCCCTTACTCCTAAAATTAACGCACTAACTTTAAGATGAAGAAATCTGTTAAAAAAGTGGGGGTCGGGAGTTTTTCCGGCCAATTAGAGTCTAAAGAAACTGCCCTCTCCCAAACCTGCGTAACATCAAAGGTTCGCAGCACTAGTATATAAGATCACAATTTTTGTATTTTTGTGCAGTTCTAATTTTGTACTCAACGAACAACATCTCCAACCAGTCATGTGAATAAATAGTGGTAAGATGAAAACTAAAACGTTTTCTGGTACATCCTTTGGACTTGAGTCTTGCGCGGCCAACCGCGAATTCTCTAAGTCCCTCCTAAAATCCTCAAAACTAGAGTCTTGCGCAGCCAACCGCGATTACTCTAAGTCCTTTCAAAAAACCCTCACGACTTGGAGTTTTACGCGGACCACCGCGATCTCTCTAAGTCCAATACACCACACACAATATTTAGAGTCTTGCGCGGACCACCGCGAGCTCTCACGTACACAAAGATTGAGTTTTGCGCGGAACGCCGCGAATTCTCACTAAGTCTTTTCTAAATCTGACGAGTACGGAGTTTTGCGCGGGCCGCCGCGATTTCTCCAAACTTTGAAGTTTTATTAACTCCACATACAGAAATTTAACCAACGCGCACTTTTATCTCGCTCCGGTGAGGAATCTCAAGAATCAAAGTCTCAATAATGTCAAACCGTTTTTAGCCCAAATCCCGGATTAATTAGCTTCGGTTAAGGTCCAAAACAGGGCAATTATATTTGTTGTGTTACCCAGACGTAACATAGCCCGTGCAGAAAAAAACAGTCCCGGATGGAGTCCCGGCGGGAGTCCGGGCGGAACTCCGGACTCCTTCCGAGATTCCAAAAGCCCTCCCGGACTCCTTCCGGGACTCGATCGATCCGGCCCGGATTCCCGCCCGGATTCGCGCCGGGACTCAATCCGGGATCCCAAAAGCCCTCCCGGACTCCTTCCGGGACTCCATCTCTAGAATCTCGGCGGAACTCGATCGACCCGGCCCGGACTCCCGCCCGGATTCGCACCGGGACTCCATCCGCGATCCCAAAAGCCCTCCCGGACTCCTTCAGGGACTCCATCTCTAGAATCTCGGCGGGACTCGATCGACCGGCCCGGACTCCTGCCGGGATTCCATCCGGGATCCCAAGAGCCCTCCCAGACGCCCGCCCGGACTCCATCCGGGACTCCATCTCTAGAATCTCGGCGGGCCTCGATCGAAGCGAACGGTTGAGCTCGAGTTAGAGACTCGAACAATTATAAGAACCCTTGTAATTTCAAGCAATAATTTGGGATAACAAATATTTTAATTCAATAAATATCTTTTTAATTGGCAATTGCATGGATTCTAATTCCTTAATCGGTAAAGATACCTTTATATTAAAATTCACTTTCCACGACGACTTGATCACTCGTCGCCTTTCGAGCAAAATAAAAATAAAAAAATAAAAAAATAACATATTTATAATATGGAATGACATTCAAACCTGTGAAAACTGAAAATAATTCACTATAACTATACCGTCGGTAGATTAAAGTTTTTTTATTTTTTGCTACTTTGTAATTGACTTTCAAGCTCCCAATGACATGCAGTGAAATAATGTGCCTCTTGGTGAAATTAAATATCAAAACTAATACAGAAATACTAATAATAGAGTGTTCTTCAATTTATATGCATAGCGAGTTTTATTTTTTTAATAACCTTAATAAAATCAGTGGTTTTTCAGTAATTAACTGAGATTTGCGTAATCCAGTTTTTTAATGCAACCTCATAATGACACTTAACATCATCTAGCCATATTGTCTGTTTATGTACTAAATTCAGTGACTTTCTATGTTTGTTGGTTGATTATTTACTCTTAAGCTTCTAATGTTATCTGGTAAAATTTAGTAGTTTCTATTTGTTTAAGCATAATTCAATCATACGCAATCTCCCAAAGTCATTTGGTATGATGCTGAGTCGCTTGGTTTGACAAGTTATCACAACTGACACAGGAATACTAAACTGTTTTTCAATTTCTATGTGTAACAAGTTTTATTAATTTATATATGTAACAAGTTTCATTGTTTAATATATTCATAAAAATCAGTGGTTATTCAGTAATTAACTGAAATTTGTGTACTTTAGTTTGTTCGAACCTGCAACCAACACCATACAGCAAAAAAGATGATTTATATTTGGTGATTTCTGTGAGTTTTATTCGTTGTTTCATGATTGACTCTGAGCTCACAATGTCATTCGATGAAATACTGGATTTTTTTATAAGAGAAGTTATGAGAACTGAGAAAAAATTAATTACTAAAGTGCAGTAAATTTATATGTGTAACAAGCTTCATTTTTAAATAAATTTGGTAAAGTTAGTGTCTATTCGGGTTATAAGATAAATTATTGGAACAAACAGAGGTGGTGTGAAAAATGTATATTACAAACCTTTGTAATATACATTTACATTTTTTTTCTAAATTTAAATAGAGTAACAAAGTGACCTGGAAAAACATGAAAGCTGTCAGTCTTAATTATATACAGGTCCTGAAATAATAACGATAGCACACATCACATGACATTAATCAAAATAATCTGTATTGTTGATTTTGTAGTTCTCCATGAAAAAAAACCTGCAATTTTCATCTTGATATTTATACCATTTTTTAATGTGGCAGTGTTTTTAGAATTCTGACTGTGATTTTGAGGATGTTATGAGGATTTTGAGGAGACTTATAGTCTCAATTCTATAAATGTACTAATATGGAAAGATCGTTGTAGTTTATAGTAGAAAACTTAAACTAAATCAATGCTTTATTATTATTAATAATTTGAAAATCACATTACTTTTATAAAATGTTATCCTCTTTTATTCTCTTTGGATGAACCAAGGATTGATGATTCAATATAGACTTTGCAAAAAGTGTTGAAATCCCCCCAAAAAGCACAATGTGTAAAAAAATTGAGACAAGAACATATACGTGAGTGGTATCAACACCCCAATAAAAAACAGTGTTTCAAAAACTTGAGCCATAAAAAATGTATCAGCACAAAAAGTTGTGAAATGAACTAAAAATATCTGCAGCAAGTCAAGTAGATGTTGTTCAACATACAGTGAGGTTCAGGTGAAACTAGACACCCAGCGAAGCGCGCGCTTGGGAACTCTCAAATCTTATTGGCTGCGGCCTTTCACCGGCAGTGCTCCTCAACGCAGCGGCTCCCACGTCCTCGTGTAGCGTTGGAGGGGGCTGGAGAGTGGCATGGTAGGGAGATAGGGACGCTATAAAGATGCGTCTTCGCGCGTCATCAGGTGCGTTGTTAACGCACCTGAAAAAAAAAAGTATCCTGGCACCGATGGTATACCCATTTTCCGAGTATCCAGATGTTGTTCTCCAAGATACATTGAACTACACTGAAAAAAAATGTCATTGATTCAATAAATCCATCGTTTGCGGGCTGCCAAAAAGAAGTATTTTTGAATTAACTTTAGTTCTTATTCATTCAATCCCTTTCAACATTGAAATAATAAAATATTATTTTGCTTATTTTAGAGTTAATGGTTGGATCTCGTCTGGAATTGGAGGAATTAGAATTCAAATTAAGTTGATACCGCTTGTTTTTGGCAGCCCGCAAACGATGGATTTATTGAATCAATGAAATTTGTTTTCAGTGTAATTATCGCAAAAAAATGTAAACGATTTTGTAAGTTAAAAAAATGATTGTCCGAAGCATAATGGGCATAAAAAAAGAAAAATCGTAAATCTGGAAATCAGGCGTGATTCTTAGATTTACAATTTTTCTTTTTTTTTTCTTTCATTTTTTTGATTATCGACAATGCTCCTCGTAATGTGTAGTTACTTCTATTCCAAAATAAACTGGATAGTTTATCGCACAGAAATCGTATTTGTAAGATCGATAATGGAAGTTCGAAAAAAAAATCGTACAGGAAGAAACGCGGAAACGTTAAATTTCACTGATACTTGACATTTTTATGTCCTTACGTTCGTCTACGATCCAACTACAATTTTATTATTATTATTTATTTGTGAACCGCAAGATCCTTTTTGCAAAAATACAGGAAAAAACAATAGAAAAATATTCCATAAAAATTAATATTAACATCGTCGACATTAGTCATATTATTTATCGCAGAAAAATTATGCGTTCACGCAAAAAAAAAAATGAAAACTCCTCTCTTGCTTTTCATTTTTTATTTAATTCCACCAGTATTCAAACGCTCCGAGATTTATTCGACGACCGAAAATATTAGATATTTTTTGGGTATACTATGCAGCCCTGATTTTAGCGGTACCAAATTTCTGGGGACTGCTATCTTGCCCCGGAATGTCTGGTAAGCCCCCTTTCTTTTAGTACTTCTGTAAAATGTCATCAATTGAAACTGGTCGCATTACAACTGCTGGCTCTACACTTGCACAAAATTTAGTTTTGTACTTACTTCGTGCGTGAGACAAAAATACAGCATTCTGCGTGATAAAAGTCCTCTGTTATACTTGGCTAGGCACAAACCTTTCATTAATAAACAAGTCGACGTAGTGGCGGTGCAAGTACTGCACGATTTTTTTTAAGCTTTTCTTCAACAAGAATGCTAAAGGGGTCTTTTACGAATGAGAATACAAAGAAACGAAATAAACGAGATAAAACAAAACAACTTATTAATTGGATCAGCTAAACAACAATAGTTTTGTCAGTGCGCCATCGATTTCACTACATTCCTAGCATCGTGTTTAGAGAAAAACGCCCTATAGTATTTTTCGCTAGAAGCAACAGTTTTGAAAATAAATACGTTCAAATCGGAGACGACACCGCTTCCACGAGGATTACTTCAAAAGTTTTGCACCTAAAACAAAGTTCAACAACACATTTTCTACTGTAAACAATGCAAGGAATCACAAAAAAAAGTAGAAAGTCAATGACTTGTTAATTGCATTAGTTACAAAATAATTCGTCGCTTAAAAACAGTCATTTTTTCGGGTGTTTTTTTTTTAATAGAAAAGCAGTATTACCATCGATTTCAACGTGTTTTATTTTAAAACTATTGCTTCTAGCGAAAAAACATAATGATTTTTTCCTCTCAAAACGATGCAAGTAATGCATTACAATCAATTACACACCGATAAAGTTATAGTTGTTAAAAATAAGAAACGAATTGTTGTCTAATTAACGCAAGTAACAAGTTATTAACGTTTGACTTACTTTTCTTTTTTCCTGGCATAGTTCACAGTAAGAAAGGTCGAGATCAACTTTTTTGTAGAAGCAAGACTTTTAAAGTAATCTGCGTGGAAACTGTATCGAAAATGATTTCGACGTACTTTTTCCAATCTATTGCTTCTAGGGAAAAATATCAAATAAAGTTTTCCTCTTAAAACGGTGCAAGGAATGCAATAAAATGAATTGTGGACGAATAAAATGTTTTTTTTAAATAACCGACGAATTGTTGTCCAACTAATGCAATTAACAAATAATAAGCTTTTAACTTGTTTGTCTCTATTCCATGCTTCGTTTAAAGTAAAAAAGATCTTAATCATCTTTTTTATACTAGTAAGACTTTAAAAGTAATCTGCGATTTCGACAATTTTACTTTTAATAGTATTGCTTCTATCGAAAAATACCAAACAATGTTTTTCTCTTAAAACCGTGCAAAGAATGGAGTGAAATAAATTGCACACCGATAAAATGATTGCTGTTAAAAATAAGCAACAAATTTTTGTCTAATTAATGCAATTAACAAGTTACTAGCTTTTTAATTGTTTTTATTTGGCCTTGCATAGTTCAGACTAAGAAAGGTCGTAATCAACTGTTTTCTAAAACCAAGACTTCTAGAGTAATCTGCTTGACGGCTGAGGCACCACCGATTTCAACGCATGTTATTCTAAAACTATTGGGTATAGCGGAAAATACCAAAGTGCATTTTCTTCTTAAAACGGTGAAAGGAATAGAGTGAAATCAATTTCACACCGATAATATAATTGTTGTTAAAAATAAGCAAAAAATTCTTGCCTTATTAATGCAATTAACGATAATTAACTTTCAACTAGTTTGCATCGATTCATTACTATTTTTGCAGTAAAAGAGATCTTGTTTAACTTTTTTGTAGGAGTAAGACTTTGCCTTGAATTTCAACGTAATTATTTTCAATAGTAGTACTTCCAGCGAAAAGAACCAAGGGACGTTTTCCTCCCAGAACGATGCAAGGAATACAGGGGAATCAATTGCAGACCGATAAATTTATTGTTGTTGAAAATAAGTATTAACTTTTAATTTGTTTATCTTTATTCATTGCATACTTTAGAGTAAAAAATAACGTCATGACGTAGAAGCTGTGTTGCCATGAATTTCGACGTAATTATTTTCAAAACTATTGCTTCTAGTGGAAAATACCTTACGACGTTTTCCACTAAAAAATGGAAAAGGAATGCAGTAAAATCAGTTGTGGATCGATGAAATGATTGTTCTTAAAAATAAGCAGAAAATTGTTGTCTAACAAATGCAATTAACACGTTATTAACTTTTAACTTGATTGTAGTAATTTTATCGGTGCGCAATTAATTTCACTGCATTCCTTGCACCGTTTTAAAAGGAAAACGTCCTTTAGTATTTTCCACTAGAAGCAATAGTTTTTAAAATAAATACGTCGAAATCAATGGCGACACAGCTTCCACGCAGGTTACATTAAAAGTCTAACTCCTACAAAAAAGTTTATCACGACATTTTTTACTCTGAACTATGCAAGGAATAAAGAAAAATCAGTCAAAAGTTGATAACTTGTTAATTGCATTAGATATACAACAATTTGTTGCTTATTTTCAACACTAATCATTTTATCGGTACACAATTTATTTTAGTGCATTCCTTGCACAATATTAAGAGGAAAACGTCTTTTGGTATTTTTCGCCAGAAGCAATACTTTCGAAAATAATCACGTCGAAATCCGTTGCGACTTAACACCCACGCAGATAACTCTAAAAGTCTTATCCCTACAAAAAAGTTTAACAGGACCTTTTTCACTTTAAACTATGCAAGGAATAAATAAATATAAGTTAAAAGTTAATAACTTGTTAATTGCATTAGTCAGACAACAATTTGTTGCTTATTTTCAACAACAATCATTTTATGGGTACGCAATTGATTTTACTGCATTCCTTGCACAATATTAAGAGGAAAACGTCTTTTGATATTTTTCACTAGAAGCAATACTTTCGAAAATAATCACGTCGAAATCCGTTGCGACTCAACACCCACGCAGATAACTCTAAAAGTCTTATCCCTACTAAAAAGTTTAACAGGACCTTTTTCACTTTAAACTATGCAAGGAATAAATAAATATAAGTTAAAAGTTAATAACTTGTTAATTGCATTAGTTAGACAACAATTTGTTGCTTATTTTCAACAACAATCATTTTATGGGTACGCAATTGATTTTACTGCATTCCTTGCACAATATTAAGAGGAAAACGTCTTTTGATATTTTTCACTAGAAGCAATACTTTCGAAAATAATCACGTCGAAATCAGTTGCGACTCAACACCCACGCAGATAACTCTAAAAGTCTTATCCCTACTAAAAAGTTTAACAGGACCTTTTTCACTTTAAACTATGCAAGGAATAAATAAATATAAGTTAAAAGTTAATAACTTGTTAATTGCATTAGTTAGACAACAATTTGTTGCTTATTTTCAACAACAATCATTTTATCGGTACGCAATTTATTTTAGTGCATTCCTTGCACAATATTAAGAGGAAAATGGCTTTTGGTATTTTTCACTAGAAGCAATACTTTCTAAAATAATCACGTCGAAATCCGTTGCGACTCACCACCCACGCAGATAACTCTAAAAGTCTTATCCCTACTAAAAAGATTAACAGGACCTTTTTCACTTTAAACTATGCAAGGAATAAATAAATATAAGTTAAAAGTTAATAACTTGTTAATTGCATTAGTTAGACAACAATTTGTTGCTTATTTTCAACAACAATCATTTTATGGATACGCAATTGATTTTGGTGCATTCTTTGCACAATGTTAAGAGGAAAACGTCTTTTGGTATTTTTCACTAGAAGCAATACTTTCGAAAATAATCACGTCGAAATCCGTTGCGACTTAACACCCACGCAGATAACTCTAAAAGTCTTATCCCTACTAAAAAGTTTAACAGGACCTTTTTCACTTTAAACTATGCAAGGAATAAATAAATATAAGTTAAAAGTTAATAACTTGTTAATTGCATTAGTTAGACAACAATTTGTTGCTTATTTTCAACAACAATCTTTTTATGGGTACGCAATTAATTTTACTGCATTCCTTGCACAATATTAAGAGGAAAATGTCTTTTGGTATTTTTCACTAGAAGCAATACTTTCGAAAATAATCACGTCGAAATCCGTTGCGACTCAACACCCACGCAGATAACTCTAAAAGTCTTATCCCTACAAAAAAGTTTAACAGGACCTTTTTCACTTTAAACTATGCAAGGAATAAATAAATATAAGTTAAAAGTTAATAACTTGTTAATTGCATTAGTTAGACAACAATTTGTTGCTTATTTTCAACAACAATCATTTTATGGGTACGCAATTAATTGTACTGCATTCCTTGCACAATATTAAGAGAAAAATGTCTTTTGGTATTTTTCACTAGAAGCAATACTTTCGAAAATAATCACGTCGAAATCCGTTGCGACTCAACACCCACGCAGATAACTCTAAAAGTCTTATCCCTACTAAAAAGTTTAACAGGACCTTTTTCACTTTAAACTATGTAAGGAATAAATAAATATAAGTTAAAAGTTAATAACTTGTTAATTGCATTAGTTAGACAACAATTTGTTGCTTATTTTCAACAACAATCATTTTATGGGTACGCAATTAATTGTACTGCATTCCTTGCACAATATTAAGAGAAAAATGTCTTTTGGTATTTTTCGCTAGAAGCAATACTTTCGAAAATAATCACGTCGAAATCCGTTGCGACTTAACACCCACGCAGATAACTCTAAAAGTCTTATCCCTACAAAAAAGTTTAACAGGACCTTTTTCACTTTAAACTATGCAAGGAATAAATAAATATAAGTTAAAAGTTAATAACTTGTTAATTGCATTAGTTAGACAACAATTTGTTGCTTATTTTCAACAACAATCATTTTATGGGTACGCAATTGATTTTACTGCATTCCTTGCACAATATTAAGAGGAAAACGTCTTTTGATATTTTTCACTAGAAGCAATACTTTCGAAAATAATCACGTCGAAATCCGTTGCGACTCAACACCCACGCAGATAACTCTAAAAGTCTTATCCCTACTAAAAAGTTTAACAGGACCTTTTTCACTTTAAACTATGCAAGGAATAAATAAATATAAGTTAAAAGTTAATAACTTGTTAATTGCATTAGTTAGACAACAATTTGTTGCTTATTTTCAACAACAATCATTTTATGGGTACGCAATTGATTTTACTGCATTCCTTGCACAATATTAAGAGGAAAACGTCTTTTGATATTTTTCACTAGAAGCAATACTTTCGAAAATAATCACGTCGAAATCAGTTGCGACTCAACACCCACGCAGATAACTCTAAAAGTCTTATCCCTACTAAAAAGTTTAACAGGACCTTTTTCACTTTAAACTATGCAAGGAATAAATAAATATAAGTTAAAAGTTAATAACTTGTTAATTGCATTAGTTAGACAACAATTTGTTGCTTATTTTCAACAACAATCATTTTATCGGTACGCAATTTATTTTAGTGCATTCCTTGCACAATATTAAAAGGAAAATGGCTTTTGGTATTTTTCACTAGAAGCAATACTTTCTAAAATAATCACGTCGAAATCCGTTGCGACTCAACACCCACGCAGATAACTCTAAAAGTCTTATCCCTACTAAAAAGTTTAACAGGACCTTTTTCACTTTAAACTATGCAAGGAATAAATAAATATAAGTTAAAAGTTAATAACTTGTTAATTGCATTAGTTAGACAACAATTTGTTGCTTATTTTCAACAACAATCATTTTATGGATACGCAATTGATTTTGGTGCATTCTTTGCACAATATTAAGAGGAAAACGTCTTTTGGTATTTTTCACTAGAAGCAATACTTTCGAAAATAATCACGTCGAAATCCGTTGCGACTTAACACCCACGCAGATAACTCTAAAAGTCTTATCCCTACAAAAAAGTTTAACAGGACCTTTTTCACTTTAAACTATGCAAGGAATAAATAAATATAAGTTAAAAGTTAATAACTTGTTAATTGCATTAGTTAGACAACAATTTGTTACTTATTTTCAACAACAAGCATTTTATGGGTACGCAATTAATTTTACTGCATTCCTTGCACAATATTAAGAGGAAAATGTCTTTTGGTATTTTTCACTAGAAGCAATACTTTCGAAAATAATCACGTCGAAATCCGTTGCGACTCAACACCCACGCAGATAACTCTAAAAGTCTTATCCCTACTAAAAAGTTTAACAGGACCTTTTTCACTTTAAACTATGCAAGGAATAAATAAATATAAGTTAAAAGTTAATAACTTGTTAATTGCATTAGTTAGACAACAATTTGTTGCTTATTTTCAACAACAATCATTTTATGGGTACGCAATTAATTTTACTGCATTCCTTGCACAATATTAAGAGGAAAATGTCTTTTGGTATTTTTCACTAGAAGCAATACTTTCGAAAATAATCACGTCGAAATCCGTTGCGACTCAACACCCACGCAGATAACTCTAAAAGTCTTATCCCTACAAAAAAGTTTAACAGGACCTTTTTCACTTTAAACTATGCAAGGAATAAATAAATATAAGTTAAAAGTTAATAACTTGTTAATTGCATTAGTTAGACAACAATTTGTTGCTTATTTTCAACAACAATCATTTTATGGGTACGCAATTAATTGTACTGCATTCCTTGCACAATATTAAGAGAAAAATGTCTTTTGGTATTTTTCACTAGAAGCAATACTTTCGAAAATAATCACGTCGAAATCAGTTGCGACTCAACACCCACGCAGATAACTCTAAAAGTCTTATCCCAACTAAAAAGTTTAACAGGACCTTTTTCACTTTAAACTATGTAAGGAATAAATAAATATAAGTTAAAAGTTAATAACTTGTTAATTGCATTAGTTAGACATCAATTTGTTGCTTATTTTCAACAACAATCATTTTATGGGTACGCAATTAATTGTACTGCATTCCTTGCACAATATTAAGAGAAAAATGTCTTTTGGTATTTTTCACTAGAAGCAATACTTTCGAAAATAATCACGTCGAAATCCGTTGCGACTCAACACCCACGCAGATAACTCTAAAAGTCTTATCCCTACTAAAAAGTTTAACAGGACCTTTTTCACTTTAAACTATGTAAGGAATAAATAAATATAAGTTAAAAGTTAATAACTTGTTAATTGCATTAGTTAGACAACAATTTGTTGCTTATTTTCAACAACAATCATTTTATGGGTACGCAATTAATTGTACTGCATTCCTTGCACAATATTAAGAGAAAAATGTCTTTTGGTATTTTTCACTAGAAGCAATACTTTCGAAAATAATCACGTCGAAATCCGTTGCGACTCAACACCCACGCAGATAACTCTAAAAGTCTTATCCCTACTAAAAAGTTTAACAGGACCTTTTTCACTTTAAACTATGTAAGGAATAAATAAATATAAGTTAAAAGTTAATAACTTGTTAATTGCATTAGTTAGACAACAATTTGTTGCTTATTTTTAACAACAATCATTTTATGGATACGCAATTGATTTTAGTGCATTCCTTGCACAATATTAAGAGGAAAATGTCTTTTGGTATTTTTCACTAAAAGCAATACTTTCGAAAATAATCACGTCGAAATCAGTTGCGACTTAACACCCACGCAGATAACTCTAAAAGTTTTATCCCTACTAAAAAGTTTAACAGGACCTTTTTCACTTTAAACTATGCAAGGAATAAATAAATATAAGTTGAGAGTTAATAACTTGTTAATTGCAATAGTTAGACAACAATTTGTTGCTTATTTTCAACAACAATTATTTTATCGGTACGCAATTGATTTTTCTGCTTTCCTTGCACCATTTAAGAGGAAAACGTCTTTTGGTATTTTTCACTAGGAGCAATAATTTTGGAAATAATAATTTCGAAATCGGTTGCGACACAACACCCACGCAGATTACTCTAAAAGTCTTGCTCCTACAAATAAGTTGATTACGACTTTTTTTTACTCTAAACTATGCAAGGAATGTAGTAAAATCAATTGCGGACAGATAAAATAATTGTTGCTGAAAATAAGCAACAAATTATTATCTAACTAACCGACAGCAGTGGACGTGCGGTCAGTGTGTGGCTTCGGCGGTCCCCAGAGTTAAGCAGCATTATTTGCGGTCATAACTTGGATGGGGAGCGGGAGGCAGTTTTTCTTTGTTTCCAATGTATTCTCATACAGTAGAAATTCAGTAAAAATAAAGCCAACTGTATCGGCCAGGTTTTCCGCAGTTTCCCTGTGCTCTCGTGCAAATGCGATACAGTAGTGCATTAGGATGAGTGGCTGCGGACAACACTCTAGAGGGGTCTCGATGAAGGAACGGGGAAAAGTGGAGAGGGGAAACGTAAAAGCCTGAAGAAGGCATACGAAAGAAGCCGATAATTATTATCTAACTAATGCAATCAACAAGTTATTAACTTTTAACTTATATTTATTTATCCCTTGCATAGTTTATAGTGAAAAAGGTCCTGTTAAACTTTTTTGTAGGGATAAGACTTTTAGAGTTATCTGCGTGGGTGTTGAGTCGCAACGGATTTCGACGTGATTATTTTCGAAAGTATTGCTTCTAGTGAAAAATACCAAAAGACGTTTTCCTCCTAATATTGTGCAAGGAATGCAGTAAAATCAATTGCGTACCCATAAAATGATTGTTGTTGAAAATAAGCAACAAATTGTTGTCTAACTAATGCAATTAACAAGTTATTAACTTTTAACTTATATTTATTTATTCCTTGCATAGTTTAAAGTGAAAAAGGTCCTGTTAAACTTTTGAGTAGCGATAAGACTTTTAGAGTTATCTGCGTGGGTGTTGAGTCGCAACGGATTTCGATGTGATTATTTTCGAAAGTATTGCTTCTAGTGAAAAATACCAAAAGACGTTTTCCTCTTAATATTGTGCAAGGAATGCAGTAAAATCAATTGCGTACCCATAAAATGATTGTTGTTGAAAATAAGCAACAAATTGTTGTCTAGCTAATGCAATTAACAAGTTATTAACTTTTAACTTATATTTATTTATTCCTTGCATAGTTTAAAGTGAAAAAGGTCCTGTTAAACTGTTTTGTAGGGATAAGACTTTTAGAGTTATCTGCGTGGGTGTTGAGTCGCAACGGATTTCGACGTGATTATGTTCGAAAGTATTGCTTCTAGTGAAAAATACCAAAAGACGTTTTCCTCTTAATATTGTGCAAGGAATGCAGTAAAATCAATTGCGTACCGATAAAATGATTGTTGTTGAAAATAAGCAACAAATTGTTGTCTAACTAATGCAATTAACAAGTTATTAACTTTTAACTTATATTTATTTATTCCTTGCATAGTTTAAAGTGAAAAAGGTCCTGTTAACATTTTGAGTAGGGATAAGACTTTTAGAGTTATCTGCGTGGGTGTTGAGTCGCAACGGATTTCGACGTGATTATTTTAGAAAGTATTGCTTCTAGTGAAAAATACCAAAAGACGTTTTCCTCTTAATATTGTGCAAGAAATGCAGTAAAATCAATTGCGTACCGATAAAATGATTGTTGTTGAAAATAAGCAACAAATTGTTGTCTAACTAATGCAATTAAGAAGTTATTAACTTTTAACTTATATTTATTTATTCCTTGCATAGTTTAAAGTGAAAAAGGTCCTGTTAAACTTTTGAGTAGGGATAAGACTTTTAGAGTTATCTGCGTGGGTGTTGAGTCGCAACGGATTTCGACGTGATTATTTTCGAAAGTATTGCTTCTAGTGAAAAATACCAAAAGACGTTTTCCTCTTAATATTGTACAAGGAATATAGTAAAATCAATTGCGTACCGATAAAATGATTGTTGTTGAAAATAAGCAACAAATTGTTGTCTAACTAAAGCAATTAACAAGTTATTAACTTTTAACTTATATTTATTTATTCCTTGCATAGCTTAAAGTGAAAAAGGTCCTGTTAAACTTTTTTGTAGGGATAAGACTTTTAGAGTTATCTGCGTGGGTGTTGAGTCGCAACCGATTTCAACGTGATTATTTTCAAAAGTATTACTTCTAGTGAAAAATACCAAAAGCCGTTTTCCTCTTAATATTGTGCAAGGAATGCAGTAAAATCAATTGCGTACCGATAAAATGATTGTTGTTGAAAATAAGCAACAAATTGTTGTCTAGCTAATGCAATTAACAAGTTATTAACTTTTAACTTATATTTATTTATTCCTTGCATAGTTTAAAGTGAAAAAGGTCCTGTTAAACTGTTTTGTAGGGATAAGACTTTTAGAGTTATCTGCGTGGGTGTTGAGTCGCAACGGATTTCGACGTGATTATGTTCGAAAGTATTGCTTCTAGTGAAAAATACCAAAAGACGTTTTCCTCTTAATATTGTGCAAGGAATGCAGTAAAATCAATTGCGTACCGATAAAATGATTGTTGTTGAAAATAAGCAACAAATTGTTGTCTAACTAATGCAATTAACAAGTTATTAACTTTTAACTTATATTTATTTATTCCTTGCATAGTTTAAAGTGAAAAAGGTCCTGTTAACATTTTGAGTAGGGATAAGACTTTTAGAGTTATCTGCGTGGGTGTTGAGTCGCAACGGATTTCGACGTGATTATTTTAGAAAGTATTGCTTCTAGTGAAAAATACCAAAAGACGTTTTCCTCTTAATATTGTGCAAGAAATGCAGTAAAATCAATTGCGTACCGATAAAATGATTGTTGTTGAAAATAAGCAACAAATTGTTGTCTAACTAATGCAATTAAGAAGTTATTAACTTTTAACTTATATTTATTTATTCCTTGCATAGTTTAAAGTGAAAAAGGTCCTGTTAAACTTTTGAGTAGGGATAAGACTTTTAGAGTTATCTGCGTGGGTGTTGAGTCGCAACGGATTTCGACGTGATTATTTTCGAAAGTATTGCTTCTAGTGAAAAATCCCAAAAGATGTTTTCCTCTTAATATTGTGCAAGGAATATAGTAAAATCAATTGCGTACCGATAAAATGATTGTTGTTGAAAATAAGCAACAAATTGTTGTCTAACTAAAGCAATTAACAAGTTATTAACTTTTAACTTATATTTATTTATTCCTTGCATAGCTTAAAGTGAAAAAGGTCCTGTTAAACTTTTTTGTAGGGATAAGACTTTTAGAGTTATCTGCGTGGGTGTTGAGTCGCAACCGATTTCAACGTGATTATTTTCAAAAGTATTACTTCTAGTGAAAAATACTAAAGGACATTTTTCTCCTGAAATTGTGCAACGAATGCAGTAAAATCAATTGCGTACCGATAAAATAATTGTTGTTGGAAATAAGCAACAAATTGTTGTATAACTAATGCAATTAAAAAGTTATTAACTTTTAACTGTTTTTTCTTTATTCCTTGCACAGTTTAGAGTAAAAAATGTCGTGATAAACTTTTTTGTAGGAGTTAGACTTTTAATGTAACCTGCGTGGAAGCTGTGTCGCCATTGATTTCTACGTATTTATTTAAAAAACTATTGCTTCTAGCGGAAAATACTAAAGGACGTTTTCCTCTTAAAACGGTGCAAGAAATGTTGTGAAATTAATTGCGCACCGATAACATTATTGCAAACAAGTTAAAAATGAATAACCTGTTAATTGCTTTAGATAGACAACAATTTGTTGCTTATTTTCAAGAACGAACATTTTATCGATCCGCAACTGATTATTCGGCATTCCTTGTATCATTTTAAGAGGAAAACGTGCTTTGCTATTTTTCACTAGAAACAATACTTCTGAAAATGATCACGACGAAATCGGTTGCGACACAACACCTACGCAGATTACTCTAAAAGTCTTGTCCCTACAAAAAAGTTAAAGAGGACTTTTTTTACTTTTAACTATGCAAGGAATAAAGAAAAACAAGTTAAAACTTAATTACTTGTTAATTGCATTATTTAGACAACAATTTGTTGTCTATTTTCAACAAAAATCATTTTATGTGTGCAAAATTAGTTTTCTGCATTCCTTGCAATATTTTAAGAGAAAAACGTGCTTCGGTATTTTTTACTAGAATTAATACTTTTGAAAATTATCACGTCGAAATCGGTTACGATTCAACACCCACGTTGATTACTCTAAAAGGCTTGTCCCTACAAAAAAGTTGAACAGGACCTTTGTCACTTCAAAATGTGCAAGAAATAAAGAAAATCAAGTTACAAGTCAATAAATTGTTAATTGCATTAGCTAAACAACAATTTGTTGCTTAAAAATAATCATTTGATCTGTTGAATTTTATTGAGTAGAAAAGCTCTTGTTGGGGTAAGACGTTTAAGGTATCCTCGTGGAAGATGTGCTTCCACCGATCTTAAAGTTTATTTTCAAAATTATTGCTTTCAGCAAAACAATACTAAAGGACGTATTCGTCTGAAAACTTTGCAAAGAAGGTAGTCAAATTAATAAAGAACCGACAAAATGATAGTTGTTGAAAATGAGCAACAAATTCTTGACTATCTAATGTAATTAGCAAGTTATTAACTTTTTACTTGTTTGTTTCGATTCCTTGCATTTTGTTGTGTAGAAAAGGTCGTGTTTAACTTTTTCGTAGGGGCTAGATTCTTAGAGTAATCTGCGTGGGAGTTGAGTCATCACCGATTTCATTTTGTTTATTTTAAAAACTATTGTTTGAAGTGAAAAACGCTAAAGGACGTTTTTTCTCAAAACGATGCAATTAAGGTAGTCTGAGCACATTGACTGACGTCGCATAAGTTCGAGGGAGTTTAAGAGAGAATTACGAACAGTTCTCGATAAGATAAAAATTTGAAAAAAAATCAAGCATATGGAAGGTGCTAAAGAGATTACTTTGGACGATAATAATTTAAAAAATGTTATTAACAAATTACTAAAATAAAGAATTGTGCAACAAAATACCCGGTAACCCAATTTTTTTTTGTAATGAAAGTGATCTTTTCATTTTTCTGCATACGTATAAATTTTTTCAGAATTTTGTGTGATGTTTGAAAATCGCATTTTTTTTATGTTAAAATAAAAAATCAGAGAAAATTCTGAAAAAAATTCATACGTATGCAGAAAATTAAAAGAATCATTTTTATAACAAAAACGAAATTAGTTTGCCGGATGTAGTGTTGAACAATTATTTATTTCAGTGATTTGTTAATAACATTATTTAAATTATTATTGTCCAAAGTGAACTCTTTAGCACCTTCCATATCCTTGATTTTTTTTCAGATTTTTATCTCTTCGAGAACTGTTCGTAATTCGCTCTCAAACTCTCTCGAACTTATGCGACGCCAGTCAATGTGCTCAGACTATCTTCATACACTGAAATCAATCCCGCACCGGCAAAATTATTGTTGCTGAAAATTAGCAATTAATTATCGTTTAACTTATGCAATTAACATGTATTTAACTTTCAACTTGTTTATCTTAATTCCTTGCATTTTTTGCGTAGTAAAGGTCTTGTTGCACTTTTTTGTAGGGGCAAGATTTTAATAGTTATCCTCGTGGAAGCTGTGTCGCCACCGATTCCGATGTGTTTATTTTTAATAAGTTTTAGCAAAAAATACTGAAGGACTTTTTGCTTTCTAAACTATGCAACGAATGCAGTGAAAGTACTTTTTTTATTTTTTTATTTATCTAGTAATATCTATTATTTTTTTTTATTCTTATTTTAAAGATTTTTATTTCCGAAAAATTGTTGCTGACTGCAAAACTTTTGCAGCATTAACAAAATTTTGGTAGCATTGATAGAATCGCAAAAAAGCGTTCTTAACTCGTAAATCTAAAAAAAAGGTTTATTACGCGAACAGATGAGAAGGTACAGCTGGCACTATTTTTTTTAAATGACTGCAAAAAATGACTGCTTTTTTCAGGATCATTGGAAGAATGAAAAATAAAAATAGTCATTACTAGATAATTAAAAAATGAAAATTGAGCTTCAGAGAATTAATAATTATGCGAATGAATAATTAGAAATAATGCGAAAATTAGAAAAATGATTTCCAACTGTTCAGGATCATTGAACAAAAAAAAATAGTCTCCACTAGATAATTAAAAATGAAAAGATCTGCCTTCAAGATTAATTCATTTAACGCAGAGTTAGAAAGTTAGGGCTGTCGTTACTATAAAATTTGCTAGTGCATAATTCTTCAGGGTTATTATTAGTTGAAACTGTTGCTTCTATCGAAGAATGCAAAAAGATTTTTTCTCAAAACCATGCAGGAAATGCAGTAAAGTAAATGGCCACTGATAAAATGATTATTGTTGAAAATAGGCAACAACATTTATTATTTAACTAAAATTATTAAAAAGTAATTAAGTTAAAAATTGTTTATCTTAATTACTTGCATTTTTTATATTAAAAAAGGTTTTTTCAATTTGTCTTATGAGCAAGATTTTTCGAGAAATCCCCGTGCGAGTTGTGTCGCCAACCCTCGCGTCATTTTTATTATGGAAGACTTTTAACTAGACGGAAATGCCATAGGACCTTTTATTATAGTAACGATGCAAGAAATAAGTAAAGATAATCCGAAGTTGTTAATTATTAAAAACGCTTATTATTAATTATTAACTAATATTGTAATAATCTTAATCAAACTCAAAGCAAGTGATATTACCACCATACGGGTAATTTGTAATGTTGCTATGATTGCCCTTTGACACATTGGTACATCACTATTGATAAGACATCAGAAATGAACAAAACTAATTTTTAGCATTCATGCTACGCTTGAGTGTGTTCGGGCTTCGTAAATTCGTAGTCGGTCGGGCCCGCCGATCCCCTCTCTTCGAAGCCTCTTCTTCCATGCCACCGTTTGCCGAGCTCGGAAGCCGAACGGGCAAGCGACGCGGCTGAGAACCGTCGCTTTGACGCGCACGCGCCTGTCGGGTGTCTAGTTTCACCTGATCCTCACTGTATATATATATATATATATATACTAGAGGGGCTTCGCCCCCTGCGCGCTTCTCGCGCTCCCCCCCCCCCCCCCGCCACAGCCGCCAGTAAATAATATTGGCGCATAGCTGCCACTGGCGCACAGTCGCCAGATAAATCATATTGGCGCACCGCTGCCACTGGCGCACAGCCGCCAGATAAATAATATTGGCGCACAACCGTCAGATAAATAATATTGACGCACAGCCGCCAGATAAATAATATTGGCGCACAGGCGCCAGATAAATAATATTGGCGCACAGCCGCCAGATAAATATTGGAAAACTTCTTTCCATACAACATTTTTAATTTCATCCAGATCTTCTGAATCGTTCTCCATATAGAATTGATTTGCATTTTTACACCTTGACAATGCCACGTATAATTGTCCATGAGAAAATAAAGGTTTTCGGAAACATAAACCAACTTTATTTAAACTTTGTCCTTGAGACTTATTAATAGTGATTGCGAATGCCAGAACAATAGGAAATTGTCTTCGATATAGAATAAATGGAAGAGAAGAAAATTCTCCAGTATCTAATATTATTCTTGGGATAAAAGCACATTTACCTGCTTGCATACCTGTAATTATTTCTACTTTTATATTGAATTTATATAATCCAATAATTTTCATTCTTGTTCCATTACATAATCCTTCTTTTATACTTAAATTTCTAATGAGCATTACGGTTGCTCCAACTTTTAAAGTTAATTTAGGAACTGGTAGCCCTAGAAATCTCAATGAATTTAAATATTCTATTGGATAATTTAAATCAACATCACTATCGGCCTGATCAACTCCTTTGTGTTTAGCATAGTCAATACTGTAATATACCCTTTTTTGTTTTCTATTTTTTCTAATATTTTGTCATTTAATCGATAAACATCATGATTATGGCAGGCAAAATAACACATTTTTATAGCTCTTAGCATAAGGATTATTATTTAGTACTTTTGTTATGATCTGTAGAAAAAACCAGTCAAGGGGGCCCTTGAGGGACTTAGAAAAATTCAGGCCTATGGGGGCCCTTGAGGGACTTAGAAAAATTCAGGCCTATGGGGGCCCTTTTGACATGGAATGCCCTATACAGTGGGGATCAGGTGAAACTAGACACCCGACAGGCGCGTGCGCGTCAAAGCGACGGTTCTCAGCCGCGTCGCTTGCCCGTTCGGCTTCCGAGCTCGGCAAACGGTGGCATGGAAGAAGAGGCTTCGAAGAGAGGGGATCGGCGGGCCCGACCGACTACGAATTTACGAAGCCCGAACACACTCAAGCGTAGCATGAATGCTAAAAATTAGTTTTGTTCATTTCTGATGTCTTATCAATAGTGATGTACCAATGTGTCAAAGGGCAATCATAGCAACATTACAAATTACCCGTATGGTGGTAATATCACTTGCTTTGAGTTTGATTAAGATTATTACAATATTAGTTAATAATTAATAATAAGCGTTTTTAATAATTAACAACTTCGGATTATCTTTACTTATTTCTTGCATCGTTACTATAATAAAAGGTCCTATGGCATTTCCGTCTAGTTAAAAGTCTTCCATAATAAAAATGACGCGAGGGTTGGCGACACAACTCGCACGGGGATTTCTCGAAAAATCTTGCTCATAAGACAAATTGAAAAAACCTTTTTTAATATAAAAAATGCAAGTAATTAAGATAAACAATTTTTAACTTAATTACTTTTTAATAATTTTAGTTAAATAATAAATGTTGTTGCCTATTTTCAACAATAATCATTTTATCAGTGGCCATTTATTTTACTGCATTTCCTGCATGGTTTTGAGAAAAAATCTTTTTGCATTCTTCGATAGAAGCAACAGTTTCAACTAATAATAACCCTGAAGAATTATGCACTAGCAAATTTTATAGTAACGACAGCCCTAACTTTCTAACTCTGCGTTAAATGAATTAATCTTGAAGGCAGATCTTTTCATTTTTAATTATCTAGTGGAGACTTTTTTTTTTTGTTCAATGATCCTGAACAGTTGGAAATCATTTTTCTAATTTTCGCATTATTTCTAATTATTCATTCGCATAATTATTAATTCTCTGAAGCTCAATTTTCATTTTTTTATTATCTAGTAATGACTATTTTTATTTTTCATTCTTCCAATGATCCTGAAAAAAGCAGTCATTTTTTGCAGTCATTTAAAAAAAATAGTGCCAGCTGTACCTTCTCATCTGTTCGCGTAATAAACCTTTTTTTTAGATTTACGAGTTAAGAACGCTTTTTTGCGATTCTATCGATGCTACCAAAATTTTGTTAATGCTGCAAAAGTTTTGCAGTCAGCAACAATTTTTCGGAAATAAAAATCTTTAAAATAAGAATAAAAAAAAATAATAGATATTACTAGATAAATAAAAAAATAAAAAAAGTACTTTCACTGCATTCGTTGCATAGTTTAGAAAGCAAAAAGTCCTTCAGTATTTTTTGCTAAAACTTATTAAAAATAAACACATCGGAATCGGTGGCGACACAGCTTCCACGAGGATAACTATTAAAATCTTGCCCCTACAAAAAAGTGCAACAAGACCTTTACTACGCAAAAAATGCAAGGAATTAAGATAAACAAGTTGAAAGTTAAATACATGTTAATTGCATAAGTTAAACGATAATTAATTGCTAATTTTCAGCAACAATAATTTTGCCGGTGCGGGATTGATTTCAGTGTATGAAGATAGTCTGAGCACATTGACTGGCGTCGCATAAGTTCGAGAGAGTTTGAGAGCGAATTACGAACAGTTCTCGAAGAGATAAAAATCTGAAAAAAAATCAAGGATATGGAAGTTGCTAAAGAGTTCACTTTGGACAATAATAATTTAAATAATGTTATTAACAAATCACTGAAATAAATAATTGTTCAACACTACATCCGGCAAACTAATTTCGTTTTTGTTATAAAAATGATTCTTTTAATTTTCTGCATACGTATGAATTTTTTTCAGAATTTTCTCTGATTTTTTATTTTAACATAAAAAAAATGCGATTTTCAAACATCACACAAAATTCTGAAAAAATTTATACGTATGCAGAAAAATGAAAAGATCACTTTCATTACAAAAAAAAATTGGGTTACCGGGTATTTTGTTGCACAATTCTTTATTTTAGTAATTTGTTAATAACATTTTTTAAATTATTATCGTCCAAAGTAATCTCTTTAGCACCTTCCATATGCTTGATTTTTTTTCAAATTTTTATCTTATCGAGAACTGTTCGTAATTCTCTCTTAAACTCCCTCGAACTTATGCGACGTCAGTCAATGTGCTCAGACTACCTTAATTGCATCGTTTTGAGAAAAAACGTCCTTTAGCGTTTTTCACTTCAAACAATAGTTTTTAAAATAAACAAAATGAAATCGGTGATGACTCAACTCCCACGCAGATTACTCTAAGAATCTAGCCCCTACGAAAAAGTTAAACACGACCTTTTCTACACAACAAAATGCAAGGAATCGAAACAAACAAGTAAAAAGTTAATAACTTGCTAATTACATTAGATAGTCAAGAATTTGTTGCTCATTTTCAACAACTATCATTTTGTCGGTTCTTTATTAATTTGACTACCTTCTTTGCAACGTTTTCAGACGAATACGTCCTTTAGTATTGTTTTGCTGAAAGCAATAATTTTGAAAATAAACTTTAAGATCGGTGGAAGCACATCTTCCACGAGGATACCTTAAACGTCTTACCCCAACAAGAGCTTTTCTACTCAATAAAATTCAACAGATCAAATGATTATTTTTCAGCAACAAATTGTTGTTTAGCTAATGCAATTAACAATTTATTGACTTGTAACTTGATTTTCTTTATTTCTTGCACATTTTGAAGTGACAAAGGTCCTGTTCAACTTTTTTGTAGGGACAAGACTTTTAGAGTAATCAGCGTGGGTGTTTAATCGTAACCGATTTCGACGTGATTATTTTCAAAAGTATTACTTCTAGTAAAAAATACCGATGCACGTTTTCCTCTTAAAATGTTGCAAGGAATGCAGAAAACTAATTTTGCACAGATAAAATGATTTTTGTTGAAAATAGACAACAAATTGTTGTCTAAATAATGCAATTCACAAGTAATTAAGTTTTAACTTGTTTTTCTTTATTCCTTGCATAGTTAAAAGTAAAAAAGTCCACTTTAACTTTTTTGTAGGGACAACACTTTTAGAGTAATCTGCGTAGGTGTTGTGTCGCAACCGATTTCGACGTGATCATTTTCAGAAGTATTGCTTCTAGTGAAAAATAGCAAAGCACGTTTTCCTCTTAAAATGATACAAGGAATGCCGAATAATCAGTGCGGATCGATAAAATGTTTGTTCTTGAAAATAAGCAACAAATTGTTGTCTACCTAAAGCAATTAACAGGTTATTCATTTTTAACTTGTTTGCTGTTTAATACTTCGGGACCGCGCGGTAACACTTCGACCTTTCGGGGTTGTAAGGCCCGATTTACACACTGGCGGTGACGTAGTCCCTTGGTATTGTCGTCAGGGAAGTTAATCACCAACGACTTGATTTTTTGTATGTGAAGGGTTACTTGATGAATAGTAGATGAACAACGGAAAACTATTATTTATTGAAAGTCAACACTGTACACTAAATTACTTAATATTTACTTGCACGTTTGTATTGGAGTTTGGTATATTATGAGTCAACGCGTGGGTATGAGCTATTATTACTTGTGCTTGAGAGCGGTCTCAAGGCACAATAATCGCTTAAAGAAAATTACCCCAACACGAGTCAATCTCAACTGTTGCCCAGTAGGTATTGATGTGACTCGGTCGAGGTGAAAAGTTTGACTGATTTTTCATAGTTGGTGACGAGAAGTTCCTTAAAAAAGGGAAGGGCGAGACTCTATTTTTCACGCGGTTATCATTGGTGCAAAAGTAAAGAGTAGGCGGATTTTTCTCATCACCAATCACGAAGGGGATTGTTTTGGTGGGGAAGATGGGTGCAGAGTGGACATCCCTGTCGGACCCAAGCTTGACCGGCTGCGATTTCCCGTGACGCGCTCCTTACCAGAATAAAAAGTTTTCCGCGCCTGACTCGAGCGTCGAGTCAGCGCGGAGTTAATCCCTTTATTGAGGTACGCTAGCATGCTGGTCAGATGGGCCTCGAGCATAGTCCATGCCTTACTGCACGCATACCTTATTGCCTAGAAGATCTTAAAGAATAAAGACTTAAAAACTGTCGAATCTGGTCGCCAAATGTGGCAGTTGTTCGACGTGACGCGCGGACCCGCAGATAATTTGGGAATTCCTCACTTTATTATCCTTCAGGGCAGAAATAGCGTCGCGTCTGAACGAACGTTGGCTACGCACGTTCTCGACTTTATCATTACTTTATAATATTCAAAAAACAATGTTTCAACTATATATTCGTCCCATGCGACGGAACATACTCCCCCCTTGAGAGGGTACTGATCAAGAGTTAAGGATAAAAGTTAATCGGTGTTGCTGCTGCTGTCGCTGTTGGTATCCATAGGTAGCGGCGCAAGACTGCGGACGTTCCGTGTGAAGATGCCCTTGCATGTCTTTACTCGTACAACCCTGACGATCCCATCTGCGGCTGGTATGGTTTCGATCACACGTCCCATGGGCCACCGTAGTGGAGGCTGGTTGTCATCCTTGATGAGCACAAGCGTGTCCGGTTTGATGTTATGAGATCCGTGAGTCCATTTGTGACGAGTGTTGAGCTCTGTCAAATATTCCGCATGCCATCGCTTCCAGAAGTCTTGTTTGACCTTCTGGATGTGCTGCCAGTTTGAGAGTCGGTTGATTGATGTTTGTTGTAGATCCAATTCAGGAGCGCTTGCTAAGGGAGTGCCAATCAGAAAATGTCCCGGCGTAAGGACCAGAAGATCATTCGGGTCTGATGAAATTGGCGTTAACGGGCGCGAGTTCAGAATTGCCTCGACTTCAGTGATGAACGTATCTAGTTCCTCAAACGTGAATAGCTGATCGCCGACCACTCGTTTCATGTGGCGTTTGAACGATTTCACTGCCGCCTCCCAGACTCCTCCAAAATTTGGCGATTGTGGTGGCATAAAATGCCAATTTATACTCTGATCTGCGAGGTATTTGAACACGGTCTCTTGATGTTCTTTCGATTGAAGAAGCTCCTTAATTTCCTTCAGCTCGTTGTTCGCACCCACAAAATTTGTGCCGTTGTCCGAGTATATATTCCGGCAGAGTCCTCTTCGTGCGATAAAACGTTTTAGGGCAGCCATGAATCCGTCAGTTGTCAAATCACTGACTAATTCTAAGTGTACTGCCTTGACTGCGAGACAGACAAAGACAGCAACATAGACCTTGATTCGGCCACGGTTTCTGAACTTCCTTTCCTTGATAAAAAATGGGCCACAGTAATCAATGCCCACGTTGAGAAACGGCCGTGCTTCTGTTACTCGAACCTTTGGCAGATCACCCATTTGGCAGCTCGTAGTTCGCGGATCTGCGTGATGGCACCGCATGCAGGCTCGGATAATACGTCTGACTTGGTTACGACCATCAAGTATCCAGTACTTTCGTCGCAGCGCATATAATGTTGCCTGGACTCCGGAATGGTAGGCACGAAGATGTTCGTAGGCGATCAATAATTCGGTGATGTGATGCCGCCGCGGCATTATGATCGGATGCTTCTGGTTGAAAGATGCTGGAGCATGTCTAAGTCGTCCTCCGACTCGTATTAAGCCATCATTGTCGAGAAACGGGTTTAAAGATTTGATCTTGCTCTTCTTGTCTACACTCTTCTTCTCTTGGAGCTCGTGTAGTTCGTCGGAGAAACAAGATGCTTGTACCAATTTAAAAATGACATTGTCTGCTTCTTGAAGTTCCTGGCTGGATAGCAGTCCTTTATTCTTTGATTTAAATCGTCGGCAGTAAGCAATTACTCGCCGCAGTTTGATGATCGACGAGTACCGTGTAAGTATATTGTTGGAAATGGGCGTCGTTAAGCACTTCACCTTCCGCAATTCTGGTACTCGCTCCAGACTGGGTAATCCGAGTTGTGGCCAGTCTTCTTCAGCGTCCAATAGCCAGGTAGGTCCGTGTTTCCAGATGGACGGAGATATAAATTCCGCTGGAGTTTGACCTCGTGAGATGAGATCAGCAGGATTATCTCTGGACCGAACGTGGCGCCAATCACTTGCACTGGTATGCTCCTGTATGTCGGAGACGCGATTGGCGACGAAAGGCTGAAGTTGGTGTGGTGCTGTTTTGATCCAGTGGAGTGCAATAGTGGAATCACTCCAAAAGGTCACCTTGCTCAGATTTAATTGTGTTGCTTGACGTACCGTTACGTAGAGTTTTGCCAAAAGCTGAGCTGCGCATAATTCTAACCGCGGAATTGTCGCACGTTCGGTGCGTTCTCGATCTTCCTGATCTGCTGCGGACTTGCTGGGTTCACTCCTCTTCAGTGGTGCAACACGGCTTTTCGCGCATAATAATGTGGAGGTTACTCCCCCGTGAGTATCGGTTGCTCTGATGTAAATGCACGCTCCGTAAGCTCTTTCACTGGCGTCGCAAAACCCATGCAACTGGATGTCCCGTGGTTCAACTGCAGCGATTCTACGTGTGAACGAGAGATGGTTTAGCCTTGAGAGATGGGACACGTAATTTAACCATTCGGTGTAAATTGATAGTGGTATGGCATCATCCCAATCTAGTTTCTCCAACCACAGGCGTTGCATGATCAGTTTCGCGTGTGTGATCACTGGTCCCAACAGCCCGAGGGGATCAAACACTCTTGTAATATCTGACAGGATGATTCGTTTAGTTACACGACCGTTTAGTGGTGTAGGATGAACCGTGTAGATGATCGAATCTTGCTCAGAGTTCCAATGTACTCCCAATGTTTTGATGGTGTTGTCCTCCTTGGACTGAAGCCTCAGGTTGACATGGCTAGATGGCAGACCTTCAAGGAGCTTCGGATCATTGGATGCCCATTGCCTCAAGTTGAGATTTCCTCGTCGGAGCAGTGCGTCGATTTCGTTGCGTAGAGAGAGTGCTTCGTCAAATGTAGCTGTTCCGGTCAAGAGGTCATCGACGTATAAATCGTTTTTTATGACCTTCGCTGCCCGTGGAAAGTCTTGACCTTCGTCCTCGGCTAACTGTTGGAGACAGCGGATAGCCAAGTACGGTGCTGGTGATAAGCCGAACGTAATCGTGTTCAACTCATACGTAGCAACTTGACCGTCAATGTCACGCCAAAGAATCCGTTGATATGCTCTGTCCTCTTCGCTTACCAAGAACTGTCGGTACATTTTCTCAATATCTCCAGTGAGTACGTAGGCGTGGGTTCGAAATCTCAAGAGAAGTGAAAAAATGTCGTCCTGGATGGTAGGCCCGACTAGCAGAGTCTCATTCAAGGATATTCCGGTCGAGGATTTTGCCGATCCGTCGAACACTACACGTACCTTCGTAGTTTGGCTAGATTCCTTCATAACCGCGTGGTGCGGTAGATAATATCCCTTGGTAGTAGGCTCACATGGCACCCTTGTCATATGTCCAAGGGTTAGATATTCCTGTATGACGGCGTTGTACTGGGCTTGAAGAAGCGGATCGCGACGCAGTTTCCTCTCAAGTGATGTAAGACGTTTTTCAGCCATTGATCTTGTTTGTCCTAGCTCAGCTTTCTTAGCATTGAAAGGAAGCGCGACGATGTACCGTCCGGTTTTGTCCCGTCTGGTGTGCTGTCGGAAGTGCTCCTCACAATCAGCTTCAACCGGGTGATGTTGCCGAGCTGGCTCTTCGATTTCCCAAAATCGTCTCATAATCCTTTCCATATTCGTCAGAAAGCATTGACGCTCACTGTTGGACTGTTGGGATATGTTTTTCTCGGAGATGTGGCCGCCGATGATCCATCCTAAGCGAGTATTTTGAAGATACAAGTCTGGTTCCGATGGCTTCGAGAGTTTTATTTGTCCCACGCAGAGTGTAGAGAGCGTAGTGCCGGACCCGATCAGCATGTCTATTTCTCCTGGCTGATCGAACTGTGGATCCGCTAGCGGTTTGTTTCTCGGCAGATGAAGATGTTCCCGCGATATTCTTTCATCTGGTATCAGCCCGGCGATGTCTCTTACCGTCAGGAAGCTCAACGTTCTTGTGAAGTCGTTGAGTCTTGATGTTATTGTCGCCTTGACAAGATAGTTTGTGTTACTCCGTGTCTTGTTCATTGCACTAATAGGAATGCTGCATTTTTCCTTGGGGAGACCGAGAGAAGTCGCCAGCCTGTCCGTCATAAAATTTGAGTTTGAACAGGTATCCAGCAATACTCGATGCAGTCTGTTTGATCCGTTTGTATCAGCGACCTTTACAACGGCAGTAACTAAAACGTCCTTCGATATGACACTGGCGACAAGTGACATCATATCGGAGTCTTCCGAGGAGATTTCAGGAGCGGCTAGTCATGCTTCACTAGTATGGTGCGTTGAAGGCGACGTCTTCGGTGCTTCTGAATAGTGAAGCCACGTGTGATGCCTTCCCTTGCAGACCATACACGTGTATTTTGACCCGCACTCCTTCGTACTATGTTCGGATCTGAGGCAGTTGAGACATAGTCGTGTCTTCACTGCTATCTCACGTCGATCCTTGGGCGGTAAGGCCTTGAACTGTTGACAGCGTAAGACCGGATGCTGTGTTCCATTACAGATCTGGCATCCTGCCGCAGCAGTTGTGGAGAAGCACTGAGTTTTTGAGGTGCCTTGACTCTTTGTACCGTGATCACTGTCCTTGCCCCTGCTCTTCTTGTGCTCATGCACCCTCTCTTCTTTCGTTGACCGAGCAGGACCAACGTCATCTGATGATACTACGACGTCCCGGAGAAAGGAGATTAACTCGTCAAAGGTTGAGAGCTTATTTCCCCTTTGATTTCGCTTCCAATCTCGTCGCGTCGTTTTGTCGAGTTTGCTGAGCACGATATGGACCAGGATGCTGTCCCATTGGTTGATGCTGAGCGACTTCAGTTGTGACAGATGCAACTGCACTGTGTTGATCATTGCGTTGAGTTCTGCTGGCGACTCCCTTTGCATGTTCGGAATGCTGAAAATCGCAGAGAAGTGGCGGTCGACGATTTTGTTCTTGTGTTCGAACGTTTCCTTCAGCAGATTCCAGGCTTCTTGGTAGCTAGCATTGGTCGTATCGAAACTCCTCACCAGCCGTTCAGGCTCCCCGCGGAGGCATGACCGCAAGTATTTGAGTTTCTGTGTGTCCGCAAGATCCACGCGTTGACCAATGGACGATTGAAAATCTTCCTTGAAGCCTAACCAATCCTCGTATTTACCGTCGAATTTCGGTAGGGCCTGCTCCGGAAGACGCGTTGTAACTGTTGCGATGCCAAACGGATTTGGTGACGATCGCTGTTCGCTAATTGCAATTCCTGCATCGGATGTTGCCGACGTAGCCATTCTGCGCTCGAGCAATCGACCACTTGCAAGGAGGCGGATATACTCTTCTTCCATGGACGCCTGAGTCGCTGCGTGGTTACCCATGGGATCGAGTTCTTCTAAATCCTCTGTTATGCGCATTAGCTCTGCGAAACAGTTTGTGAGACGCTCAGTGTATATCTTGAGTATCTCAAGCTCTGGGTTTTCACGTTGAGCGTCCAGCTGTTTGTTATAGGACGTAAGTTGTCCCCTTATGTAGCCTCGTTTGCGAACGAGTCTATCCTTCATTCTCTGCTGTTCTTCCGAAAGAGACATTGTCGTGCAGTTCGAAGAGAGTTTGAAGGGTGTGAACGATGAGGAGTGAACCGAATTAACAATGAATTGGCACGAGCTTATCGTCTGGCGATGTCAGTGCTAGATTCGATTGTCCTTGTTTCCTTTTCACTATCACATTCACTACAGTAGCACTGTTAGAACTGTTTATTAAATCGTCCGTAGACTGAAAGAATTAAGACCGGATATGCGGATCCGGCTCGAAGGACCAAAATGTTTAATACTTCGGGACCGCGCGGTAACACTTCGACCTTTCGGGGTTGTAAGGCCCGATTTACACACTGGCGGTGACGTAGTCCCTTGGTATTGTCGTCAGGGAAGTTAATCACCAACGACTTGATTTTTTGTATGTGAAGGGTTACTTGATGAATAGTAGATGAACAACGGAAAACTATTATTTATTGAAAGTCAACACTGTACACTAAATTACTTAATATTTACTTGCACGTTTGTATTGGAGTTTGGTATATTATGAGTCAACGCGTGGGTATGAGCTATTATTACTTGTGCTTGAGAGCGGTCTCAAGGCACAATAATCGCTTAAAGAAAATTACCCCAACACGAGTCAATCTCAACTGTTGCCCAGTAGGTATTGATGTGACTCGGTCGAGGTGAAAAGTTTGACTGATTTTTCATAGTTGGTGACGAGAAGTTCCTTAAAAAAGGGAAGGGCGAGACTCTATTTTTCACGCGGTTATCATTGGTGCAAAAGTAAAGAGTAGGCGGATTTTTCTCATCACCAATCACGAAGGGGATTGTTTTGGTGGGGAAGATGGGTGCAGAGTGGACATCCCTGTCGGACCCAAGCTTGACCGGCTGCGATTTCCCGTGACGCGCTCCTTACCAGAATAAAAAGTTTTCCGCGCCTGACTCGAGCGTCGAGTCAGCGCGGAGTTAATCCCTTTATTGAGGTACGCTAGCATGCTGGTCAGATGGGCCTCGAGCATAGTCCATGCCTTACTGCACGCATACCTTATTGCCTAGAAGATCTTAAAGAATAAAGACTTAAAAACTGTCGAATCTGGTCGCCAAATGTGGCAGTTGTTCGACGTGACGCGCGGACCCGCAGATAATTTGGGAATTCCTCACTTTATTATCCTTCAGGGCAGAAATAGCGTCGCGTCTGAACGAACGTTGGCTACGCACGTTCTCGACTTTATCATTACTTTATAATATTCAAAAAACAATGTTTCAACTATATATTCGTCCCATGCGACGGAACATTTGCAATAATGTTATCGGTGCGCAATTAATTTCACAACATTTCTTGCACCGTTTTAAGAGGAAAACGTCCTTTAGTATTTTCCGCTAAAAGCAATAGTTTTTAAAATAAATACATCGAAATCAATGGCCACACAGCTTCCACGCAGGTTACATTAAAAGTCTAACTCCTACAAAAAAGTTTATCACGATATTTTTTACTCTAAACTGTGCAAGGAATAAAGAAAAAACAGTTAAAAGTTAATAACTTGTTAATTTCATTAGTTATACAACAATTTGTTGCTTATTTCCAACAACAATTATTTTATCGGCACGCAATTGATTTTACTGCATTCGTTGCACAATTTCAGGAGAAAAATGTCCTTTAGTATTTTTCACTAGAAGTAATACTTTTGAAAATAATCACGTTGAAGTCGGTTGCGACTCAACACCCACGCAGATAACTCTAAAAGTCTTATCCCTACAAAAAAGTTTAACAGACCTTTTTCACTTCAAGCTATGCAAGGAATAAATAAATATAAGTTAAAAGTTAATAACTTGTTAATTGCATTAGTTAGACAACAATTTGTTGCTTATTTTCAACAACAATTATTTTATGTGTCCGCAATTGATTTTACTACATCCCTTGCATAGATTAGAGTAAAAAAAAGTCGTAATCAACTTATTTGTAGGAGCAAGACTTTTAGAGTAATCTGCGTGGGTGTTGTGTCGCAACCGATTTCGAAATTATTATTTCCAAAATTATTGCTCCTAGTGAAAAATACCAAAGTACGTTATCCTCTTAAATGGTGCAAGCAAAGCAGAAAAATCAATTGCCTACCGATAAAATGATTGTTGTTGAAAATAAGCAACAAATTGTTGTCTAACTAATGCAATTAACAAGTTATTAACTTTCAACTTATATTTATTTATTCCTTGCATAGTTTAAAGTGAAAAAGGTTCTGTTAATCTTTTTAGTAGGGATAAGACTTTTAGAGTTATCTGCGTGGGTGTTGAGTCGCAACTGATTTCGACGTGATTATTTTCGAAAGTATTGCTTCTAGTGAAAAATACCAAAAGACGTTTTCCTCTTAATATTGTGCAAGGAATGCAGTAAAATCAATTGCGTATCCATAAAATGATTGTTGTTGAAAATAAGCAACCAATTGTTGTCTAACTAATGCAATTAACAAGTTATTAAATTTTAACTTATATTTATTTATTCCTTGCATAGCTAAAAGTGAAAAAGGTCCTGTTAAACTTTTTAGTAGGGATAAGACTTTTAGAGTTATCTGCGTGGGTGTTGAGTTGCAACGGATTTCGACGTAATTATTTTCGAAAGTATTGCTTCTAGTGAAAAATACCAAAAGACATTTTCCTATTAATATTGTGCAAGGAATGCACTAAAATCAATTGCGTATCCATAAAATGATTGTTGTTGAAAATAAGCAACAAATTGTTGTCTAACTAATGCAATTAACAAGTTATTAACTTTCAACTTATATTTATTTATTCCTTGCATAGTTTAAAGTGAAAAAGGTTCTGTTAATCTTTTTAGTAGGGATAAGACTTTTAGAGTTATCTGCGTGGGTGTTGAGTCGCAACTGATTTCGACGTGATTATTTTCGAAAGTATTGCTTCTAGTGAAAAATACCAAAAGACGTTTTCCTCTTAATATTGTGCAAGGAATGCAGTAAAATCAATTGCGTATCCATAAAATGATTGTTGTTGAAAATAAGCAACCAATCGTTGTCTAACTAATGCAATTAAGGGGAGGGAGTCAGGTCAAAATAATTAAATTTGTAAATTCAATATCATCCAAATTCTCTTGCATATAAAAATGATCAATGAACTATATTATTGGTACTCGATGAAAGGATTTTTTACTGCCATCTGACTTGCGTATGCCTTTCCATATTATCTTAAGCAAAGGTCTTAGGTTTTCCACTCTGTGCGTGATTCAGACCAAACTGCTAGGCAGATTGGGCTAGTTCATGTCTCATTTTCTTCTTCATAAAAAGATACACCGGCTAAATGGAGCAAAATATTTTTTTTTAATTCTGAAAGCAAAATTAATAACTGATTTAGAAAATAGCATAAAATTTATTTAGTAATAATTATGTCACTTGAAAAATATTACCTTTTATTAACTTTTGCTCCATTTAGCCGGTGTATCTTTTCATGAAGAAGAAAATGAGACGTCAACCAGCCCAATCTGCCTAGCAGTTTGGTCTGAATCACGCGCAGAATAGGTTTAAAACCAAGTTTCGGCAAATGGCATCTAAAGCTTACCACTCAAATAAAAATGTTTATGCTGTTTTCACCTTTGGGGCACCTTAGTACCTTTAATGAACAAAATAAAAATATTATTTGCAAGTCAGATTACAGAATATTATTGATAATGTTATTAATAAATGTTTTTTTTTTACAAATAAATAAGTAAGTGAATGCATAATTTGAAAAAAACCTGTAAATAATATGGGGATGATCACTTTTATTGACAACATCACTGAAAATGTATCCAATGTTGACACATTCACAAATGTGCTGCACGAACATTAAATCATCACTTCATAACAAATTTACATATCTGATCACTTCTGATGATTGATGATTCTGCTTTAAACACTATTGATTGAAAAAAAACCGTAAATGGCCAACGGAATCAAACTAATAACATAATATGAACGAAAAATAAAAACGTCAATTCGAGGTTATGCGTCTCGCAAGTAGCAGAAGTAACTTCTCGAGGCAGTAACACGCTGCGCATGCGATACGTGCTAAGATATCACAGCGCATGTCCCATTATTCGCGCGAATTCGAATATAATGTAAGTGTTACGTGTTGCGTTGAAGACATTACACTCTCATCGCGTCATTTGTATCGCGTTTCGCTAACTGATTTAAAAAATGGTAAACAAATAAAAATTTATTTACAAATACGTAATAAACTTTTTATTATATAGAAAAAAATCATTAAAAAACAGGTATATTGCAGAAATCGGCCATTTTTTCGCATTCAGGTCTAAGATTTTGCAGGTTCAGAGGGTGTACTTAACTAAACGAAACTGCCGAAGAGAAAAAAAAAAAAAAAAAATATTTGATGTTTTTTTTTCAACACCCTTAATTATTTTGTGTGAACAAAAAATCGGCCATAATGTCTGCATATAACAAAAATAAATAAATATAATAACTTAAAATTCAAATATAATATTCTGGTAATTTTTACGACTTTTGAGAAAATTAAATATGAATGGTACCGTAGAAACTTAGCCATTTTTGCGAATTCCGGCTTATAACTTTACTAATAGATAGATTACATGGAAATGAATGTTTTCACAGAAAAAAAAAATAATCGATTTTTTTTAATTTTTGACCTGACTCCCCCCCCCCCTTAACAAGTTATTAAATTTTAACTTATATTTATTTATTCCTTGCATAGCTAAAAGTGAAAAAGGTCCTGTTAAACTTTTTAGTAGGGATAAGACTTTTAGAGTTATCTGCGTGGGTGTTGAGTTGCAACGGATTTCGACGTAATTATTTTCGAAAGTATTGCTTCTAGTGAAAAATACCAAAAGACATTTTCCTCTTAATATTGTGCAAGGAATGCACTAAAATCAATTGCGTATCCATAAAATGATTGTTGTTGAAAATAAGCAACAAATTGTTGTCTAACTAATGCAATTAACAAATTATTAACTTTTAACTTATATTTATTTATTCCTTGCATAGTTTAAAGTGAAAAAGGTCCTGCTAAACTTTTTAGTAGGGATAAGACTTTTAGAGTTATCTGCGTGGGTGTTGAGTCGCAACTGATTTCGACGGGATTATTTTCGTAGTATTGCTTCTAGTGAAAAATACCAAAAGACGTTTTCCTCTTAATATTGTGCAAGGAATGCAGTAAAATCAATTGCGTATCCATAAAATGATTGTTGTTAAAAATAAGCAACAAATTGTTGTCTAACTAATGCAATTAACAAGTTATTAACTTTTAACTTATATTTATTTATTCCTTGCATAGTTTAAAGTGAAGAAGGTCCTGTTAAACTTTTTAGTAGGGATAAGACTTTTAGAGTTATCTGCGTGGGTGTTGAATCGCATCGGATTTCGACGTGATTATTTTCGAAAGTATTGCTTCTAGTGAAAAATACCAAAAGACATTTTCCTCTTAATATTGTGCAAGGAATGCACTAAAATCAATTGCGTATCCATAAAATGATTGTTGTTGAAAATAAGCAACAAATTGTTGTCTAACTAATGCAATTAACAAATTATTAACTTTTAACTTATATTTATTTATTCCTTGCATAGTTTAAAGTGAAAAAGGTCCTGTTAAACTTTTTAGTAGGGATAAGACTTTTAGAGTTATCTGCGTGGGTGTTGAGTCGCAACGGATTTCGGCGTGATTATTTTTGAAAGTATTGCTTCTAGTGAAAAATACCAAAAGACGTTTTCCTCTTAATATTGTGCAAGGAATGCAGTAAAATCAATTGCGTACCCATAAAATGATTGTTGTTGAAAATAAGCAACAAATTGTTGTCTAACTAATGCAATTTACAAATTATTAACTTTTAACTTATATTTATTTATTCCTTGCATAGTTTAAAGTGAAAAAGGTCCTGTTAAACTTTTTAGTAGGGATAAGACTTTTAGAGTTATCTGCGTGGGTGTTAAGTCGCAACGGATTTCGTCGTGATTATTTTCGAAGGTATTGCTTCTAGTGGAAAATACCAAAAGACGTTTTCCTCTTAATATTGTGCAAGGAATGCACTAAAATAAGCAACAAATTGTTGTATATCTAATGCAATTAACAAGTTATTAACTTTTAACTGATTTTTCCTTATTCCTTGCATAGTTTAGAGTAAGAAATGTCGTGATAAACTTTTTTGTAGGAGTTAGACTTTTAATGTAACCTGTGTGGAAGCTGTGTCGCCATTGATTTCGACGTATTTATTTTAAAAACTATTGCTTCTAGCGGAAAATACTAAAGGACGTTTTCCACAAAAAAATGGTAAAGGAATGCATTGAAATTAATTGCGCACCGATAAAATGACTGCAATCAAGTTAAAAGTTAATAACGTGTTAATTGCATTTGTTAGACAACAATTTTCTGCTTATTTTTAAGAACAATCATTTCATCGATCCACAACTGATTTTACTGCATTCCTTTCCCATTTTTTAGTGGAAAACGTCGTAAGGTATTTTCCACTAGAAGCAATAGTTTTGAAAATAATTGCGTCGAAATTCATGGCAACACAGCTTCTACGTCATGACGTTATTTTTTACTCTAAAGTATGCAATGAATAAAGATAAACAAATTAAAAGTTAATATTTATTTTCAACAACAATAAATTTATCGGTCTGCAATTGATTCCCCTGTATTCCTTGCATCGTTCTGGGAGGAAAACGTCCCTTGGTTCTTTTCGCTGGAAGTACTACTATTGAAAATAATTACGTTGAAATTCAAGGCAAAGTCTTACTCCTACAAAAAAGTTAAACAAGATCTTTTTTACTGCAAAAATAGTAATGAATCGATGCAAACTAGTTGAAAGTTAATTATCCTTAATTGCATTAATAAGGCAAGAATTTTTTGCTTATTTTTAACAACAATTATATTATCGGTGTGAAATGGATTGCACTCTATTTCTTTCACCGTTTTAAGAAGAAAATGCACTTTGGTATTTTCCGCTATACCCAATAGTTTTAGAATAACATGCATTGAAATCGGTGGTGCCTCAGCCGTCAAGCAGATTACTCTAGAAGTCTTGGTTTTAGAAAACAGTTGATTACGCCCTTTCTTAGTCTGAACTATGCAAGGCCAAATAAAAACAATTAAAAAGCTAGTAACTTGTTAATTGCATTAATTAGACAAAAATTTGTTGCTTATTTTCAACAGCAATCATTTTATCGGTGTGCAATTTATTTCACTCCATTCTTTGCACGGTTTTAAGAGAAAAACATTGTCTGGTATTTTTCGATAGAAGCAATACTATTAAAAGTAAAATTGTCGAAATCGCAGATTACTTTTAAAGTCTTACTCGTATAAAAAAGATGATTAAGGTCTTTTTTACTTTAAACGAAGCAAGGAATACAGACAAACAAGTTAACAGCTTATTATTTGTTAATTGCATTAGTTGGACAACAATTCGTCGGTTATTTAAAAAAAAAACATTTTATTCGTCTACAATTCATTTTATTGCATTCCTTGCACCGTTTTAAGAGGAAAACTTTATTTGATATTTTCCCCTAGAAGCAATAGATTGGAAAAAGTACGTCGAAATCATTTTCGATACAGTTTCCATGCAGATTACTTTAAAAGTCTTGCTTCTACAAGTAAGTTGATCTCGATCTTTCTTACTGTGAACTATGCCAGGAAAAAAGAAAAGTAAGTCAAACGTTAATAACTTGTTACTTGCGTTAATTAGATAACAATTCGTTTCTTATTTTTAACAACTATAACTTTATTGGTGTGTAATTGATTGTAATGCATTACTTGCATCGTTTTGAGAGGAAAATATCGTTATGTTTTTTTCGCTAGAAGCAATAGTTTTAAAATAAAACACGTTGAAATCGATGGTAATACTGCTTTTCTATTTAAAAAAAAATCACCCGAAAAAATGACTGTTTTTAAGCGACGAATTATTTTGTAACTAATGCAATTAACAAGTTATTGATTTTCTACTTTTTTTTGTGATTCCTTGCATTGTTTACAGCAGAAAATGTGTTGTTGAACTTGTTGTAGGTGCAAAACTTTTGAAGTAATCCTCGTGGAAGCGGTGTCGTCTCCGACTTGAACGTATTTATTTTCAAAACTGTTGCTTCTAGCGAAAAATACTATAGGGCGTTTTTCTCTAAACACGATGCTAGGAATGTAGTGAAATCGATGGCGCACTGACAAAACTATTGTTGTTTAACTAATCCAATTAATAAGTTGTTTTGTTTTATCTCGTTTATTTCGTATCTTTGTATTCTCATTCGTAAAAGACCCCTTTAGCATTCTTGTTGAAGAAAAGCTTAAAAAAAATCGTGCAGTACTTGCACCGCCACTACGTCGACTTGTTTATTAATGAAAGGGTTGTGCCTAGCCAAGTATTACAGAGGACTTTTATCACTCAGAATGCTGTATTTTTATCTCACGCACGAAGTAAGTACAAAACTAAATTTTGTGCAAGTGTAGAGCCAGCAGTTGTAATGCGACCAGTTTCAATTGATAACATTTTACAGAAGTACTAAAAGAAAGGGGGCTTACCAGACATTCCGGGGCAAGATAGCAGTTCCCAGAAATTTGGTACCGCTAAAATCAGGGCTGCATAGTATACCCAAAAAATATCTAATATTTTCGATCGTCGAATAAATCTCGGAGCGTTTGAATACTGGTAGAATTAAATAAAAAATGAAAAGCAAGAGAGGAGTTTTTATTTTTTTTGCGTGAACGCATAATTTTTCTGCGATAAATAATATGACTAATGTCGACGATGTTAATATTAATCTTTATGGAATATTTTTCTATTGTTTTTTCCTGTATTTTTGCAAAAAGGATCTTGCGGTTGACAAATAAATAATAATAATAAAATTGTAGTTGGATCGTAGACGAACGTAAGGACATAAAAATGTCAAGCATCAGTGAAATTTAACGTTTCCGCGTTTCTTCCTGTACGATTTTTTTTTTTGAACTTCCATTATCGACCTTACAAATACGATTTCTATGCGATAAACTATCCAGTTTATTTTGGAACAGAAGTAACTACACATTACGAGGAGCATTGTCGATAACCAAAAAAATGAAAGAAAAAAAAAGAAAAATTGTAAATCTAAGAATCACGCCTGATTTCCAGATTTACGATTTTTCTTTTTTATGCCCATTATGCTTCGGACAATCATTTTTTTAACTTACAGAATCGTTTACATATTTTGCGATAATTACACTGAAAAAAATTTTAATTGATTCAATAAATCCATCGTTTGCGGGCTGCCAAAAACAAGCGGTATCAACTTAATTTGAATTCTAATTCCTCCAATTCCATACGAGATCCAAACAATAACTCTAAAATAAGCAAAATAATATTTTATTATTTCAATGTTGAAAGGGATTGAACGAATAAGAACTAAAGTTAATTCAAAAATACTTCTTTTTGGCAGCCCGCAAACGATGGATTTATTGAACAAATGACATTTTTTTTCAGTGTAGTTCAGTGTATCTTGGAGAATAAAATCTGGATACTCGGAAAATGGGTATACCATCGGTGCCAGGATACTTTTTTTTCAGGTGCGTTAAAACGCACCTGATGACGCGCGAAGACGCATCTTTGTAGCGTCCCTATCTCCCTACCATGCCACTCTCCAGCCCTCTCCGACGCTACATGAGGACGTGGGAGCCACTGCGTTGAGGAGCACTGCCGGTGAAAGGCCGCAGCCAATAAGATTTGAGAGTTCCCAAGCGCGCGCTTCGCTGGGTGTCTAGTTTCACCTGAACCTCACTGTATATCCTACACGGCGGCGGCAGCGGCGGCGAGATCTTTTTATATTATAGAGAGATATATATGTATATAGACAGTATATTTTAAATAACTCAAAGAACCTAACTCCCACGACAACTAGCTGACTACAATACAACCTGGACAAACGCTATAAAGGACAAGACGAGAGGACGAGCCAGCGGAGGGCTCGTAATGCTGGCAGAAGAAAAAAATACTGGCAGCACGGAGATACTCGACGTCTCAGAGCGATGGATCTTCACGAGCTACTTTATACAAAAGACAAGAGTAGTAATAGGTGTCGTATATTTTAAACCTAAATTAGAACTTGATGCGATTTTTTACTCTTTGCAGATTACTTTAGATTTTATCATAAATAAATACCCAGATGCAATAATAGTGATTGGCGGAGATTTCAATGCTCGTATTGGGGAATTAGACGAGGTTACAGAAGAGCTTCTTGAAGAGACAAATCTCTACAAAAGCAGAATTTCACTAGATTCAAATTGTTTGCCGGAAGGTGAAATGCTATTTAATTTCATGACCTCTAACGGATACATTTGCTTAAGGAGGATGGACACCGTCTTTCTGGAGGGGTAAGGTCGGCTGGTGCGCGGGTTGCCGGGGAGGTAGTGTGCGATAGAGAGGTCCGTGACGAGCGTTTACTGGCGTACATTGTTGTACTATTCCGGCAGTTTTGTTTTTACATTTTCTCGGCAACCAAGCAGACGAATCATTTCGATCTTCGTGAAAGTTCTTTTCGAAACAACAAGGAATGCTTTGGTTCTGTTATCAACAATTGTTTATCATTTTGATTATACTTTCGATCATAGCGTTGGAAGTGTGTATAGTTTCCGCTATGTTGTCCATGTATAAGAGTGTAATTTCAATAATTAGTTTCTCGATAACCATCTAGACGATTAACATAAAATTTGGCATAGAGATGTAATTTTTATCTACGAATATCCTCCACAAATTTGAGCGCATGTTTATCATTTTGCGTTGGGTATCCACCCTCCTTAAACGGTAGAACCTCTGGTGACAACCCTGCCAAATACACTTTCTCGAGCGCAGTCGGAAAGAGTGTGGTCGACTTGGTTTGGATTAACAATATTGGCATTAGCTATATTGAAGATTTTTTCGTCGACATTGAGTTAACAAATTCGGATCATTTCCCGACTGTGCTAAAGCTTTCCTTGAACGTAGGGGTCAAAATTGCTACAGATTATAACTGCACAAAGGTTGACAAAACAATTATATCGTGGACGGAGGACAAAAAAAATGAATATAGACAAAAAATTGTAGCTTGCCAATCACTAAATGAGAGCACTCGAACTAACACCATCGAGACCTTAAACGTAAAACTAAGGAGCGCGGTTTACAAGGCAGGCATAGAGGCAGGCGTTATACAAAATATAAAATTAAAAACATCCCAGAGCCGCAGAACTAATCCGTGGTTTGACGATGAATGCTATAAAATGAAAAAAAAAGTCGAACAATCTCTCAAAAAATATCACGACTCAGATTTTAAGGATACAGAAAAGCTTGATTTTCACGAAGCAAAAAAAGAGTATAAAAATCTAACGAAGGCAAAGAAGGAAAATTACGATAAGAATATAATTAATAAGTTTGCGGACATAAAGGACACAATGAGCTTCTGGAATACGGTCAAAGAATGTAGACCTAAAAAGTCGTACATTACTGCTGAAGAATGGGGCAAATTTTATTCGAATGTTTTTCCTCCGAAAATTCACGCAAATGTAACCTTCTTAGTTGTGAGACACCCATACTTGGATGCACCTATTGCGCACGATGAATTACTGAGAAACATAATGAGGCTAAAAACGGCAAGAGCCCCCGGCCTTGACGATCTCGGTAATGAATTTTATAAGACTATAGCACCGAATGGATTCGATGTTATACTTCGACTGTTTAATAAAATCATAGAAGAGGAAAAAATACCGTGTTCTTGGGGGGAAGTTGCGATAACAATTTTGCATAAAAAAGGAGACAAGAAAGAACCATTAAAATATCACCAAGCTATTTACGCAAACGATCAAAAATAGAATTCAAAACTGGGCTGACGGTGCGGAAATACTTCCAGAATGTCAAGCGGGTTTCAGGGCAGGACGAAGCTGCGTTGACCAAATATTTGTGCTTGTCAGTGCAGTGCAGCTACAACTGAGACTTGGAGGCAGAACAGTTTTTGGCCTCTTCGTTGATTTTAAAAGAGCTTTTGACTCTATTCCACATACAAAGCTTTGGTATAAACTTTTCCATCTCGGACTCAGTTCACGAATGATTAGAATAATAAAATCTTTGTACGACAGTGCGTCGATTCAGGTGAAGTTAGGGGGAACGTTCTCGGAAAGGATACAAGTTACAGAAGGTGTACTACAGGGGGAAACTCTGAGCCCTCTGTTGTTTATCCTGTACATAGCCGAAATTGAAAGTTTTATGAGAAAAAGAGGACTTGACGGCCTAAATATTGATGGACGGACTGATGTTATCATGCTGCTATATGCAGATGATCTAATTATCTTGTCGCACTCTCAAATTAACCTACAAAATAAAATCGTTGCCCTCGAGGATTACTGTCACTTGAATGGTCTCACGGACAACACAAGCAAAACCAAAGTCATGATCTTTCGTAATGCGGGTAAAATAAGAGACGAGCGTAAAATGAACTTCAAATTTAATGGAGAAAGTCTAGAGATTGTTAGAAATTATACATACTTAGGTGTGTCGATTACTAATTCTACGCTGGGATTAACTGCTGCAAAGGTAGCGATTGAAAAAGCGAAAATGGTCAATGGGACGGTCATCTCAATTATTGCAAGGGCAAAATGCGACTCCTGGCAAAGCATAGTTAAACTCTATGAGTGTATAATTAATGCAACCCTACTATACGCTGTCCCAACGTGGGGTCTTAGGTACTTGGAAACACTGGAAATCGCACAAACAAATTTCTTCAAGAGATTATTATCCCTTCCAAGGAATACAGCGAACTGCGCTCTCAGGCTGGAACTGGGTCGTTCCAAGGTGGGAGTGGTAGCACTTAAAAATATCTGGAATTTTGTTATCAGAGTTTTAAGAAAGAAGGACTCGAGTCTGCCCAAAATATGCTTCCTGCGTTCATTACGCCTATCCAACAGTCCAAACGTAAATGTTAAATATAACTTTGCGGCACAACTGCGTGAACTTCTGGATAAAATCGAGTGTGCTGATGTAATGCAGGACTGCGATGTTGAAGCCTGGGAGTGCAGAACCGACGAAATTCTACGTAAATACGAATCGCTAGTAGTAGAGGACAGTTATCGCGAGACAGGGCGTGGCGACACTAGGCCACGTCCATGTCTCGCGATAACTGTCCTCGGCCGCTGATTGGCTGTCACGCCCTCCCCTCCCCTTCCTAGGCCACGCCCATGTCTCGCGATAAGGCCACTGATTGGCGGTCACGCCCTCCCCTCCCTTCCTAGCCCGCCCCTCCCCTTTCTCGCGTTAACAGTCGCGACTCCGCGGTTGGCCGCGACCCTCCCCACCCCCTTTTCGCGTTAACTGTCCCCAGCCCGCGATTGGCTGGCACAGTCGCGCACCCCACCACCCACCACCCCCACCCCCTTTTCGCGTTAACTGTCCCCAGCCCGCGATTGGCTGGCACAGTCGCGCACCCCACCACCCACCACCCCCACTACCTTTTCGCGTTAACTGTCCCCAGCCCGCGATTGGCTGGCACAGTCGCGCACCCCACCACCCACAGGGCCCGTCCGCGACCTGCCACGCACCCCACCACCACCCACTGCCACCCTCGGGGCCCGTCCGCCCGCCGCCACCCACTCACTCGCACTTACCTCACTGCGTGGGACCGCTCCCCACTCGACGACCTCTCCCACCGGCACCTGGCGCGCGACTGACGTCGCATGCGTGCGCTGCCGCACCTCTCCCACCCGACGCGTGGGTGCGTACGCCGCTGCTGCCCCCCACCAGTCTCATGGTTGCGCGCGCAGCTACGGGCAGCCAAGAGTTAGCTCGGCAAGTACCCTCTCCCCTTTCTCGCGATAACTGTCCCTAGCCTCGAGTTTGGCTGCCAGACGTACTCCCCCCTTTTTTTTACTCCTACCCGCGTAACGGGTGGCTCCAGTTAGGACCCATTATGCCCCAAAAATTACCATTTTCTACGAATGGCCATAATAATGTTTTTCTAATAGCTAAAGATAATGAAGGTGAGTAAAGAACAGGTTTTTTGATTACATACATATTTATTGTCGATATACGTAAGCATACAATTGGATATTTATTATCGGGGACAAATAGATGTTAAACGCAAGCGGCCGATGGAGTCGAGAAAACGTATATTTATAATGCTTATTCTACGATGCAGTTTCCTGGCGAGAAACGAATGAAAAATCGGTCATCTTCAACTAAAATTAATTTTTATTTAAATAAGACCGTGATAAAACACACAAAAAATTACATAGGTTGAGTCGCTACTGATGAAGCGTCTTCGAGGATCTTTTTCAACTCGTTTGTTATGTACGGTATACAAAACGCGCTCAATTCCAGGAACATTATATCGTAATATTCGAGGAATGATGAATCTATGTTGCAGCGTAGTCCATCGTGTAGAACACTTTTATTTTGTGTTAAAAGTTCTTTAACGCGTGGTTCATTGACATTTTCCGCCTCTTCATTAGACGGAATATGCATGAGTAATGCAGCACATAGAGCGTCAGCACACTTCTGTACATGCGTAGCATAACGTTGAAGTCTCCTGAAGCGTTCATCCACACACACCGAAACGTTGCACAATCCTTCAAACGTCGGTTTTTGCATCACTACGGCAGGTGAATAATTTTGTTTCTTCTTCTTCTTCTGCGGGGGTTCCAACGCTGTTTGCTCATCGTTACCTGGATCGGTATCGTCAGAGGCGTCAGACGTTGACTCGGTTACAGCACGGTCGAACACAATGGATTTTGACCCAAACGCCGTTGAAAAGAAAACCTCAAAGTCTTCAATCTTCATAGTTGTGTACGCAAACGAACCAGCCCTCCATGCACTATTTACGGGAGCTCCCTTGAAATAGCTGGAAATTTCCTCCAAACTAGCCAGTAATTTAGTCCAGGCTGCTGACTCGAAGACGATCCCACCTGATGAATTATTATTTTGCAACACAACGACGGGGACAATATCCCCATTCACTCGCGGTTGAAGCCCCGTGCTTATCTTCTTTGTTCCCGAATAGTTTAGACTGTATGTTGTCCCCAGAAGCAACGGGGCCTCCAGTTTTTTCTTTTCATCGTTTGACAACAGACGATACATGGTTGCTGTACTTAAATCAGCTTGACTCATGTTTGAACAAACGTTGTAAACTGGATGAAATAGTTATATATAATGAGATGGCCGTGTCTTCTCAAGATAGATATTGCTTCTGCCTTGTCACGGGCCTGAATGCCAAATATATATTTTCGTGTTCTGTTTTATATACTGTGTTGTACCCCTCCCCCCTCATATTACGTATGATAAGTGGGGTAAACCGGATGAAAGTGGTGATGACTCATCTTCACACTATTTTTTAAATATGTAAATCTATTTCCGATATATATTTGTCTGGATGTCTGGCATAGTGTGATCTTCACAAATAATATTTTATGAGTGTTCAATAGAGGGTTTGTACGGTGTCAGTAGTCATTTACATAGAAGCCCAAGATAATAAGAAATTTATTATAAGAATGTATTAATAATTGATATTTAAAAATAAATGTATACAGTGTTTCATTAGACGTATTTGTAGAGGGTTTGTTTGCTTTTCAAAGAAACATCTAGTCGAATAACTATTGTTTACACAGTATGAATAGACTGAGGGCTCGTGTTTGTATTATGGTGTGCCATAAATTATTACTAGTTTTCTCCAGAAATTGTAGCATTCTTAAACTACTGTTTACATTGTAGTAAGAAAAGGTGGCCCGTTGTATTCGTATATACAGACTTTTAAATTAGGGTTTGCTGTTTGACAAGTGCAGCAGTGAAAACTGACCAGAATAATTTATCTTTCTCTAGGAGTATCGTTGGGTTACGTGTCGGTTTTGCATCTGAAACCATTGACCTCTCTTACTCTATTTCTTTTCGGTCACTGTTATGTTCTTTCTCTCTTAACTTCTTTTTCTTTCCATCACTCTATTTTCTTTCATGTTTTCATCTTGCTCTTGTCGTATTTTCACCAAATTTTATGGCAACCGAGTCAAGGATGTAGAGTGGGGGTGTTTTGGCAAACTATAAATGCATAGTGCACGGAAATTCTTGTCTAATTCTGTCAAGAAACTTCGTAGCGTGAATAGCTTGTTCATTTACGGTTTTTGGCGTTTGAAAAAATTTGTTTTCGTTTTTCGATACGGAAAGTGAAATCAAAAGTGTTCAATCGTGTTGAGTTTTGTGTATTTTCCGTGAAAAAAGTTTTTGTGTTTTCGTTTGTGTCGTTCGTTTGCGCCGTAAAAAACTGAAAAATGGAAAACACCCGCGTTCGGTTTTTGAGTGTCGTGCGTGCAACAGCACGTGTGTTTATTCGATGTGATCGCCGCCTGGGAAGAATTTTTACCGATCGTTGGTTCGCCAACATTGGTAATTATTCTTACAGGGAATTAGTGGACGTATTCAAGGCAGTGCTTGAGAGTGGTCACTCTCTCTTCATTGCCGATGCGTACCTGCGTGGAGTGTTCCATCGGTCCGTGGAAGCACAGCGCCAGGTTATTGAGTTCCTGGGGGCCAATGGTCAGCTGTCAGGCAGAGCCCTGACAAATTTATTAATCAGGGTGTCGAATCATCATGGTAAGTAAAATATAAATTATTCTAAAATAAAATGTTTTAATTGTCATAAATGACAATTTTTATATTTTGTCATAATTTTTAATATCTATATATATTTTACTATTTTATTAATTTGATAAAAATGTAACGATATTTTTCTGTTATATTTTTATCAAATTGATAACATACTAAATATATATTTATAATTTATATTATTTAAAAATAATGTTAATAATTTTTGTATAGCCCGCCGAGCGTTGCTATTCAGCAGCGATAGTGACAATAGTCATGGGTCAGATAGTGACTCGCTGCTGATGGCATCGTCGTCGTCGTCAAACATGATTGTTGACGACTCAGATTCTGAGTCTTCAACAATCCATGTCTCCGAGGGCGAGGAAGAGGACGCCGACGACGAAGCGGGGATGGATGTTGGCAACGAAATCGAAGACGTTGATGACAACAACGAGACCGTGGCTGCTGACTCCGGTATAAATAATATTGACGAAGTGACTACATGTCAATCGTCGAGTTTTACAATTAATTAAGAATTATTTTATAATTTTGAATTATTTTTTGCAGATGCTGACTCTGAGTTGGAGCGACTCTCCGATCATCGTAGTGTGATCGCTGAGAGTCCCGAGTCTCCTCCTCCTCATGATCAGGGTACTCCCGTCTACCAGGAGGCTCCGGATGCTCCTCAGGATATTTCTGAGAGCCCAGAGTCTCCTCCCGCGGCTGATCAGGGGATCCCGGATAGTCCGGCATCGCCGCTCGCGGGCGATCAGGGTATCGCGGTTATACCGGAGTACCCGGAGCAGCAGAGGCCATCACCGCATCGGCTCTCGTACGAAGAGTACGTGGAGCTGATGGACATGGATCGCTGGGTGACGGAGAACTATGAAACCTGTAAGTAGAAAAATGTATTTCATAAAATTATAAAAATATAAACTTATAATTTTTATTAATTTTCAATAAATTAATTTTTCAGATGTTCGAGAGCTGTTTCGGGCTGCGCGGGAGTATGTAGTTCCGCTTTCGCGTGAAGCTTGGACCGAAGCGAATTTTAATACTTGTAAGTATTTTAATATGTATACATATTTTTTACATAAAATTGTTAACCAATAAAATATAAAATTTTAACATGTATTAATAATTTTTCTTTTTTCAGACCAAGATTTTGTGGCGACAAATTTCGACCACGAACACAACAGTCGACAGATTCGTGAAACTTGTAAGTAGAATAAAGAATTTTCTATGTTTTTGTTATTTGCAAACAATTATATATTTTTATTTTTTAGTAAATCATCGTCCCGCGAGTCGAGAAAATGAGTCTTCGAGCGACGAGGAAATAGAGGAGTATGAGATCGCTCGCCCCGAGTCGCCCACCCGATCTTTGTTTTGGATAGACGAATTCGGGTGGGTAAATGAACGGGTTATTATTCCTTATTTTGACGAGGACGGGCGTATCGGTAGCGACTCCGATTTCCTCGACGATGACGAGGACTTGATCGTGACACGCTACAGGGATGCGTACGATGGGGCGACTGGACACGAGGAGTGAATACCATCATTAATGGCAGCGTTGGTTTCCAGTGAGATGTCCACCGCTGTTATCCCCCATCACCACCCCGAACTGTTCGGATGAATCGGACGATTCCAACAGCTCAGAGAATTCAACGATTTCACGGGGGCTGTCCATATTAAACAGCTCATCCGATTCGTCGCAGGTCTCGTTGACGACAAGATCGTCGTACCTGTCAGTGAGCTGCACTTCGAGGATGTCAACAGCCTCCAGCATCAACAGCGATTCGAGCGTCTCCAACGATTCATCCGACAGCAAATCAGCATCGTCCGCTTCGTCCGACTCATCATCATCACCGGTAATGTACAATAGTTTTTATCAAATAGGCGGTGGTGCGGTTCGCGACGATAGTTTAAGCGATAGTGATAGTTCGGTAGAAGACGTTCGCGATTTTAATAATTTCGAAGACAACGACCTCGTTGCAGACGACGTAAATTCAATTTTGCCTCCGGGAAATCGCTTCGTCATTATTGGGTCAGAAAGAGACCATTATTTAAAGCGTTTCGGGGTTTTAGCAAGGCAAATCGATCTTGCGTTAGTGCCGCCTCCTCCAGATATAAATTCTGTAGCATGGATTCGAAACGCAATACGTGATATACATCACTATTTCGTTTCAGATCGAGATGCTACAGATTTAATAGGCATAGGATTTGTCACTGACGGAATGATTGACGGTTCTGCAGGGGTATCTCTACGACCTATATCGCGTTTTAGTGATGAGCAGTTATGGAGTTTGCTTTGTGCAGTGAACCAAAGCTCACGAGTACTCGCGGCATCTGACACGCTGCGATTCACCGTCACATATGTTACGACGCCAGCTGGTCAAGGACTGCGTGTATCGATGCTCAAAAGCAAATCCATAACTGTAATCCGTAACGACGATAATTTGTGTTTTCCGCGTTCGGTTGTTGTAGGACTTGCTAATAATAAGCATAAACGCGAGCGTAGTGAAGCGTCAGCAATTGCTTGGAATCGTATACGTCACGGGGCGTCACGAGACCAGCGTGAACAAGCTCGTACTCTCGTTGAAAGAGTTGGTGTAGAAATCCCTCAAGAAGGTTGTGGTATTCCTGAGATACAGGCTTTTCAGAGATACTTCATACCTTCTAGAGTAGCAATAGTAATTTACGACTGGGATTTGCTTGGTACGGGCGCACCTCCGGTTTTTGATGGACATTCGTCTTTTCAAAACACCGAGGCAAGTGAGGTTGTTAATATTGCGTATAGTGCTGTTTTGAAGCACTATTCGCCAATTAGCAACCTTTTGGGTGCGTCAGGTGGTAGGAATTATTGCATACCGTGCAATAAAGCTTACCGCTGGGATGCTCAGCATCGGTGTACTAGCAAGTGCCCCCGCTGCTTCAGCGTGCCTCCCTGTATCGCTGATGTTGCCCCTGCGGCCGAACGAGAACACGTCCCTGGGTCTTCATTGATTGTTCAGCAGGTAGCACTTTCAACTACTGTCAACGATAGTACGGATTTGTTGTGTAAAAATTGCGATCGATTATTTTACAACGCTACGTGTTTTGCGAATCATCTCAAGCCACGTGAGAATAGACGTAATTTGGAGAATCTTGCGCGAAAATCAGTTTGTGAATGCTACTGCTTTTGTAAGACTTGTGAAAAACTCATAAACAGAGAAAGCAAATCTCATGAGTGTGGTGTCGGTTATTGTCAGTTGTGTCGTACCACTCATGGTCACAACGAACAGTGTTACATGCAGGTAATAAAGCCCCGTAAAGATAGTCAGGTAGAACACCCCGAAACGCTTTTTATATTTTACGATTTCGAGACAAGACAGGATCAGAAGTATAGCGGTCCCAACGCGGGTGAGGATACTCGTGAACATATAGTCACCCATTGTGTTGCGCAACAACTTTGCGAAATTTGCTTAGCTGCGGGGTATGACCGTTTACCCTCGACTGCGTGTCCCTGGTGCGGAATACACGAATTTGTTTTTAACCGTGCCCCTGTTGCAGAATTTATAGACTTTGCTGTTCGACCTTCTACGAAATTCCGCAATATAGTGTGTATCGCCCACAATGCTAAAGGGTTCGACGCACAATTTATATTGCGGAATATCGTAGAACGTTGTACAGACTTGCCGACCCCAAATTTAGTTTTGACGGGAAATTCAATTATTTCAATGCGTGTGGGGCGCACGAATTTTATAGACAGTCTCAATTACTTTCATATGAAACTTTGTGCGCTCCCCAAGGCATTCGGGTTTAACGATAGTTTTGAAAAGGGTTACTTTCCACATCTTTTCAACACTAAGGATAGACAGTCTTATAACGGTGCTCTCCCTGCAGCAGAGTATTACTCGCCCGACACAATGGGTGATAGTGAACGAGAAGAATTTTATGGGTGGTACGCTGAGCAAGTTGAAAAAAATGAAATTTTCAACTTTCAAAATGAAATTATTAAATATTGCAAACTCGATGTAAATATTTTGCGGCGGGCTTGCTACGAGTTTAGAAAAAATTTTCTATCTGTCGGTAATGTATGCCCGTTTACCGAGGCTGTCACTATTGCATCAGCTTGCTCAAAGGTGTACCGGCGTTACTTTCTTCGTCCTCAAACGATTGGGCTTATACCTCCTGGTGGATATAGACGGGCGGAAAACCACTCGCAACAGGCCATCGACTGGCTTTTATGGGTTGAGCATGAAATTGGTCAAGAGCTTGTTCATGCAGCTCGAGGTCGAGAGTACAAGCTACCTGAAGGCCCGCGTGTCGATGGCTACCTGGAGGTAGACAATCGTCGTATTGTATATCAATACCATGGTTGCTACTGGCACGGCTGTCGCAAGTGTTTTCCGACCGACCGCTACCGCAAATCTCATGCTGGCAACGATAGTCTCGACTCTCGTTATGAACGTACTGTGGCAGCAAGTTTGAAAATTTGTTCCTACGGTTACGAGCTGGTCGAGATGTGGGAGTGCAGCTTCAATGCAATGCGAAAAAATGATCCAACTATTAATGAATTTTTGAAAAATCACCCGCGTCGCGTTTCTGATTGCCTCCAACCACGTGATGGTTTTTACGGTGGACGCACAGGTAACATTGTAACGGCTTACGATGTTATGCACGGTGAAAAAATTTCTTATATCGATATTTGTTCGCTCTATCCGTATATATGTAAGACAGGTCGGTTTCCCGTAGGTCATCCGCGAATATACGTTGATTCCGAGTGCGAGTCGTTGTTTGAAGGGTCATACAATGCTCTAGGCGTTACGGTCAATGGGATGATAAAGTGTACTATCATCCCGCCGCGCCGACTCTTTCACCCAGTTTTACCAGTTCGAATGCATGAGAAACTGTTGTTTGCTCTGTGTCGTAAATGCACAGAGGAAATGACCCAGGGCTCATGCAATCACGAAAACCCCGAGGATCGGGCTTTCACAGGTACCTGGGTGATTGATGAGGTCCGTAAAGCGCTAGACATGGGTTACGAAATTACGAAAATTTTTATTATTTGGGCGTATGATATGACAATGTACGATGTCAATACACGAGAGGGAGGCCTCTTTGTCGATTATGTAAATACGTTTCTAAAGATGAAACAAGAGGCAAGCGGTTATCCTTCGTGGTGTATTGACGAAGCGACTCGTCAAAAGTACATTGAAGATTACGAGCGTGCTGAAGGTATCCTTCTAGATGCTTCCAAAATTGAGAAAAACCCTGGTTTGCGATCTGTCGCAAAACTGTGTTTAAATTCATTTTGGGGTAAGGTCGGTCAGAGGGATAACCTCACGCGCACCGTAATAGTCAAGAGTCGCGAAAAGTTATTGTCATACTTATACGACAATGACATAGAAGTGAAACGTCTTCTACCGGTCAACGAAGATTTATTATACTTGACTTGGGTGTCTCGCGAAGAGGCTGTGGTACCGAGTCCCTTGACAAGTGTAGTGATTGCGGCGTTTACAACAGCTTTGGCCCGTCTAAAATTGTATAGTTACCTGGAGCGCTTAGACAGACGGGTCTTATATTACGATACCGACTCTGTTATTTATGTGAGTACGGGTGAAGACGGTGAGTGGATGCCCTCGGTAGGAAGTTTTCTGGGGGATATGACCAACGAATTGTCTTCGGCAGGACCAAACGCGTATATAAATTCATTTGTCTCCGGGGGTCCGAAATTTTATGGTTATACCGTGACTACTACCGAGGAGCCTGACAAAGTGATCGAAACCGTCTGCAAAGTGAAGGGGCTTAGTTTGAATTACGTAAATTCACAAAAAATTAATTTTAACAGTATAAGTGAGCTAATAAAGACTGAGTTAGCTCACGAAAATACAGAATCTGTTAAACTTAAATTTTCAAGTATTCAAAAAACGCCTCTTCACAATGTTATCACCCGTACCATGTTTAAAACTTGTCGTGTTGTATGTCGTAAACGCCGCCACGTTAGTCATACACTATCATTACCGTTTGGCTATAAAAATGACGAGGGTTAGTGATAAATTAGTAATAAGTGTATTTTTAAGTTTTTGTAAAAATTGTAGAAATAGTAAAAATTGTAAAAATTGTAGAAATTGTAAATATTGTAAAAATTGTAAAAATTGTAGAAAATGTAAATATTGTAAAAATTGTAAAAATTGTAGAAATTGTAAATATTGTTTTATTGTGTGTGGGTTATGAATGTATGATGTTTAGTCAAGTAAGAAAATTTGTAAATTTAAATGAAATATTTTTTATAAAAATATGTTTTAATAATTTATTAAAATGTCCAATAAATAAAAAATATATTTTTGTATTTACGTTTTTAAATATTTTCTATCCTCCACAACTCCTAATGGTTTTTTAATAAAAAGAAAATTTACCTATAATTATTTGTCTACCTTTACTTTCCTTCCTTTGCGACAAGTAGGCTAAGTTCGTAGTAAAGGCTGAGTTGTGCGCGTGTCCGCGAATCAGCGTATAAAACACACTCGTTAATAAGCTCATCAACGAGTGTGTGCGCGTCTGTATAAGCTGATCCGCGATCGCGCGCAGATGTCGAAAAAGCTTGTTACGACGTCCGGGTAGGCCGCCGCCGCCGCCCGCGTGTAAGCTTGTTGGGATAATTTTGAGAAATCATGGATGCACGGTGGAAGCATCCATGGACATCATTAATATGCGGCCCCACTGGATGTGGGAAAACGGTTTTTGTGCGTAAGTTTTTAAAATTTCTCCACTCGATGAGCGATGTAAAATTTGATCGGATTATTTTTTACTACGGTGATACGCTCGATCCTAGTATACGCGCTCTCCAAATCGACCCAGTGAACAATCAAGAAACACCGAAAATAGAGTTTAACGAGGGTTTGCCGCAGCCGTCGGATTATTCCAGCGATAATAAATTGTCGAAGACTCATTTTCGGGACTCGCGGGACGATGATTTACTAAAAAATAAAAATATATAATTGTTTGCAAATAACAAAAACATAGAAAATTCTTTATTCTACTTACAAGTTTCACGAATCTGTCGACTGTTGTGTTCGTGGTCGAAATTTGTCGCCACAAAATCTTGGTCTGAAAAAAGAAAAATTATTAATACATGTTAAAATTTTATATTTTATTGGTTAACAATTTTATGTAAAAAATATGTATACATATTAAAATACTTACAAGTATTAAAATTCGCTTCGGTCCAAGCTTCACGCGAAAGCGGAACTACATACTCCCGCGCAGCCCGAAACAGCTCTCGAACATCTGAAAAATTAATTTATTGAAAATTAATAAAAATTATAAGTTTATATTTTTATAATTTTATGAAATACATTTTTCTACTTACAGGTTTCATAGTTCTCCGTCACCCAGCGATCCATGTCCATCAGCTCCACGTACTCTTCGTACGAGAGCCGATGCGGTGATGGCCTCTGCTGCTCCGGGTACTCCGGTATAACCGCGATACCCTGATCGCCCGCGAGCGGCGATGCCGGACTATCCGGGATCCCCTGATCAGCCGCGGGAGGAGACTCTGGGCTCTCAGAAATATCCTGAGGAGCATCCGGAGCCTCCTGGTAGACGGGAGTACCCTGATCATGAGGAGGAGGAGACTCGGGACTCTCAGCGATCACACTACGATGATCGGAGAGTCGCTCCAACTCAGAGTCAGCATCTGCAAAAAATAATTCAAAATTATAAAATAATTCTTAATTAATTGTAAAACTCGACGATTGACATGTAGTCACTTCGTCAATATTATTTATACCGGAGTCAGCAGCCACGGTCTCGTTGTTGTCATCAACGTCTTCGATTTCGTTGCCAACATCCATCCCCGCTTCGTCGTCGGCGTCCTCTTCCTCGCCCTCGGAGACATGGATTGTTGAAGACTCAGAATCTGAGTCGTCAACAATCATGTTTGACGACGACGACGATGCCATCAGCAGCGAGTCACTATCTGACCCATGACTATTGTCACTATCGCTGCTGAATAGCAACGCTCGGCGGGCTATACAAAAATTATTAACATTATTTTTAAATAATATAAATTATAAATATATATTTAGTATGTTATCAATTTGATAAAAATATAACAGAAAAATATCGTTACATTTTTATCAAATTAATAAAATAGTAAAATATATATAGATATTAAAAATTATGACAAAATATAAAAATTGTCATTTATGACAATTAAAACATTTTATTTTAGAATAATTTATATTTTACTTACCATGATGATTCGACACCCTGATTAATAAATTTGTCAGGGCTCTGCCTGACAGCTGACCATTGGCCCCCAGGAACTCAATAACCTGGCGCTGTGCTTCCACGGACCGATGGAACACTCCACGCAGGTACGCATCGGCAATGAAGAGAGAGTGACCACTCTCAAGCACTGCCTTGAATACGTCCACTAATTCCCTGTAAGAATAATTACCAATGTTGGCGAACCAACGATCGGTAAAAATTCTTCCCAGGCGGCGATCACATCGAATAAACACACGTGCTGTTGCACGCACGACACTCAAAAACCGAACGCGGGTGTTTTCCATTTTTCAGTTTTTTACGGCGCAAACGAACGACACAAACGAAAACACAAAAACTTTTTTCACGGAAAATACACAAAACTCAACACGATTGAACACTTTTGATTTCACTTTCCGTATCGAAAAACGAAAACAAATTTTTTCAAACGCCAAAAACCGTAAATGAACAAGCTATTCACGCTACGAAGTTTCTTGACAGAATTAGACAAGAATTTCCGTGCACTATGCATTTATAGTTTGCCAAAACACCCCCACTCTACATCCTTGACTCGGTTGCCATAAAATTTGGTGAAAATACGACAAGAGCAAGATGAAAACATGAAAGAAAATAGAGTGATGGAAAGAAAAAGAAGTTAAGAGAGAAAGAACATAACAGTGACCGAAAAGAAATAGAGTAAGAGAGGTCAATGGTTTCAGATGCAAAACCGACACGTAACCCAACGATACTCCTAGAGAAAGATAAATTATTCTGGTCAGTTTTCACTGCTGCACTTGTCAAACAGCAAACCCTAATTTAAAAGTCTGTATATACGAATACAACGGGCCACCTTTTCTTACTACAATGTAAACAGTAGTTTAAGAATGCTACAATTTCTGGAGAAAACTAGTAATAATTTATGGCACACCATAATACAAACACGAGCCCTCAGTCTATTCATACTGTGTAAACAATAGTTATTCGACTAGATGTTTCTTTGAAAAGCAAACAAACCCTCTACAAATACGTCTAATGAAACACTGTATACATTTATTTTTAAATATCAATTATTAATACATTCTTATAATAAATTTCTTATTATCTTGGGCTTCTATGTAAATGACTACTGACACCGTACAAACCCTCTATTGAACACTCATAAAATATTATTTGTGAAGATCACACTATGCCAGACATCCAGACAAATATATATCGGAAATAGATTTACATATTTAAAAAATAGTGTGAAGATGAGTCATCACCACTTTCATCCGGTTTACCCCACTTATCATACGTAATATGAGGGGGGAGGGGTACAACACAGTATATAAAACAGAACACGAAAATATATATTTGGCATTCAGGCCCGTGACAAGGCAGAAGCAATATCTATCTTGAGAAGACACGGCCATCTCATTATATATAACTATTTCATCCAGTTTACAACGTTTGTTCAAACATGAGTCAAGCTGATTTAAGTACAGCAACCATGTATCGTCTGTTGTCAAACGATGAAAAGAAAAAACTGGAGGCCCCGTTGCTTCTGGGGACAACATACAGTCTAAACTATTCGGGAACAAAGAAGATAAGCACGGGGCTTCAACCGCGAGTGAATGGGGATATTGTCCCCGTCGTTGTGTTGCAAAATAATAATTCATCAGGTGGGATCGTCTTCGAGTCAGCAGCCTGGACTAAATTACTGGCTAGTTTGGAGGAAATTTCCAGCTATTTCAAGGGAGCTCCCGTAAATAGTGCATGGAGGGCTGGTTCGTTTGCGTACACAACTATGAAGATTGAAGACTTTGAGGTTTTCTTTTCAACGGCGTTTGGGTCAAAATCCATTGTGTTCGACCGTGCTGTAACCGAGTCAACGTCTGACGCCTCTGACGATACCGATCCAGGTAACGATGAGCAAACAGCGTTGGAACCCCCGCAGAAGAAGAAGAAGAAACAAAATTATTCACCTGCCGTAGTGATGCAAAAACCGACGTTTGAAGGATTGTGCAACGTTTCGGTGTGTGTGGATGAACGCTTCAGGAGACTTCAACGTTATGCTACGCATGTACAGAAGTGTGCTGACGCTCTATGTGCTGCATTACTCATGCATATTCCGTCTAATGAAGAGGCGGAAAATGTCAATGAACCACGCGTTAAAGAACTTTTAACACAAAATAAAAGTGTTCTACACGATGGACTACGCTGCAACATAGATTCATCATTCCTCGAATATTACGATATAATGTTCCTGGAATTGAGCGCGTTTTGTATACCGTACATAACAAACGAGTTGAAAAAGATCCTCGAAGACGCTTCATCAGTAGCGACTCAACCTATGTAATTTTTTGTGTGTTTTATCACGGTCTTATTTAAATAAAAATTAATTTTAGTTGAAGATGACCGATTTTTCATTCGTTTCTCGCCAGGAAACTGCATCGTAGAATAAGCATTATAAATATACGTTTTCTCGACTCCATCGGCCGCTTGCGTTTAACATCTATTTGTCCCCGATAATAAATATCCAATTGTATGCTTACGTATATCGACAATAAATATGTATGTAATCAAAAAACCTGTTCTTTACTCACCTTCATTATCTTTAGCTATTAGAAAAACATTATTATGGCCATTCGTAGAAAATGGTAATTTTTGGGGCATAATGGGTCCTAACTGGAGCCACCCGTTACGCGGGTAGGAGTAAAAAAAAGGGGGGAGTACGTCTGGCAGCCAAACTCGAGGCTAGGGACAGTTATCGCGAGAAAGGGGAGAGGGTACTTGCCGAGCTAACTCTTGGCTGCCCGTAGCTGCGCGCGCAACCATGAGACTGGTGGGGGGCAGCAGCGGCGTACGCACCCACGCGTCGGGTGGGAGAGGTGCGGCAGCGCACGCATGCGACGTCAGTCGCGCGCCAGGTGCCGGTGGGAGAGGTCGTCGAGTGGGGAGCGGTCCCACGCAGTGAGGTAAGTGCGAGTGAGTGGGTGGCGGCGGGCGGACGGGCCCCGAGGGTGGCAGTGGGTGGTGGTGGGGTGCGTGGCAGGTCGCGGACGGGCCCTGTGGGTGGTGGGGTGCGCGACTGTGCCAGCCAATCGCGGGCTGGGGACAGTTAACGCGAAAAGGTAGTGGGGGTGGTGGGTGGTGGGGTGCGCGACTGTGCCAGCCAATCGCGGGCTGGGGACAGTTAACGCGAAAAGGGGGTGGGGGTGGTGGGTGGTGGGGTGCGCGACTGTGCCAGCCAATCGCGGGCTGGGGACAGTTAACGCGAAAAGGGGGTGGGGGTGGTGGGTGGTGGGGTGCGCGACTGTGGCAGCCAATCGCGGGCTGGGGACAGTTAACGCGAAAAGGGGGTGGGGAGGGTCGCGGCCAACCGCGGAGTCGCGACTGTTAACGCGAGAAAGAGGAGGGGCGGGCTAGGAAGGGAGGGGAGGGCGTGACCGCCAATCAGTGGCCTTATCGCGAGACATGGGCGTGGCCTAGGAAGGGGAGGGGAGGGCGTGACAGCCAATCAGCGGCCGAGGACAGTTATCGCGAGACATGGGCGTGGCCTAGTGTCGCCACGCCCTGTCTCGCGATAACTGTCCTCTACTACTATCGCTGTGCAAAACAAAAGACTTAGAGGATTCGATGAAATTGAATAGTAAATTACCGATTCCAAGGCAACTACAAGACTCGACGTCGGGCTATTTAACGCCGCGATGCGCCATGGCGATTATAAAAATGAAAGCACAAATACGTTTAGCTAATGAGTATAATTGTAGACTCACGTGGAATGGAATAGCATATAGACTAACACCTAAGGAGTTATGTACTGTCTGTAATTTGAATACACTTGAGACTCTTGAGCATGTAATCGCGCACTGTCCGATCTACGACTACTATAGGAGTAAATATATTAAGAAATACCTAGCGGAAAACTGTGTTATGATGGCATTGTTGGAAAATCCAGAAAAAGAAGCGACAAAAGCATTATTTTATTTTACGATAGGGGCTTTAGCGTTTAGGTCAATGATTTTAAATGAGTAAAGAAGGTTTTATATAGGCAATATGATAAGTTAGAATTAAGTTTGAAGCAAGACAACAATTCAATAATTAGTAAGCTGAAATTAGTTCCATAAATTACATCCATAAGAAAGAGGAAAAGAATAATGTAAAAAAAAATTGTAAGTGGCTCACCCTTTGCCACGGGGAGATTACCCCAAAAGGCAAATAATAAATACATACATACATACATACAAGAACCTAAAGAACCTAAATCAACTAAAAAGAAATTCTCGCATTTAAAGGTGAAAAAATCAGTAACAAAACAAAATCTTGGATTTTGAAGAAAAAAATGCAGATTACAAAAATCGAGAAAAGAAATTAGTGAAAAATAAATGTCAACATCTCAAAAAATTAAACGGCAGTACTTGGCGCGTTAGCCAAGTATCCTATATAGTTTATCATTATTGAATGTTCATATTAACCGTAGAAACTCGCCAAGTACTGCATTTAATTTTTTGAGATGTTGAAATTTATTTATTTTACATGGATAACCTTGCAATAAATCGTGAGATAACGACAATAAATATCAATAAGTAAGTACAAAATACAAAGACACTATTTACTTTTAAATTTTCAATTATACATAAGTGGAACATTCAGTCAAAAAAGTATTTTTTTACATGAAGACCACTCTCGCCCTCGCCGAGGGAAAAATAAAGAATAATACCCTCCCTTCAGAATAAACCCGAAGGATTTTTTTGTAAATAGAGCAACGGATTAGGCTGTCATTTACAAATTCATTGTCCGGCTTGCTCTGAAAGCCCCTTCGAGTGCTTGTTTATTCCATGCTGCAGCCAAAAAAGTATTTTTTTTATTATAAGGATCACTCTCCCTTTCAGCGAAGAAAAGATAAAAAATAATGACTTCTTTTCAGGATAAACCTGAAGGATTTTTTATAAGTGAACCAACCAATTGGGTCAACTGGCTGCGTAGAAACCAAATTCATCAGTTTTTACACTGTATCCATGATCCAGAGAAGACTGCTCCAAGGATTGGTATTCGCTAGGTCACATACTCTTCGCAGTTACACTACACACCACTCAAGCGGAGCACTTTTTTTCAATGGTCCTTACGGGGGACGAGTGAGTAAAAAAAGTTTTATTTGCTCATAAGGACACTGTTTTCCCTCAGCGAAGAAAAAATTCTAAATAATGTCCTCCCTTCATGATGACACCGAAGGATTTTGTTGAAATTTGACCAGCCAATTTGGTCAACCAGTTACTTTGAAACTAGATTAATGAGTTTTACACAGTGCGCATGATGCAGAGAACACTGCTTCGAGGATTGGCCTTCGCTAGATCTCATTCTATTTGCAGTTGCACTGTACACCAATTACAAGCAGCAGTTTTTTTAAAAGATCCTTATAACAGAGTCTATAGACAAGAACATAAAATGTCAGAATAATACTGACATAGATTTTTAAAAAAATTTAAATATTTTTTTTAAATTGCTCTGCTTAATTGGTGTGCAGTGTAACTGCGAGGAGAATGAGACTTAATGAAGGCCAATCCCTGAAGCAGTGTCCTCTAGATCACACCCAGAGTGTGAAATATCATGAACTTGGTTTTGAAGCAACCAGTTGAGTGAATCAGCTGGTCCGTTTACAAAAAATCATTTGGATTCAACCTGAAAGGAGAGAATTATTTTAAAAAATGTCTTCTATGAAGAGGAGAATTGTCCTTATCCTTATAATAAAAAAAAAGACTTTCTTAACTGCAGTGTTTAATTTAAAAACTACTCGCAGTGGCTTTCTGACCAAGCCGGTCAATCAATTATATTTATTGATGCAGGGAATATGCAGTGAATCGAAAACCAAAATCCATTGACGGCTTGATCTGAAAGCCACTTCTAGTGCTTTTTTATTTGACGATGCTTGTGATTTTAGAAAATAAATGGAAAAACGACCACAGTGACTTTCAGATCATGCTTCAGTCGCAGGCACGCCAAGTTTTTTGTAGAAAAACATCTTCATCTGTTGAATATCTAGCAAGGGGTTTGACTTGGCTAATAGGATTCGGTTTAATATTTTTGAAATAAATTTTTTTTTGCGAAAGATTCTTCAGAGAAGAACTTTTTGTTTTCAAGTGATTTTTTTTATGGGATGGTTACAGTTTTAATATTTGGTGTACCATTTTTGTTTTGAAAAAACATTTTTGGGTGGATTGTATGTGTTAAGATTAAAAGAATTATTATAGTCTATCGGAAAACCCTGATATAAATGAAACAGTTTTCTATCATTTATGTATAATAATTTCATGCTGATTGACTCGTTTTTCTTTTCTTCGGTTCACAGCTATAGAAAGTCTATCATAATGAATCTTGAATATGATAAATATTTGAATCCAAAGATTTGTGAATGAAACCTTTTTTTATTGAAATATGTAATATTATTAATATTTTTTCTACGATCATATATTTTTATTATATAATTTATAATGATATTATGAGATATGGAAGAAATCATAGTACTTCGTAAATTTGTGAACCAAAGTCTGTATTTTGAACGATAAGATTTTTTATAATAGTTTTCTATCATTTATTTTTACCAGGGCAGTCACCTAAAAAAGGTCATAAGAAAAAAAATTGTGTAAATTCTTTTGAAAAATCTTTAAAATCCTTATTAAATACATAATGAGCATTATAATTCTGCAATTTAATAAAGACATACAGTACACCAAAATGGTGTAAGGTAAAAAGTAAAATTTTTCACTTGTAGGTTTCAGACCAAACCAGTGAACGAATTCTAGTGTTCAATGTCTTATTTTATCTGTCGAAGAGTGCATTCTGGATTGAATATAGGAATTTTTATTTCAGTTCTTCATGGCAAAGCTATGATTTTAATTGTATAAATAAATCTCTCTATTAAAAACTCACTAAACAATTGGTTACAGTAAATCTAATTTTCACTGCATCAAAAATCGCTATATTAAATACAGAAAGCATTCTTCGACAGATAAAATAAGACATCGAACATTTAAATTGGTTCACCGGTTTGGTCTGAAAGCTACGCCAAGTGAAAAATTTTACTTTTGATCTCACCATTCTTGTGCACTGAATGTCTTTACAAAATTGCAAAATTGCATCAGAAATTGTTGGATATTGGTTTTCGCCACAGAAAATTTTTCGATTACACTGGGGTTTGAACCTACGACCTGCCTACCTAAGTACCTAACAACACACACACGCTACCGACTACGCTATCAACGACTTAGTAATTTTGGATGTCTAAATGGCATAAGTGTTGTACAACTATTATTCTCTCAAGCATACTTATAATTGACATAACAAAATATTCAATTGATTGCAATCAGAGCGCGAAGTGGGTTGGAAATATTTTCAAGTGAACATAATTTTTGGATGAACGGAATCTTTTTCTCACGAAGAGACTCAGGTATCCGGATTTTCGAAAAAAGTATATCCACAGACCTATGAAGGTATAGCAGCAAACATAAATCAAACATAAATTTGCCGCAATAGAAGCGCGAAATGCTCCAGTGTTTAAAAGAAATCGTTTTTGAAAATCTTGAGTAACTTATCAGAAGTCGATGCTAAATAATAAATGTTAGCGGGTTTTTCGTTATTGGAAAATGTGTATTAAATTTCAAATCAGTCACTAAAATTCCAAAAACATAGTTTGATTTTCATGTACTATTTTAGTAATGATTGATTTAGTAACCATGTGTTGTAATTTTACATCACCGGATTGGTAACATTCATAAACACATAGTAAATTTACTATGTAACTTGTAACACGGTAGATTTTGTATCAGCTCCACCCCGCAGGCTGGCTCGAAGGCCATCACACTCCGCTTATATTTTGTTTTAGTATTTTAGAGCAGTATTTTTGGATTTAGTTTATAGGAATATTTTGTGTAGAAATCCCCCCCTTTACCCCCTTCCCATCCCTAGTATGAATGTGGAATGAGTAATAGCCCCCCGAAGACCATGGAGGCCCTCAAGGACGAGATAAGAGGCTACGGAAGCTTAGACAGAGTGACGTGGGGAGAGTGTGGGCTGGAAAAACCATCTGACCCCGGACAGCATCCGAGCCAGCTCATGAGTACACCCCGCACCACACGAGTAGCCTCCACACTCGGTGGACATAAGTTGGAGTTAGCCGCCCAACTGCGTGGGTGTACTCGCACTACTAGGACCGCCAGCGGCACTCAAACGGCCCGCGGCGATCACTCCAGCCAGCTGTGCTACGCTGCCTCGCCACTGCACTGCTCGAGCGCCACTGACCAGCCACACTCGATCCGTTGATCGATGTCGAAGCTCCGTAGTGCTCGGGAGCCGACGAGTCCCGAGGATCGACGAGGGTCTCCGAAAACATCGAGGAAGAAGAAGGATGACAGTTGCTTATGACTTCGAGCTTCGCCGTCGCCGTGTCCTCCCTTGAGATATTATAGCAAAGTTTGTGAGTCCTCGTGGGAGTTGTCCACGGGACTAGGATTGTGTGTGTGTGTGTGATAATTAGCGTGAGTAATTTTTATTTGTTGTGAGACCCCTTTTTCCCCTTTTCGCCCTGTATTTTTTAAGTCACTAGAGTTTGTATTTTTCATTTTTATATCGAGTCAACCGGCTGCCACCCCGTGGAGACCGGCACGTTTTCATTAGGATTAATTAGCGAGTATTTTGTGTTTTCTGCGTGCGAGGTAGTGTGGTGGTGATCGCGACTATCTCGGCGATATTTAACATTAATTTTCTTTCCCGATTTTATTTATATTTTTGCCCCATTAGCGAATATTCCCCTGCCACCCCCCCCCCCTTTTCAGCCATACCGAGGTAATAATTAAGAAGCCATCGAGTTCGGGAACCCTTCCCCCTGAAATCGTCTCTCTTTTGGCTAGCCGAGTTACCCCACTTTTTGCCATATTTTTGTTATTAATTTTTCCCTATTTTGCCATATTTTTGTTATTAATTTTTCCCCATTTGGCCACAGTTTGGTTATTAATCTTTTTTGTCCCTTGTAGTTTGCATATTTCCCCCCCCCCGTGACACCCAGAGTCCCTGCCACCGGTAACCCCCGCCATTTCCCCCACCCGACCGTGCTGGACTCTGAAATTTTTCGACGTCGCCCGGACTTAGAAAATTTTCGACAGTCTTGGGACTTAGAAAATTTTCGACAGAGTCGGACTTAGAAAAATTTCGACTCCTCTCGGACTCTGAAATTTTTCGACGTCGCCCGGACTTCGAAAATTTTCGACAGTCTTGGGGACTTAGAAAATTTTCGACAGAGTCGGACTTAGAAAAATTTCGGCTCCTCTCGGACTCTGAAATTTTTCGACGTCGGCCGGACTTAGAAAATTTTCGACGTCCTCCGGACTCTGAAATTTTTCCACTGTCCTACGCCGTACCCCCCCCCCCCCCAACGGTGCTACACGTCACGTAGCTGGCGCCCATTTAGAGTTATTGTATTGAGTTTTTCTTTTGTTTTTTTTATTGAGCTTTTTGTACTATTATTAAATCGAGTTTGGTTTTTTTCTTATAATTATTTTATTTTTCTTACGTCTTTTCACTAACCCCTTCCCCTCCTAATAAAAAGGGAAGCCGGTTATAAACTATATTAATGTTTATTTCCTACAGCGAGTTTTGTAAATTTCTCACACTTTTGTGTCGCAAGAACACAAATATTTTGCAAAAAGTAATAAACCCATGTGGATAAAATTGCAAAACTTTGCTTGGTATCTTTCAATACCAGTAACTGAAATTTGAGTAACTTTGATCTTACATTCAATGCGACAATGTATATTAAATTTCAAATCGTGTACGAAAATTCCAAAAATGCATTGTAACTGTGGATTTTTACTTCCAAAGCTACCTTCGCCCTATCTCTCTGTTTCCTCCGCCCAGAGCCGTTGGACGCCAATTAATCTTTATTTTTCGCGGGATTAACAAACCGCGCATCTTAAACGTAAACTTATTCCGTAACAAACGAATCAAAAACGTATGGCTTCGGAGACAGGGAGAATGGTTACGGGAACCACGGTTCGCTCAGTGTGCTAGGTTGTGGAGAGAGGGGGTGGGTGGCTAGTTGGCAATTGAGTGGGAAACGAAATAACTTATAAAACCGTAATCAAGAATTTAATTGAAATAAGCTTTAATAAATCCTCAAAAGAAAGACATCGTTCCAATACATCATACTTCTAAACAATGACCGTAACATAAAGAGAGATAACTAGAGAGCACATTCAAACCTGAACGCGAACGATAACTCACAGCAAAAGAAAAAAAAAAAAAAAAACAAAAATCGCATTTTGTAAATTATAGATCGAAACACTGTAGCCGTGATCTTCGTTTAGAATCTGGAAATAAAAGGATAATTAACGATCGGTAACACCGGAGCTGTCACTAGAACAGCGAAGGCAACAAAAATATCTTATTCTACGGGAACGCCGGTATCGATAACATGCCCCAGGCAATCTATATCTTCCTCAACCACGAGAACTCCTATAACTCCCGGAAGATCAAACGATAGCACCAAAATCAAATAAAATAGAAATAAAGTAAAATAAAATCGGAAAAGCTTGATTTATAATTAAAATAGTAAGATAGCTCAACCGACAACAGTGGCCGCGCGGTCGGTGTGTGGCTTCGGCGGTCTCCAGAGTTAAGCAGCATTATTTGCGGTCATAACTTGGATGGGTGACCGCTTAGCCTTGCACTGGTTTGCGCGCCAACTGCTGAGCGGGAGGCAGTTTTTCTGAGTTTCTAATGTATTCTCACGCAGTACAAACTCAATAAAAATAAAGCCGACTGTATCGGCCAGGTTTTCCGCAGTTTCCCTGTGCCCTCGTGCAAATGCGATACAGTAGTGCATTAGGATGAGTGGCTGCGGACAACACTCTAGAGGGGTCTCTATGAAGGAACGGGGAAAAGGGGAGAGGGGAAACGTAAAAGCCTGAAGAAGGCATACGGAAGAAACCAATAAAAAAAAAAAATAGTAAGATAGCTCGAAATACCCAAAGAACGCTAACACGGTAACAGATCCTTTCCCAGAAACGAACGGTAGCTTCTCGATAACGGACGGTAACTCTGAAATACGTGCTTTCGCTACGCCGAGAACACCAAAGATCGGAAACTTACTGTGTTACATGCTGGAATCGCGGCTCGTAGGCCGAGAGCGATGCTCACCGGCCCACGGCCCAACGCAGACGAAGAAAACGCTCTTTAGAAGCGCCGAAAACCGAGAACACTAACGCTTCTCCTTACGCGTTACTCTTACTTCCCTCACGCGGAACGCGTACCTCCCCTACACGCGTACTCGAACCAGGGACGGCGCAACACTTTTGAACGCGCTCTCCATTCTCGAATTTCGTAAATGTCGATAACGCGATAATCCAATTCTAAACACAAAAATGATTAATTGGGGCTGATGTTTGCTCTTATAATTCCATCTAATCGCGGTGGCTGTCATGTGGGTGTATTCTCCTTTGAGAGTAGGGGTTGAAACAAACGGACCTGCAAATACGTAGCGAGAACAAATGCGATAGCGAACGATCGGGCTATCCGAAGCGGCTGGGTGATCGTAGGCCCAGGCGCTCCGGCCTTCCAAACGGAACTATATATGGAAACAATTCTTCCCCCACCCCACCACTAAACCGGAGCATCGGGATCGCACCGAACCTCTATACTACCCAACAACGCACCATAAGAGAATTTATCGAAATATACCGGGTGGCTCGGTATCTCGGCCCTGATCCTCGGTAATCTCGATCCTCTGACCTCGATATGAAACTTAATCCTGTAGGAATTTTTGATTAATCACGAAAAGGTACCGGAAAGAAATGCAAAAACGTAACGCATATAAAGAAAGATCGATAACACCCAATAAATTACTAATATGTAACGATAGCATTCCTGTGGCAGTGGTTCTTGAAAAAAAAACACGTCACAGCATATTGATTTTCCTGTACTGATTTAGTAATTAATGATTTGATAATCATGTGTTGTAATTTCCAATCATTGGATTATCGAAATTCATTTGTCTGTATTAAATTTAATATGCAAACATATTAATTTCGATTTCCTATACCGACTTTTACAAAATTCATACGCGTTTGTATCGGAAAAACGCGAATATTTTTTACAGTGCATGGAATACTCTGTAATTTTCTCAGCCCAAAAGAAATATCCGTTTTTGAATTTAACAAAATAACCCCCGTTTTTCGGTAAAAAATCGGTGTTATCAGAACGTGATAATTATTTTGAATGTTCTATTCAAAAGTTAACACAAAACTACAAATTTTATGTGAAAACATTTTTTTCACTAACTTCAAGTTTCCGAAATATCTTCACTTAAAAAAAAAAAAAACTGGGGTTTAAAAAAAATTATTATATTAAAAAATCTGGAAAAATTCACATAGAGTGCCTTTTAGAGGTACTTTGATATGACCAATTATGCGGCACATCTGAGATGCCCGAAAAAAAGTGTCTGAACCGAAAAAAATACTTCATATAATAATGTTCTACCGACGGTATAGTTATAGTGAATTATTTTCGGTTTTCACAGGTTTGAATGTCATTCCATATTATAAATGTTATTTTTTTATTTTTTTTATTTTTATTTTGCTCGAAAGGCGACGAGTGATGAAGTCGTCATGGAAAGGGAATTTTAATATAAAGGTATCTTTACCGATTAAGGAATTAGAATCCACGCGATTGCCAATTAAAAAGATATTTATTGAATAAAAATATTTGTTATCACAAATTATTGCTTGAAATTACAAGGATTCTTATAATTGTTCGAGTCTCTAACTCGAGCTCAACCGTTCGCTTCGAATATTCCGTTAAGACTGACGTGAATTACCGTGATTTCCAGCCATTCACCCAAAATCGGTGCGTATGCATTTATTGCTCGCGATCCTTCGATACTGACTCACACCTGAGTCAGCAGGCGAGTTCGTTCAGAATCGTTCGACTGCTTGATTTTAATATACGAAAATAATTATCATTGGAATTATTTTCGAATATTTAAAAAATAGAATTTCAATGAAAATTTGGGGCGCAACATCACTAAGCGTCCCACTGGGTTAAAAGTGGTCTTATATTACAGACAATCGTCCGGAGATGTTACGACCCCAAAGTTTCATTCGTGTAGCTCTTAGAACTTCAGAGATACCAGCCTCTGAATTCGGGGGCGCAACAAACTGAAAAAAATAGAATCAAGTCTCGGCCTATTCTGGCTCTGATATCGAAAACCGTTATATTTGATACGAGATGTTTGAGAATTTTTGCAGTTGCTTAAATTTGGGCTAAAAATATTTTCAATTTGAAAAAATGTAGCTAATTCAAATTTGAAATAAATTTCACACTCTTTTTAGCGGGAATCCGGGCCGGATCGATCGAGTCCCGCCGAGATTCTAGAGATGGAGTCCCGGATGGAGTCCGGGCCGGATCGATCGAGTCCCGCCGAGATTCTAGAGATGGAGTCCCGGATGGAGTCCAGGCGGGCGTCCGGGAGGGCTCTTGGGATCCCGGATGGAGTCCCGCCGGGACTCCGGGCCGGATCGATCGAGTCCCGCCGAGATTCTAGAGATGGAGTCCCGGATGGAGTCCGGGCGGACTTTTGGGATCCCGGATGGATTCCGGGCGGGAGTCCGGGCCGGATCGATCGAGCCCCGCCGAGATTCTAGAGATGGAGTCCCGGATGGAGTCCGGGCGGACTTTTGGGATCCCGGTTGGAGTCCCGGCGGGAGTCCGGGCCGGTCGATCGAGTCCCGCCGAGATTCTAGAGATGGAGTCCCGGAAGGAGTCCGGGCGGGCTTTCCGGATCCCGGATGGAGTTCCGGCGCAAGTCCGGGCGGGAGTCCCGGCAGTCCCGGCCGGACTCCCGCCGGGACTCCATCCGGGACTGTTTTTTTCTGCGCGGGAGGATACAAAACAAGATGATTGACTAGTCAAGAAAGCTTACAAATAATAAAGAACGACTGAATTTATTGAAACAGTTAAAAACCATCACTGCATATAATAATAATATCATCACTTTTCACATCAGAAGATTCAAAATCACTTTTCTATCACTTTTCACATCACATGATTCACTGGTGCCAATACTAGGAAAGACTGATATAACCGCCGAAACTAAGTGAATAAGTGAATATATACCCACTGAATGTCAAAAAAATAGTAACACATTTATATATTACTTCTGTTTCAAAAAAATATAAATTAAAATTAATAATCTTATAGAATCCCGTCTGTGCGAAAGATACGATCCCGTCTGTGCGAAGCTACCATCCCGTCTGTGCGAACTAGGATCCCGTCTGTGCGAAAAACGACTGAATTTTTTGAAATATTTTAGACAAGTTTCGAGACATAAATCACGATATCAGTGTACTGAAGAAAGGTGCGAAGGTCGTTTTAGTCTCAAACGAAATATTTTTTGCTACAGTATCTTATTGTATCTAAAAAAATCTTCAAAGCGCTATCATTTGATCAATATAACATATTAATCTTAGCATGTTATAGGCGTGACCGAATGTTGTAATTATTAATTATTTTATCGACTTTTGGCGGTCTATTTTGCCAGGGCCACGGTGGCGTAATTGGTAACGCACCAGGCTAGAATTCTGGGTGTTCCCGGTTCGAACCCGGGTCGTGGCGGAATTTTTTCACAATTTGTTTAAGATAAATTTCGTCGATTGTGGCTGCTTGATGAATTAATTTAATTTATTAAGCAGCTACAGTCGATATTATTATTGGTTTCTTCCGTATGCCTTCTTCAGGCTTTTACGTTTCCCCTCTCCCCTTTTCCCCGTTCCTTCATAGAGACCCCGCTAGAGTGTTGTCCGCAGCCACTCATCCTAATGCACTACTGTATCGCATTTGCACGAGGGCACAGGGAAACTGCGGAAAACCTGGCCGATACAGTCGGCTTTATTTTTACTGAGTTTCTACTGTATGAGAATACATTAGAAACTCAGAAAATCTGCCTCCCACTCAGCAGTTGGCGCGCAAACCAGTGCAAGGCTAAGCGGTCACCCATCCAAGTTATGACCGCAAATAATGCTGCTTAACTCTGGGGACCGCCGAAGCCACACACCAACCGCGCGTCCACTGCTGTCGGTTAGCTACAGTCGATATTTGTAAGAGATTCGGATTAGTGCAATTTGAATTAGACTTCAGTTTCGCGCGCTTTGAAACTAGCGATCACGGTCTCAGACCCGAGAAGTGCTTCGCAAAATTCCATCAGAAAAAATAGACCGCCGAAAGTCGATAAAATAATTAATAATTACAACATTCGGTCACGCCTATAACATACTAAGGTTAATATATGACTATAAATTAACGATTGTGAATCAATTCTGCCAGGGCCACGGTGGCGTAATTGGTAACGCACGAGGCTAGAATTCTGGGTGTTCCCGGTTCGAACCGGGGTCGTGGCGGAATTTTTTCACAATTTGTTTAAGATAAATTTCGTCGATTGTGGCTGCTTGATGAATTAATTTAATTTATTAAGCAGCTACAGTCGATATTTCTAAGAGATTCGGATTAGTGAAATTTGAATTAGGCTTCAGTTTCGCGCGCTTTGAATCTAGCGATCACGGTCTCAGACCCGAGAAGTGCTTCGCAAAATTCCATCAGAAAAAATAGTCCGCGAAAAGTCGATAAGATAATTAATAATCAAAACATTCGGTCACTCCTATAACATACTAAGGTTAATATATGACTATAAATTAACGATTGTGAATCAATTCTGCCAGGGCCACGGTGGCGTAATTGGTAACGCACCAGGCTAGAATTCTGGGTGTTCCCGGTTCGAACCCGGGTCGTGGCGGAATTTTTTCACAATTTGTTTAAGATAAATTTCGTCGATTGTGGCTGCTTGATGAATTAATTTAATTTATGAAGCAGCTACAGTCGATATTTGTAAGAGATTCGGATTAGTGAAATTTGAATTAGGCTTCAGTTTCACGCGCTTTGAATCTAGCGATCACGGTCTCAAACCCGAGAAGTGCTTCGCAAAATTCCATCAGAAAAAATAGACCGCCAAAAGTCGATAAAATAATTAATAATAACATATTAATCTCGAAAAATAGTGGCTAAAACGAGTTGCTTCGAGTAAAAGATACTGCGGCAGCGTCTTGTAAATGTACTTGTCTCAAGACGCTACCGTGTCTCTTGATGCACATTTCTTGGAACTGCGAAACGATTTCGAATCATCAGAATCTACTCGGTAATATTAGAAAATAATGTTTCGAGAAATGTACGTGATTTTGACCCAAGACCCCTCCCCTCCCCCATGTGATCATTCATCATTATTTTCAGTACCCCCCCCCCCCTCCAGATTCTCACGTGATTAATGGACGCCCCCTAAGGTCGATGAATGGCATATCTATATGAGGTTACCGTATGTAAAGCCTGACATGGGCCTGATCCGGTGGAAAGACGGCATTTTTAAGGTAGAATGCCATATCTCGGCCTTACATGGACCTGATCAGGTGAACTTACGACGACCTCTAAATAAATTTACCATATCTAGCCTGACATCAGCCTGAACCGGTGGAAAGACGGCATTATTAAGTACGAATGCCATATCTCAGCCTTAAATGAACCTGAGCAGGTGAATTTACGGCGGCCCCAAATAAGGTTACCGTACCTAAAACTGATCTGGAGCTCGTCTGACAGCAGGCATGCCTGATGAAATTTCTCCTCGGGATTCAAAGTTCTTTTTTAGCTTTTCAATAGCGGACATATTCCAACTATCTGTGCAACCATTTGAACCGAAATAAACGCTGAATTCTTTTGAATGCACAAGTGGTATTTTAAATGAATGTGTGTTTCATTCAATGATTTTTATTAAACATTTAAAAAAAAATTACAATTGCCAGAATCACATTTGCATGTGATCGTGCCGTCAATAATAGTACATGCGCTTAAAACTAGTGTAAACACAATCAATGCAATGCCACGTGAAATCGTTTGATAGATGGAATATGTTGGAGCAATGATACAAATTATTCGTACCATTATATACGTGATTGCTCCGATTTTTACACAAGTCAAAGCGATTGTGATAATATTTGATGCATGAACAAAGCTTTTACATTGTACACCATATTTAAGAAATATAAAAACTTCCGTCATTGACTTAATGAGATCCGTTGCTCTTCTGATCAACTTTTTAAAAATGAATTTTATTATAGATGTCGTTAAGGTAATGACATAACTTTTTGGCAGCCCGTGAACCGAACGTCTTATTGAGTCAATCGTGATTTTTTTAAATGAACGACATTTTTTTCAGTATACTCTAAATTCATGTTAAGAAACGGAAAGAACTATAAATAATGATGTTTAACAATCAGAAACATTATTCCTGGCACGGCAAACAAGCAAAGCGCCAATAATAATATAAATTCGCAATCGGCGCGCTCGAATCTCTCTTGTAGCGGCTCGTAGATATCGTAGATAGCTGGGCTCCGCTCTCGTCTCTTCCTCAGCTGTCCAGCGCGATTTTTCCTGGCAAGCGAAAGATTGAAGCGACGGAGAGCGTTACAACATATATATATGCATTAGGGTGTCATCACAGTATTTTTTAGATTTTTAAATCAAAGCGTTGTCTATTTAACTTTAAAAAAACCTTTGAATAATGTTATAAAATGGAAAAAAATAGCAGGAAGTCTCGGCCCACTCTGGCCTATGATTCAAACGTTTTGTTCCACATCATAGTATTTTTGAGAATTTCTTGAGTTTTTAAAATTTGAGCGTTTTTTTAGATAGCTTTAATTATTTATAACTCAGAAATTTCGATAAAAAGAAATCTGAAAAAATTTCTGTATGCATTTTTCAGTTGGAAGAATCCTCTCTTAAAAAAGACATAGCATATCGAACTCGAAAGGCTAAAACCGCTTTTCGAGTCTTCCGATTGGTTGGCGATGGCTATTTCAGAGTCAACTTCAGTCTGTCGAGGCTGCCGCTGCAAAGTCGCCGCGTATGGCGCGCATTTTAAACTATCGCTTTCGCTGTTCTGCCATGGCTGCTGCAGAATCACGTATCGCCAGTGACTTCAATGGCTGTCTTTTTCGTAGTTGTGATATTGAATAGAACTATCTCCATAGAAACAAAAAGTAATCAATGAATAGATAATTATTTTGTCATAGAGGTTTGTAAGCTTCTCTTTTTTTGTTTCTAAACAAATGCGGCGCTGATCTTGGTGATGAATAGAGTTGTAAATCCGTAATTCTTTTGGAAATAGAATTTATAATACAATTGACTGTGTTTATTGTTTTTTTTTAAATAATAAGTTGCAGCGATTATAATATCCTTTCTTAAATACACAGCACATCGAAAGTAATTATTTTGTGAGATGAAATAGGAACGCTGTCCATTAGATATATCAGTTCTGAGGAATGTCTAATAAAACCGCCTTTTTATAAAATCTGAAATTGACGGTGGTTGGTAGGTTTTAAAGAGGATATGTAGTGTTTATATCAAAAGTATGTCATGAAAGTAGCGTAATTCTGACTGCCAGCTATTTTGGATAGACATATACATTGATTCTTCAGGATCGTTTTAGCTAAAAAAAGACGCAAAGTCGCCAAAGCATAGGACGCGCGGAGCGCGGACGTTGTTGCTAGTAACATAAAAAATTGCGGCGAAAAAAAAATATGATGTCCATCCGTTGATCGAGCTGGCATGGAATGTCCCATATATTCTTTGAACCCTGAAACAAAGATCATTTTTGCTCTACGGCATAAGCATTTAACTTTTGCAAAGGCGCTATAGAAAATGTATGGATTTCGAAACTCCTTTACACTTTCCTGAAATAACCGAAATAATCTTTGTTTTAAGACAAAGAGAAATTGATATTGTCCTTAAATTTAATTCAACGGCCATTGACACCATCACCGGTGAACTCGTAATACAAACATTGCGTGGTGTTGATTTTTAACATTGTAAAACATTTTCATTATAACAGTGAATGTCTTTGAGAGATGAAGTGACATGTTCAAATTCGCTGAACTATATAAATGTCTTGCTTTGTAGTAAAACAATATGTAGTTCTATTAACATTTTGCAGATGCCCCGCAAATTATTTTTCAATATTAATATAATTTCATGGTACTTTTCGCCTGCATGTATGATGCAAAGAATATCATAAGGTTCATTGGAGCTTTATTTAATCGAAAGCGTGTTTATGATATAAATATATGAATTTTACCCCAGGCTACCCTCATCGGGTTTCCATTTACCCGAAGTCGTCTACACACTCGCTTATTATGAGATTACACTCAACAATAAATGTACCGAGTACCTATTAGCAATTCGTTTGCTCATCGCTGTATTCGGAGAAAAAAAATCCAATCGTTTTATGAGACCTCGTTGATCGCGAGTAAAGCTTTTTGCATCGTTCCCTCACCGCGATTCTTGTCACCCACGTATATTTCTGGCTGGTTTTGGTGGTAGTTGAGAACAGGGAAGCTACAGCAAAAGAGCTTGTACAGGGAGAAGTACTATGCGCTGAGAGCAGAGAGAGAGAAAGGGGAGAATTCAATTTACGCGTCACCGCCGAAGAATTTATGGGTCCGCGCATGTATGAATACAAAAGTCCTGGAGAATCCTTTTCCCCAACTCTTTTCGTACCCCCTTCCACGTATTTTATTCGCTATAAAAACTGCTCGGGTTTTCTCCACTTTTATTGAATCTATACAGTTTCTTTCTGATGCCGAAGTTTAGGAAAAATGTTTGGTGACTGACTGATCGAACCACATAGACAGAAATGTTTTTGATTATTGTAAAAGTGCAAGTTTACGTAAGTAAAAAAAAACGTGTTTTAGTAATTTGAGGATTTGTTTTTTTTGTATTTAATGGTTAAATCTAAGGAGTAAAAGAAATATTGTGTGCAGTGAAATCATAAATGCCCTTTTTTAAAATTGGAAGTGAAAAGAAACTGTTGTAAAAGGAAAACGACGTTTTTTTAAAAAACATGATGAAAAATAAATATTGTAAAAGAGCAAAGGTATTTTTTTAAGGGGAGGGAGTCAGGTCAAAATAATTAAATTTGTAAATTCAATATCATCCAAATTCTCTTGCATATAAAAATGATCAATGAACTATATTGTTGGTACTCGATGAAAGGATTTTTTACTGCCATCTGACTTGCGTAGGCAGATTGGGCTATTTGATGTCTCATTTTCTTCTTCATAAAAAGATACACCGGCTAAATGGAACAAAATATTTTTTTTTCATTCTGAAAGCAAAGTTAATAACTGATTTAGAAAATAGCATAAAATTTATTTAGTAATAATTATGTCACTTGAAAAATATTACCTTTTATTAACTTTTGCTCCATTTAGATGGTGTATCTTTTCATGAAGAAGAAAATGAGACGTCAACCAGCCCAATCTGCCTAGCAGTTTGGTCTGAATCACGCGCAGAATAGGTTTAAAACCAAGTTTCGGCAAATGGCATCTAAAGCTTACCACTCAAATAAAAATGTTTATGCTGTTTTCACCTTTGGGGCACCTTAGTACCTTTAATGAACAAAATAAAAATATTATGTGCAAGTCAGATGACAGAATATTATTAATAATGTTATTAATAAATTTTTTTTTACAAATAAATAAGTAAATGAATGCATAATTTTTTAAAAACCTGTAAATAATATGGGGATGATCACTTTTATTGACAACATCACTGAAAATTTATCCGGTGTTGACACATTCACAAATGTGCTGCACAAACATTAAATCATCACTTCATAACAAATTTACATATCTGATCACTTCTGATGATTGTTGATTCTGCTTTAAACACTATTGATTGAAAAAAAATCGTAAATGACCAACGGAATCAAACTAATAACATAATATAAACGACAAATAAAAACGTCAATTCAAGGTTATGCGTCTCGCGTGTAGCAGAAGTAACTTCTCGGGCATGGAGACTAAAGTAAAGGAGACCGAACGCTTATGGCGCGAGGTCGAGAATTTTGGTCTACAAAACGGGTCTACGTTTTAGTTCCAGACAAGCGTCGCTCCGGTCGTTGAGTTCCACGGTGAAGTTAGCGCTTGGTCGATATCCTCGGTCCGAAGTCAGCTGCGATCTGAGATCGAGAAATTGCTTTCCTCGGACAGGCTCCGCCCAGTGGGCGCGCCTTACCCTGTCATTGGCTGTCCCGTTGCCGCGAACTTTTAAATTAGCTTTTCCAGAAGTAGCCAAAAACATGTATTTGGCTACTTCCTTTCGGCACATTTGCATTGCAGGAATCTTGTGGTATTTTATCTGTACCCTTAAGGGCGATTTTGCGCTATGCATGTCCCCAGATGCGTAAAAATATGGAGCAGGCCCCACCTCCTTGGTCAACGGCACGCCGTATAATATAAAAATGCCTGCATTATTTGAAATAAGTGATTAATACTTCTGCAACGTAAGTTATAGTTAGCAGCAAGTTATTTACGTAATTATAATTGTTAAAAAACATTTTTGTGCATATAAACGATATTCAATTTCTGATTAGAGATTCCAAAGTAACTCGATAGCGAAGCGCGTTGAGTAAGGGCGTTCGTGTCCGTGAAGTTCACGGATCAAATCTTTATGCAAGAATTTTTTTTTTTTTTTAATTAGAGCAAATACCGTTTTAAAGTATCAAAATATCCTTTTATTTTTCTTTCGTTTCATAGCTAGCGGCAAGGAATTTATATACTTACAATTGTTAAACAACATTTTGGTACAGATAAACGATATTGAATTACTTATTAACGATATCAAAGTGACTCGATAGCGAAACGCGTTGAGTAAGGGCGTTCGTGACCGTAAGGTTGACGGATCAAATCTTTATGTAAGCATTTATTTTTTTTTTTTTTAATTAGAGGAAATACCGTTTTAAAGTGTCGGAATGTCCACCTTTAATTTTTCAGTTTTCAGTTCATGTTTTAATCGACCCAAAATTTACTTAGTTAGTTACAATAATTATACATTCTTGATAAAAAAAAAATGCATGAGGAAATAATCGATCCGCGAACCTTCCGAATACGAAGCTTGTATCTACGCGCTTCGCCGCCGCGTCGCTATACGTTAGGTGTTCAGATACTCGACATCGTTTATCTGATATAATTTCAGTTATGGAATTTGGACAATTACCATCACCTACCGACTTAAAAACTGGCAATAATCGCCTTACAATCTGAACAAACTAAAATAACTTGTTTATACTTTTCGCGTACAGATGCTATACCTCTCGCCCCGTATGATACGACGGTTTTCGACGAAACGCACAATTAAACGATCCTTAAAGCGCCTCCAGGTGATAGTAGGACAGAATCCAATAATTAGTCAATCCGTAATTACGTGTAAACTTAATGTATTCGAGTATGATCGCGTAAGTACGAACGTAGAAGAATGCTCTGTTCAAAATTCCCGCTCTCTGGGATCTAATCGTACGCTGCACCTCTATCGGCGAAAGCTGAAATAATTTTGGCCCATTTCATTGACCATCCGCTCAGCACTACGTTCGGTCTCCTTTACTCTATCCTCCATGTTCTCGGGGCAGTAACACGCTGCGCATACGATACGTGCTAAGATATCACAGCGCATGTCCCATTATTCGCGCGAATTCGAATATAATGTAAGTGTTACGTGTTGCGTTGAAGACATTACACTCTCATCGCGGCATTTGTATCATGTTTCGCTAACTGGTTTAAAAAATGGTAAACAAATAAAAATTTATTTACACATACGTAATAAACTTTTTATTATATAGAAAAAAAATCATTAAAAAACAGGTATATTGCAGAAATCGGCCATTTTTTCGGCTTCAGGTCTAAGATTTTGCAGGTTCAGAGGGTATACTTAACTAAACAAAACTGCCGAAGAGAAAAAAAAAAAATATTTGATTTTTTTTGCAACACCCTTAATTATTTTGTGTGAACAAAAAATCGGCCATAATGTCTGCATATAACAAAAATAAATAAATAAAATAATTTAAAATTCAAATATAATATTCTGGTAATTTTTACGACTTTTGAGAAAATTAAATATGAATGGTACCGTAGAAACTTTGTCATTTTTGCGAATTCCGGCTTATAACTTTACTAATAGATAGATTACATGGAAATGAATGTTTTCACAGAAAACCAAAAATCGACTTTTTTTAATTTTTGCCCTGACTCCCCCCCCCCCCCCCCCCCTAAATAATATAATTTTAATAACTTATTTTTTTATTTTTTAATGTGAAAATACAAAACTTTGTAGAAATGGTTCAAGTACTTTATAAAACTATAAATTATAAAAAAATGAAAAAAGAGTTTCTTTGAAAGTTGATGTATTTACCATACATCGGAATCTATTAGTTGATAAAATCTCAGAAAAAATCTTGACAGCAGCACGTGCACTTTTCATTAAATTCTGTTCTCATTTGTTCGATACTTGTAACCCTAAAGTTCGGACAACGATAAAATTACTGAACTGCATATACTAAGTGTATTCACCCCTTACACCTAAGAGTGTTAATTCATTCTGCCTTTCGTCACCCCTCATGAAGACTTAGTACTCTTGACAAACGGAACACAAGGCGTGCAAGGGTCATTCTTACTAGACACGAACCCCCACTGTTTACCGCCACCACAGAAAAGTGAGCAGGAAAGACGAAGAAAAAGAAAAGGACAAGAAATTCAACTCCTCTGTGCCATAATAGCGTGGCTCTTTACTCACGCTCTCGTGACTGCGGCTTTTCTCGCCAAGCACGGAGGGCGGCGAACCGACGACCACACACCTCACAAGTCTCTGGTCCGTTACTATAAATATACGTGAAGGGATGAACGACGATTCATTGATCGTACGATAGAGCAAAACAACGGGAAATCTCGCAGTAAAATGTGTGGAACCCTTCGGTTGCCCTTCAACCCACCGTCAAAACTTGTACGAAAGATATATATTTTCGTGCCTCGGTGATCCTACGAATAAATCTCGGCTGGGGAGGATGTTTATCTTCAAGGAAATCTATATCACTCCTTGCAAGTAAATCAATATTTTCCAGGCATCGTAAATATGCGATGGCTCTTTGAATTCTGTATCTGGCTGACGGTGACGTTACGAACAGAGCTCATGTGTTGCATTCCAAATGATGTTGGAAATCCGCCATAAAAATTGAGAATAATAGGCATAATATACAAGTCTCGAAAAAATACTTTTAAAAAGTTGCAAAGTAGAACTTTGCAAATTGCTTCCTCATTTTTTTTCGCTTCTTCCAAAGCTACCTCTATGAGGAAGTATGTCAATTGATTTTGGCTTCCTCAAATAGGAAGCTTTCTAAAGAGCGGAAAATAATGAGGAAGCAATTTGCAAAGTTCTACATTGCAGCTTTATTTTGTCGAACCGTAACTTTTCAATATAAATACATTATAATTCAATATCAAATGTTCTTATAATATTTATATATGTGTTTGTTCCGTCGTGGAAAAATATCGTAGCTTGTAAATGCCATTTCTATATTCAATATTCAACACCGTAATAAAAGTCAAGGAGTAACGCCGTTCGTGTCGAACATCGAGACATCTGCGGACCAGATGAGAATCTGGAAACGTCTTCTAATCCTCAGGAATTCACATGGAAAACGCACGTACAGAATAACTTGAAAGAAGCAAACACATTTTTTAGTGTTTTATGGTAGTGGCCATCGGCTAGCGAAGGATTAACCAGTCGCGGATCGTACGCATCGGCACCCCAAGACTGCAATTACTGGGGGTCCCATTGGTCGCGGGAAATCCCGTGGATACCTGATGGTCCGGCGCTGCCGAGGCGTCAACGCATCCCTACATGTTAAGAAAAAACCCTTCAGCGTGCAAAAAATTGACACTAGCGAAATTACCTCCCACTCCCAAACTTATCATACTCAATGTTGGAACCTTTTTGAGTAGTCAGTCGTCTTCAGCTTCTCAGACAGAACGGACACTCCAAGAGTCTGATCGTCAGCTCATGGCTACACAGATTCTTGTCTTGACATTATTAAGTTAACATTTTCCGATTCAACTCTGTATCCAATTCTTATAATAATAACAGTTATGTTTGTATATAATTTTCTTCTGAAATAAATTAGTGTTTGTTTTGTTATATAAAATAAATACCTGCGTCATTTTAATTAATCACGTGAGAGTTTGCTATCTCGCGGTTCAACTTAATTTGAGATTCGGACTTACAATCCGCGTCGGCTCCAGACGCCATCCGCGAGAGCGAACAGTGTTGGTTTTGTTAACCAAAACTGTTTATTATAAAATATTAATAATCTCAATATTTCATTAACCACAATTTTGAAAAATTGAAGAAAAAAAATTGTTATGTAACGGTGTTCCGTACATAACAATTTTATTGACAAGGTAAAAATACTTCAAGGAAGCAGGCATTCGTTACAGCGAGTGTCTCGTCCTGCGCAATCTGCAGTGAAACAACTCACTCAATAATGAAGTGTCCAAAATTTCTGGGTATGCAGTGGACTGAACGTCAAAACGCGGTACGTGCAGCGTCACTCTGCTACAATTGTCTACGGTCCAACCATCTACTGGCACAATGCACATCTCGTAATTGCACTCAGTGCAACAAAAGACACCATACACTTTTGCATAAAACAGAAATTCAAGGACAGACGGCAAGGCCAACGGTATCGACGACCCAGTCTTGACTAGCCGAAGCAGAGCCTCCTATCAGTCAGCAGCGCCACACGAGTTTTCTTGTTAACTCACCCACGAGTGAGCTGTTAGTTACAGCTTTGGTCAACGCGGTGAGTGTCAAGTCTCAGACTCTCACATGTAGAGCATTGCTAGACAGTGATTCGACGACAACCTTTATTACCGAACGTGCAGCTGTCCTATTGGGACCACCAAGACGCAACTGTACTATACCGATAGGAGCTCTAAATACAATGACAACAATCATCAAACAGCTAGTCACCGTTACAATACGCTCCAGGCACAACAATTATGAGAGAACGCTAGATTTCTTGATTGTACCACAGATTACCCAAACCGTACCAGATCAGCAGGTCAATCGCGAAGTGTTGAACATTCCGCGGAACTTGAAGCTGGCGGACCCCAGCTTCCACCGTCCTGGACCAGACATGCTCCTGAGCGCCGGGATCGCACTGTCCGTTCTCTGTGTAGGGAAAATTGGATTGTCAGCAAAGGGTGAGCCAGACTTGTTCTTGCAGAAAACTCTATTTGGATGGGTCATCGGGGGGAGCGCGCCAACAGCGCAGCCTCCACGACAACGCAACTGCCACGCTACGTCCAATATTCTCGAAGTAGATCTAACGAGATTTTGGAGACTCGAAGAGGCATCTACTCCCGTGCGCCATCGGAGCAACGATGAAGCTATCTGTGAGGACCACTTCCGCGAAAACGTCACTCGCGACAAGAATGGAAGATACGTCGTAGCGCTCCCATTCAACGACAAACAATCGCAGCTAGGCGAATCACGCTCCAGAGCGATCCGTCGATTATCGGCTATTGAACGGAAGCTGCATCAAAATCCTGATCTGGGCCTCCGATATAACGCTGTTCTCCAAGAGTATCTTGACCTTGGACATATGACGGAGACGAAACCAACTGATCAAGGATATTATCTACCTCATCACGCAGTTATAAAAGAAGGTAGCCTCACAACCAAGGTACGAGTCGTCTTCGACGGATCGGCGAAGACGAGCACCGGGATTTCTCTGAACGAAACTCTTCGTGTTGGACCCACCATCCAGGATGATATATTCTCCTTACTACTCCGCTTCAGAATGCACCGATGGGTCCTCACGGGCGACATTGAAAAAATGTACAGGCAAATTCTCGTCCGTCCTGAGGATCGAAAATATCAGAGAATCGTGTGGCGCAACAGAGAGGGCATAATAAAAACCTACGAGCTCAACACAGTGACCTTCGGACTATCAGCTGCACCATATCTCGCTATAAGATGCCTGCATCAATTGGCCAAGGATGAAGGACATCAATTCCCTATCGCAGCAAAGGTTTTGGAACGAGATCTCTACGTAGATGATCTACTCACGGGGACTCAGACCAAGGAAGAAGCAGTCAGGCTGCGGGACGAAATCGATCAGCTGTTGAAACTGAGAGGCTTTAATTTGCGACAATGGGCATCGAACGAACGAGAGCTGTTAGCAGGACTTCCCGAGCAAGATGTAAACCTCCAACTGCAGCTGGGTGAATCGTCAACACTCAAGACGTTGGGCATTTTTTGGAATTCGGCCACTGACGACATCACATCCACGGTGAAACTAGCAGATATTGCACCAAGAGTCACCAAACGGAGCATCCTCTCAGAAACAGCTAAGATCTTCGATCCATTGGGATTGTTAGGTCCTGTCGTAATCCTCGCCAAGGCCATCATGCAAAAACTGTAGATGCTGAACTTGGAGAACACCAAGGAGATACAGCTGCACGGATTCTGTGACGCTAGCCAGATCGCGTATGGAGCCTGCATCTACTTACGGGCAATTACCGTTGACGGCGAAGTCATCACCAATATCCTTTGCGCCAAGTCAAGAGTTGCACCATTGAAGCCAATAACGATCCCTCGCTTGGAACTCTGTGGAGCACAACTTCTCGCAAATTTGATGACCACAGTACAAGAAGCACTCCAAATGCAAATACATCGCATTATCTACTGGACCGAATCAACGATTGTGCTACATTGGCTGAACACTATCCCTCAGCGTCTACAAACGTTCGTAGCAAATCGGGTAGCAGAAGTTCAAACAAAAACAGATGTCAACAACTGGAGACACGTCCGGACACATGACAATCCAGCAGATCTTATCTCACGAGGACAACGACCAGACGTGTTTGTGAAGCCGTCAATTTGGAAAACTGGTCCAGACTGGCTTCGGAAAGAAGAGTCATCGTGGCCGATCCTCAAACTTACATTTCCAGACATACCACCGGAATGCAAGAAAAATATCTGCCTCGCGACAATACATCCGACCAACGAACTTCTGACTCGATATTCGTCGATAGAGAAAATGCAACGGATTGTTGCTTACTGTCTCCGATTCAAAATTCACAACAAACAACAAGGAAAGCTCACGCTCGCCGAACTCACTGCTGCACACAATAAGATCATTCGTTTGATGCAAGAGACGACATTCTCGGATCTTATTGATGCGCTAAAAACACCAAGGAAGGCGAAGGATTTCCGACTTGCCAAATTAGCAAATTTGAATCCATTCCTCGACAAGGAAGGAATCCTACGGGTCGGAGGAAGACTACAGAAAGCGATGATTCCTTATGCGCAACGACACCCGATCATATTGCCAAAGGGTCACCACGTCACTAAACTCATCATCGAACGAGAACACCAGTTACAGCTCCACGCTGGTGCCCAGGCGACGTTGTACGCAATACGACAACGTTATTGGCCTATAGATGGACGAAATGCAGTACGTCAAATCACAAGAGCGTGTATAAGGTGTTTCAGACAGAAACCTCCATCGGTCGAGTATATCATGGGCAACTTGCCCGAAGCACGAGTTACAGAGTCGTGACCATTCACCAACATAGGAATTGATTATTGCGGTCCTTTCTATATCAAGGAAAAAGACACCGAAATAGGAATCGTATTAAGGTTTACGTGGCGGTTTTCATCTGTTTGGCAGTCAAGGCGGTGCACCTAGAGGTGGTCAGCGATCTCACCACCGAAGCCTTCATTGCTGCTCTCGATCGATTCATCGGACGGCGGGGAATCTGTAGCAATATCTACTCCGATAATGGCACTAACTTCGTCGGAGCCAACAACGAGATGAGAGAGATACACCAGCTTCTTCAATCTGATAAACATCAACAACAAGTCAGCCAGTTCGCGATCAATCACTCAATCGCTTGGCCCTTCATCCCACCACAGTCTCCACATTTCGGAGGTCTGTGGGAAGCAGCAGTGAAGTCATTTAAACATCACCTAAAAAGAATTGTCGGAATGGAAATGCTCACATACGAAGCCTTTAACACGTTGGTCATTCAGATCGAAGCTGTTTTGAATTCACGGCCGTTGACAGCTCTCTCGTCAGACTCAAACGATCTGCTCGTGTTAACGCCTGGACACTTTTTAATCGGTGAAGCACTCAATTGTAGACCGCAAGTTGATTTCTCAGATACGCCGACCAACAGATTGTCAATGTAGCAGCATATCCAAAAATTGAAACAACACTTTTGGGCCCGATGGCACCAAGAGTACATCACGGAACTCAACAAACGCACAAAATGGACACAAGGTGAACACCACATCCAGACAGGGACCGTGGTGCTCTTGAGGGAGGACAACCTTCCTGCTCTTCAGTGGGCCATGGGTAGGGTGCTCAAGGTTCATCCAGGAGCAGACGGTATCATTCGCACAGTAACGGTGAAGACAGCCAAGGGTACATTCGACAGGAATGTCAAGAAACTGGCTCCGCTTCCAATACCGGAAGAAGATCACCCACCGACCATCACCACTAACGTAGACCCTGGTTCATCGCGCCATTAAGCCATTTTCGTTGCTATACATTAAAAACACGTCAATTATTGATCGCTAACTCTCTCAACGGGGGGAGTATGTTCCGTCGCGGAAAAATATCGTAGCTTGTAAATGCCATTTCTATATTCAATATTCAACACCGCAATAAAGTCAAGGAGTAACGCCGTTCGTGTCAAACATCGAGACATCTGCGGACCAGATGAGAATCTGGAAACGTCTTCTAATCCTCAGGAATTCACATGGAAAACGCACGTACAGAATAACTTGAAAGAAGCAAACACATTTTTTAGTGTTTTATGGTAGTGGCCATCGGCTAGCGAAGGATTAACCAGTCGCGGACCGTACGCATCGGCACCCCAAGACTGCAATTACTGGGGGTCCCATGGGTCGCGGGAAATCCCGTGGATACCTGATGGTCCGACGCTGCCGAGGCGTCAACGCATCCCCACGTATTAAGGAAAAACCCTTCAGCGTGCAAAAAATTGACACTAGCGACGTTACCTCCCACTCCCAAACTTATCATACTCAATGTTGGAACCTTTTTGAGTAGTCAGTCGTCTTCAGCTTCTCAGACAGAACGGACACTCCAAGAGTCTGATCGTCAGCTCATGGCTACACAGATTCTTGTCTTGACATTATTAAGTTAACATTTTCCGATTCAACTCTGTATCCAATTCTTATAATAATAACAGTTATGTTTGTATATAATTTTCTTCTGAAATAAATTAGTGTTTGTTTTGTTATATAAAATAAATACCTGCGTCATTTTAATTAATCACGTGGGAGTTTGCTATCTCGCGGTTCAACTTCATTTGAGATTCGGACTTACAATCCGCGTCGGCTCCAAACGCCATCCGCGAGAGCGAACAAACGGTATTTAATCGTTAACATTAAATTTGTTATTCTAAAGATCCAGAATATGAGACTCGAGCAGGGAGGAAATTAATTCAGGCCTTAGATAATGAATAATGGTGAATATTTATTCATTAGTAAATAACATACAATTTCACACTCGTACAAAATTAGTCTTCGCTTAATTCTATGTTTTATCTTAATATCTAATTATTGCGCCTAAATACCCAAAAACATTATCTCGAACTTATTCTACAAGATATTTCTCGAAGTGACTCCCAATACCTCCAATTTCCTTCAAGATTTATAAAACGAATTATTTTCACAATTTTGGGTCTTGTAGCATCGTCTAACAAAGTTCCGTGCGACAGAGATCTCCCTAACTACATTTAAAATCATCGCAACATCTTTCTATCGCTATCTCGTTTGCACTTGCGTATTCTCGGGCCTCTCGCTCGCACTCACAGGCGCTCGGACCTCTCACTCGCACTCATAGGCGCTCGGACCTCTCGCTTCCACGCATTAGGCTTGCGATGCTCGACTTCTGTGCTGCTTATACCCTCGCCGGCCGGTAGTTGGCGCATCGACGTTGTGGATCTCCGCACGATGCTAGCTCCAATCAGGCCCAAAATGGCCGCCTCCGTGTGATGGGTGAAGTGTCGCCAGATATTAAAGTATTTAATATCTCGGCAATTAGAGTCTACAGAAAACCGTGTATGGACTCTGGTTATTCTGTGAGCTGCTCTCCATCGTGATGTGAAACTGTGGCTCTCTCTCGTGACTCGTCTGACTCAGGAATACTCGGTTTCGGCTGGACTTTGGCGATTTTCTCCAAGTCTAGTGACGTGGCACTAATCAGCTGTTCGTTCCTCCGGAACCGTTTTTGTAGCTGATCGTTGTCGACTTCGATGTATTTCTGCTCTCGGATGATTCTCGAAGATCCAATAATTTCCCCTGAGTACCCAGTGAATCCTTTTTATACCGAACTACCCGCTGTCCATCTCAGTTGTACTCCTACCCTTATTTCCTACCCCTAAATTCCTGTAGCCCATTATGTTTTTATGTGGCTTTGTGGGGTGCTCGCTTACCCTATAGCTCGCTATCGAACTATAGATCATTGGGTAGCGAGTACCTCTTGATCACCGCGAGATGACGCCATAATTAGTATATCGTCCGTTTTCTATGTTACAGTTAAAAAGAACATATTAAGTATTTTAATATATTATGTTGTGTACATTATAAATCTGTATGTGTGGATATTTTTCATAATAAATTACAGTAACTGACGATGAGTTAACCATTGCGATGCAAAATTTCAGCTTGGTACATCATGCCGTTCGAAAATTATGGGCAATTGAATTTTGATACTTATGGGCATTAAAAATCTGAAAACATGTGTAATTTAAAAAAAGAAAATTTAAGTTGCACACGGGCTCAAAACACCGTAACAAATACCGTTGCATTTTATTTTTATTATGTACAAAGTTTTGGATTATTTTCTCAAATTTTCGGAATGGTAGATCGGAAATGTTGATGAAAAAAAAAAATTAAAAATCATGTAAAATTAAAACCGTTTTACCGATCTTGTTAACATTAAATTCCAAACAACTTTGAACGTATCTTCAGTTATGTATCATCTGAATCGTCGAACTTTTATGAAAGTTGAAAGAAAGAAAACATTAATACAAAAAAATTCATAATCGCGTAAAAACCGAACCGCTTTTCCGATTTCGGTTAAATTCAATACCAAACAACATTAAGAGGACCAACATTTTTGAAGAATTATTTAGCGAAATATCGCTAATTTTGCGAAAGCTAGAGTGCGCACGTCTTTTTTTTTTTAAATTCAAAAAGCTGTAAAATAAAAATTTCCGCATACAATTCTTCAGACTTGTAAAATGCTCCCTCATTATTTTAACCTCTTTACAAAGTCCTATAATGAGGTCATATAATGAGAAAGCATTTTGGAAGCTTCTTCTTTCCAGTAATTTTTAATATTTTTACTAATCAAAGGTACTTCAAGGTCCTTAATAGTATATTACGATATACGTGCGCAAAAACATTTTCTGACGAGTGTGAGTTTTCACCAAGAAAAAGATTTTCCTTTTTCTTAAAATTTTGTACGAGTATTGTACAAAGTTTACTTCACAAAGTGTAAAAGTGAGGTTTTATGTGCGGGAAATGTGCGTAAATCGTCCATTATCGCACCTAGCGAAATAAAAATATTTAATGAACTTTTGTCCCGGATTTTCCAGACATTTATTTTTATTGCGATGAGTTTCGTTGTTAAGCGACAAAGTTTTTAATGCCATTGTAAAACATTTGAAAGCCTTGCGGTACGTTCCGGTACCACGAGCTCATTCCTTCTGATGGCAAAACTCCCAAGTTCGACCACTTGTTGAGGAAACGTAGAATCTTGAACGACTGTCCCGAAACGATTTGCAATCAGTACAAGAATTTCCACACCCTCCCGTTCATTCTCCTCAGTAGTATTCTTATATGAATCCAAGTCTCCTATCGATGTCGATCGCCCTTTTGCCCCGGTCTCTTTCCACCTTTCCTGAATAACGTATCGTTCTTAAAGCTCTCTGGAAACGAAGGAAAGTACTCAAGAGAGAAGATAGCGAGGTCCCGCGAATCGATTGCATGATACGAACGGACTTCCCGATAAAGATGGCTGACGTCGGTGGATATAAAGTATCGAGGGAATCGGCTAAAGGAAAATGGAAAAAATCAAGCCACAGGCTTGGGAGTGAAGAGGCGGAGAGAAGGATGAGAGGTTGCTCGGAAAGTTTTGCGAATACGTTAACGAGATATCGTGCCAATTTGCTGCCTTCAACCTGCAAACCTTTCAGTTTCGCTCATATAACGTTTATATAGTACTACATAAAAATATGTGCGATGTAGAATGTACATAATGTGCTGTAGGCAGAGCGGTTACGGGTATATCCCGTAAGGTGAAAATAAGAAGAAGAAGAATATAAAGAAGTTAATATCGTCCAGCTAGATCGAGAATCAGAGATACGAGAAAAAGCGTTCTGAGTGAATGAAATTTAAAATGGATCGGATTAAATTGAATTCGGTAGATATAAATCACGAAGGGTATGAGACGATGAAACAAACATGAATGACTGGCCTGTATAAACCTCTAAGAATACGTAGAATATTGTTTTATATAGAGTCTATAATTTTTGAATGTTCTGTTTGTATATGTTGTATTTTTCTTTTTTTTTTTTAGTCAACACAGCGCATAATAAATCATAATAATAATATTACGAGGTCAGTTGTTTCCTCGAAACATTATGAAACGGACGTCAAAAAATAAAGGGAATTAATCAAGTTTCTGATATGGAATGTTGGAAACCGTGTTTACAGAGATGATGCCTGTCTGAGAACTGCATATATCAACTTGCCTGGCGTACTTTTATTGTTCGTTATTAAATTCGCACAACTGTTATTGCAAACGCAATATCACCCTTCTCCAGATTGGAATACCATATTTTGGTAAGTTATATAATGTGGAAATGTCAGTCCTGGTTTGTATCTGTGAGGATATATATAAAGCAACTTGAATGGACTTCTTTATGGAGACTAAAGGATAGGACTCTAGTCAATTCATAAGGGCGACTTTTCTTCTACGTGATGCGACGTACAAAATTGTGGGTTCTTCAACGAATTGCGATCCACGTATAAATTCCCCGCTAGATAATTCCTCGTTGATGGAATTCCTTCAAAGAATTTTTTAGAAAGAGTCCTTTTCAGAATTTTCATACGTATAACATGCAGATTTATGTCCCGAAGCTTCATTCTCAGCTAATGCTACTCTCAAAGGTACCGAGATACTGTAACAATGTGAATGAGTGAGTGTGCTTGAGTTGGACAAAAAAGTACAAAATCATAAACGAGCATGAGAAAAAGTAGAGCCGTATAAAGTATGGAGGATGAGAATGAAGTGGAAAGAAACCTGGTGGTACCGTCAGATTAGTTCATCAATTTTTCATGAGGTAGCGCGGAATGAGGGAAGTCACGGTAGCTACCTAATCTGCGTTTTAAAATAGAGAAATCAAGAGACAGGACTTGCATGTAAAATGGACGAACGCGTGTATTGTGTTAGAGTTACGTACATTCAAGGTATATAATACAGGCTCTGCAACGAATCACCCACCCTCTTTACTCCCTACCTACCAACCTCACTAACTCTCCGGTTTCTACGCTGCGGTCGCAAACGCGAGATTCGCTACACACCAAACCGAGCTTTGCACTGTATCTTCGGTTCATTCATGGTGTAGAGGGAACTACTTCTGTCGTATTATGGTACTTCCGAGAAAAAGGAGCTAGTGAATTCAAGAGAAACGACTAATTGCTAATGAATAAAAGACTTTGATAAAACCATCGTGCATCAACCGTTCACGTAAGACTGATGTTAAGGACGGTGTATCGTTACATGAAGAGCAAATGGAAATTTGTGCACCAATGAGTTAAAATGAAAACACATAAAAATTTCCGATATGCCAAATTTGTTTTGATTATATCATCATCACATCATTTTTTGGAATATTAACTTATAATCCTAGGTGACTATGTCAGGTACACAACTATTTTATATCTGATTTAAAATCCTTATGATCTCAGGTTTTACATGAATGGCCATATCCATATTTAACTTGTCACAAAGTTGTCCAAAGATCTTGTGTTTTCATTACAGAATAGTTCATGATTTAGGATCAAGTTTTTGGACGTAAGTTCAAAATTAAGCTTCATCTTCAGTGAAATCTCAAGATCGAATTCAAGAATAAGAACGTTATTTTCATAAAGTGTTCAGATGTCAATTCTAAATAAGCTTAATTAGGATCACACTATTTTGTCATTAATAATCGATTCTGCGGCCAAATTTTTGAAGTTGATTCCTATGATCATTCCTAATTCCTTTTTCCATTAGCGACTGTCAATATGATTGACAAGCGATACGTGAAGATCCACAAGAGCATTTAATCGGACTTGTTGATACGCATAATGATGATATTGGAAACAAGAACAAAGATATGTTTAACCCTGGCAAAAAAGTGGCATGATTTTAGGTTGCTACTGCATGCGCTAAATGACCCTGAAAATATCTGCACTCATCTTTAGCACGACGTAGCGTCCTTAATTTTTATCGTACGAGAGTCACCCAGGGCTTATCTTTTTCGTCTTGAAATTCTCTAGATGCCGTTATTTTTAGTTTTTTTTTATCGACCTTTTATTTGGTAATACAAGCAAAAAAAGTGCAGATGTAACCTTTGACATGATGGCGCGCCCTTAATTTTGATCGTACGGGGGTCACTTACGGCTTATTTTTTTCGTCTTGAAATTCTCTAGATGCCGTTTTTTTAAGTTTTTTTTTATCGATCTTTTTTTGAGTGATACAAGCAAGAAAGTGCAGATATAACCTTTGACATGACGTAGCTCCCTTAATTTTTATCCTACGAGAGTCAACCAGGGCTTCACTTCTTCGTTTTAAAATTCTCTAGATGCTGCTATTTTTAGATTTTTTTAATCGAGAAAATTGTATATGTAGCAGTTGACACGGTATAGCGCCCTTAATTTTGATCGTACGGGGGTCACTTACAGCTTATTTTTTTCGTCTTGAAATTCTCTAGATGCCGTTATTTTTAGTTTTTTTTTTATCGACCTTTTATTTGGAAATACAAGCAAAAAAAGTGCAGATGTAACCTTTGACATGATGGCGCGCCCTTAATTTTGATCGTACGGGGGTCACTTAGGGCTTATTTTTTTCGTCTTGAAATTAAGGGAACTACGTCATGTCAAAGGTTACATCTGCACTTTTTTGCTTGTATCACTCAAAAAAAGATCGATAAAAAAAAACTAAAAAAACGGCATCTAGAGAATTTCAAGACGAAAAAAGTAAGCCGTAAGTGACCCCTGTACGATGAAAATTAAGGGAGCTATACCGTGTCAAATGCTACATTTGCAATTTTCTCGATAAAAAATCTAAAAATAGCGGCATCTAGAGAATTTTAAGACGAAAAAGTGAAGCCCTGGTTGACTCTCGTAGGATAAAAAGTAAGGGAGCTACGTCATGTTAAAGGTTACATCTGCACTTTTTTGCTTGTGACACTCAAAAAAAGATCGATAAAAAAAAACTAAAAATAACGGAATCTAGAGAATTTCAAGACGAAAAAGATAAGCCCTGGGTGACTCTCGTACGATAAAAATTAAGGACGCTACGTCGTGCTAAATATGAGTGCAGATATTTTCAGGGTCATATGCGCTAAACAGGCAGACGCCAACAATGTAGTACAAATCATATTAGAAATCATCGCATGGAAACGGATTCTAGAAATTTTGCTTATATTTATGATAATACAATCTTGATTTTCTGCAATTTGGCTTTGAGATGAAAAATTTAGTGTCTTTGAATTTACCAATGTTTTTCAACAAGGGCATTTCACGACCATCAGCGTTCACTACAAATTTTAACACATTGGAGCTCAAGTTCTTCACGGCCCTAAAGTGCACACGGATCAATCGCGCGATTCTTGAGCTTTCAAGCCGGTGAACTGCTCAACGATCTCGTTTTATACTTTCTTCCAAGGATCCAACCGTTAGCGGGATATTTGAAGGGGGTTACGTTCGACAATGCGCGCCGTTCGGTCGCTTTCGTTCTTTCCCTGCTGGCGTCAAATGTTGCAACTGGGATGGGGTCTGAGTACGCGCACGAACCCCCTTGTGCTCTGTTCACTTCTTTCTTTCTTTCTTTTTCATTCCTTGCCTCGCTCGCTTCCTTTTTACCTCGTCTCCTCTATTCCATACTCGCGTACCTCGAACAGCGGTAGCAGCAGCAGCACGGCCGGTCCGTACGGAGAGTCCTGGGTAAGATTGGATTTTCTCGCTTCGGCCGAACGAATTCGTGATTGGGATTGCGCGAGTTTTCGATCGGGCACGTGAGGGTCGCGCCAACTTCCCTAAAGGTATTGCATCCAGACGTGGCCCTGCGTGCGCTCGCCTGGTCGAACGGTCGCGACCACCTGGAAGCTCCAGAAAATCGCAAAGATCGAGAGACCGAGAAAGTATAAGGAGACGACAATATAGTATACATCCGGCTTACTCAACAATCGCCAGGTTGAGACGCACAGGTACAACCATCGAAGCTGCTGTAGATTGCATATTTGCTCGAAGAGCCTATCGGGTGCTGAATTGTTGACCTTTCGTTTGTAGTCTAAGGTGTAAGAGAATGAAACGAGGACATGATCTGTCCTTTGGGACTCTACAAATGGCAACTCCTGCACTGTTAAAATCAATGGTAGCAATTGTAAGGCGAAGCTCATCAGCTACTATCTGGTTTTTGACGTTTACTAGGAAAAGCAAATAGTTGCAGTCCCACTCGAGTTGAATTAAAATGGGTAAAATATGCAACTTTCAAAGATTCATACACGGGTCTAAGAACCTCATTTCACTATGTAGAACGTAATTGGAGATCCAGACACACAAATTTTAAACCAAGGTTATCTCCGTTCACTCTAAGTGGGTAATATCTGCTATTTCTGGAGGTTTTGCGGAGGTTCATGACCCTCAGCTTACTCGGCGGGACTTTCCATATATTGTTTTATAGGGCTATAAAACAAATGGAGTTCCTTAAACTCTGATGCTAGATCTAAAAGGACATTGTACAAAGGTTTGCTTAATTCAGAGATCGTGCCATTTTACACTTCATGACTATTTTGCTCCATTTGATTTGGATATTAATTAAAATGATACTTGATATCTTTTCGTTGATCTTCGGAAAAGCTACAGGCCGTAATAAGCTACAGTTTCACGTCTCGTTGGAAAATTAGGTCTGAAATTAGAGCCATTTCGATGGGTCGCATGAAAACCCACAGCAAAGGTCTGAGGTTTCACTTTATACGTGCCTGCTTGCTTGCGGTTGCCTACACTTGCTTTTCCACACGAATATTTTACTCTCATATCTCGTCCGCGACAACTTTCAGCATTTCGGTTTCAAGTGCCCCGTTGAGCATCATGTCAGCTTCTTCTGCCAAGTGTCTGAGCTAAAAGCTGTAGAGGTTTCTCTGACGGTGGCAAGTCTCAGCTGCTGCACAACCTTATGTATATCTCACGCTTCTCGCTCATACTCTTGCGGGTAGTCACTCTGAATCCAATTATAATTCGTGCCCGTTGAACGATTATTCCAGGTCAGCGGTTGGAGGTCGCGAAAGTTTACTGAAAGGCGAATCCTAGCTTGTCTATAGAGGCCGTTGGGGTAAGACAAGTGAGTGAGAAGCAGCTCGGTAAAGGCAGGAAGCATCTGGTGGCCAGGAAGTGATGTACCCAACCCATTTAATCGAACCAACCCATTCACAGCTTAGCGACCGGCCAATTACACGAAAACGAAACTGTTTCAATATCTTTGATGATATCATTTCCCACAGAATTTCACAGAAGTTAGAACAAGCGGTTGATGAATTTCGATTTTCCGGAACGGTTCAAATTTGAGCAAAACGTATAAAAAATGTAATATAAATAAACTTCTTGTTTTACGTACGACAGATTATATGTGGTATCCCATATTTATTCTGTTGCTGTCATAGTAAATGTATGATATTATTTGAGGATATTGTTGTTAATGTGTTTTCCTATAGCAATGGTTGCTACTTAGGATCCCATGAGATCCGGAGGGTACGGTACGATAGGGTCCCAGTTGCAAGTACATTTAATAAAAAACGAGGAAATTATTACTATCATTAACACCGTGGACATTAATATTTATGCTCCATACATCTCGATGGGATATCTTTTCTTTTTCAGAAATCCATCATGAGATGTAAATGAAGCAGATAAAGAATCAGGTGATAAGATAGAAAAATGAATATAGGCACTTACCACAAGTGTAGACGATCTTCAGGTAAGTCCTGCTGTCAGGTTTGCAAGGATCTCCGAAGGTCGAGCTGTTGGCGTAAACCGCACACTTTCTGTTTCCATGGCACATTCTTATGACAGTCTCGGTTGCGTAAGACGCCACACACGCTACAATAAAAGATAAACAAAAAACAAAACATAAACCCCTTATAAAAGGTTTTAGCAAGAAAAATGAGAAATTAAAATAGTCGACCTATTCAGAGCCTATGGAAAAAGTATTGCATCTTGTGTTCAACTCCACGTCGCGGGTTGCGAATCGACAATGTCGAATGTGAGCTCATTTGTCGCTCAAGCTCTTCGTAGTTGGTATGGAAAACTCGAAAGACTTCTGGACACGTATAGAAATACTCAACAACAAGCTTTTCTCCTACATTCCTTATATCTATATGACTCCCGGCGGGTGGCATTGAAAAAGATGAAACCGCCTATTGTGATGTCGCGCTTCCATTATGTCATAGATACGGAGGCCATGGCACGATGCTATACATTCAGATTATATCTCATTATGAAAGTAGGTAGTATGTCGCTGAGGGGAGGTCTGACAAATTGAAGAGAAGAATTGGCTCTGGAAAGAAAAACCCTGGAGCACATAATGTCCGCCAGTTGTGACATGCCCCACTCTATGTCCTGTCAGAAGACGACCTGTCTACCGACGAATTTCTAAAGCTCAGAGGAGGATGGGCGTCACCAACGTAGCCAACTACAGATATATACAGGGTGACAATTATAAGTCGGACAGGTCTTTTTGTGGGTGCTATAGCGATGTTTTGAATGATTTAAGGTATGATTTTTAAATGGTTTTGCAAGCTCTTTTCAACAACATAAACGATTTTTTTTCCTGACGTATAGTTTTTAAGGGAGAATAAAGTTTAAATCAGAATTTTTCTGAAAATACATTTTGATTACGGGATCATAAAGATAATAAAAAACTGGATACAAAAAACCTATAGAAGTATTTATTCGAATATATTTTCATAAAGAAAATTAATTTTGAAGTTACTGCTTTCAGCAGCCGTTCCCGGTTTGAAACAGGGAACGCCGGAAGTTGCGAATACGCAGGCGCAACGAGTGTCGTCAGCCGGCTGATTGTCCGGCTGTCAAAAGATGTTTGTTATGACAGTAAAAGGTTAGTGAAACATAACCAGTGAAGATAACCAAATTGAAGGATCTAAAGTGAAATTTTAATAAATGTGTCTAGTGAATTTTCAAAAAGTGCAAGGGGATAGAAAAGAAATTCAGATTAGCGAAAACATGCAGTTTGCTCTTCTATCAACAAGGTACAAGGTGAGATAAAGTTTTTTCTTATAACATTGTTCAGCGGTCCAAGCAATAATTTATTTTATCCACTTGTCATTAGGTTTCAGTCTCCAAGCTTCACAAGAATCCTGGATGACTTGATTTGCCTCGGTGAGGTCTCATTTTCTCTGCGATGGGAAGATAACACTGCCTATGAATGAAAGGCAATCATTTTTCATCCGCAGTAGAAATGTATTCATGATGATATACTTTTTTTAAACAACCTCAAATTTAAATTTAAACATCTTCGAGAAGCAATCTAATTCTTCAATTTTGTACAGATACAGTGCACCTGAATGGTGTGAGGGAAATTGAAAGTTTAACTTATAACTTTCACACCAAACCGGTGAACAAATTTTAGTGTTTTAGATCTTATCTTATCTGTCGAAGAGTACATTCTGTTTTGAGTGTAGCGAGTCTGGATACAGTGAAAATTAGATTTACTGTTACTGTTATTTCTCACCGTGTAGTGATTATTTCTTTCTAAAAAAAAGCAATTCTTCTAAATTAAAGCAATTCTTCTTTTTGAAAAAAAGTCAAGAGTAACACTCTTGACTTTTTATGAATTGCTTTTTTAAGCAATTAAAAAAAGTAATAAAAAAAGTAATTAGTAATAAAATAATCAGTAATAATTAGTAATTAGTAATAATTTTAAGTAATAAAAAAAAGCAATTCATGCTCAAAAGTCAAGAGTAACACTCTTGATTTTTTATGAATTGCTTTTTTAAGTAATTAAAAAGTAATAAAAAAAGTAATTAGTAATAAAATAATTAGTAATGATTAGTAATTAGTGATAATTTTAAGTAATAAAAAAAACAATTCATAAAAAGTCAAGAGTAACGCTCTTGACTTTTTATGAATTGCTTTTTTTTTATTTCGCGCACAGAGCCAAGTGAATTTCGTTGCATACGCAAACGATCTAGCATCGAAATCACAACCTGAATACAAAAATTGTACAGGCATCATGAAATTCATTTTCTGAACGAACAGATCCAATAAAATGTCATATCTCCATACTTATATATTTATTTTTTTCAATTTCTTCATGTTTCCAGATGAATTTATTCGCGCTCGAGATTTGTCCACGATCGGGGTGGCAACCTGTTTCAAGAAATGGCTAACGCAGTATTGAATTTATTTTCCGCAATAAAAATTCAAAATTGGTACCTAAGACTTTATCATTACAAGTTTTTTTTTCAATCGCTACATGTTTCCAGATGAATTTATTTGCGCTCGCAATTTGTCCACTATCGGTGTGGCAATCTGTTTCAAGAAGTGGCAAACGCACTATTGAATTCACTTTCCGCATTAAAAATCCAAAATTGGTACCTAAGACTTTAATATTACAAGTTTTTTTTTCAATCTCTTCATGTTTCCAGATGAATTCAGCCGCGATCGCTATTTTTTCACTATCGGGGTGGCAACCTGTTTCAGGAAGTGACAAACGCACTATTGAATTTACTCTCCGCATTAAAAATCCAAAATTGGTACCTAAAACTTTAATATTACAACTTTTTTTTTTCAATCTCTACATGTTTCCAGATGAATTCAGCCGCGATCGCTATTTTTTCACTATCGGGGTGGCAACCTGTTTCAGGAAGTGACAAACGCACTATTGAATTCACTCTCCGCATTAAAAATCCAAAATTGGTACCTAAGACTTTAACATTACAAGTTTTTTTTTAAATCTCTACATGTTTCCAGATGAATTCAGCCGCGATCGCTATTTTTTCACTATCGGGGTGGCAACATCTTTCAAGAAGTGGCAAACGCACTATTGAATTCACATTCCGCATTAAAAATCCAACATTGGTTCCTAAGACTTTAACATTACAAGTTTTTTTTTTCAATCTCTACATGTTTCCAGATGAATTCAGCGGCCATCGCTATTTTTTCACTATCGGGGTGGCAACCTCTTTCAAGAAGTGGCAAACGGACTATTGAATTCACTTTCCGCATTAAAAATCCAACATTCGTTCCTAAGGCTTTAACATTACAAGTTTTTTTTTTAAATCTCTACGTGTTTCCAGACGAATTCAGCCGCGATCGCTATTTTTTCACTATCGGGGTGGCAACCTCTTTCAAGAAGTGGCAAACGCACTATTGAATTCACTTTCCGCATTAAAAATCCAACATTGGTTCCTAAGACTTTAACATTACAAGTTTTTTTTTAAATCCCTACATGTTTCCAGATGAATTCAGCGGCCATCGCTATTTTTTCACTATCGGGGTGGCAACCTCTTTCAAGAAGTGGTAAACGGACTATTGAATTCACTTTCCGTATTAAAAATCCAACATTCGTTCCTAAGACTTTAATATTACAAGTTGTTTAAAAATCTCTACATATTTCCAGATGAATTCAGCCGCGATCGCTATTTTTTCACTATCGGGGTGGCAACCTCTTTCAAGAAGTGGCAAACGCACTATTGAATTCACTTTCCGCATTAAAAATCCAAAATTGATACCTAAGAGTTTAACATTACAAGTTTTTTTTTTAAATCCCTACATATTTCCAGATGAATTTATTTGCGCTCGCAATTTTTCCACTATCGGTGTGGCAATATGTCTCAAGAAATGGCAAACGCACTATTGAATGGTATCTAAGATGACATGGTACCTAAGATTTTATCATTACAAGTTTTTTTTTTCATTCTCTTTGTGTTTCCAGATGAATTCATTCGCGTTCGCGATTTGTCCACGATCGGGGTGGCAACCTGTCTTAAGAAATGGCAAACGAACTATTGAATTTACTTTCCGCATTAAAAAAACCAGACTTGGTACCTAAGACTTTAATATTACAAGTTTTTTTTTCAATCTCTACATGTTTCCAGATGAATTCAGCTGCGATAGCTATTTTTTCACCATCACGGTGGCAACCTGTTTCAAGAAGTGGCACACACACTATTGAAATCACTTTCTGCATTAAAAATCCAAAATTGCTACCTAAGAGTTTAACATTACAAGGTTTTTTTTTAAATCTCTACATGTTTCCAGATGAATTTATTTGCGCTCGCAATTTGTCCACTATCGGTGTGGCAATCTGTCTCAAGAAATGGCAAACGCACTATTCAATTCACTTTCCGCATTAAAAAAACCAGACATGGTACCAAAAACTTTATCATCACAAGTTTTTTTTTTTCATTCTCTTCGTGTTTCCAGATGAATTTATTCGCGCTCGCGATTTGTCCACTATCAGGGTCGTAAGCTGTTGCCAAAAATGCAAGGTTATTCATATAAAGTCAAGAGTAACGCTCTTCTTTAGTACGGAATACAAGTTCAATAGTGCGTTTGCTATTTTTGAGACAGCTTGCTAATCCGACAGTGGACAAATCGCGATCGCGGCTGAATTCATCTGGAAACATGTAGAGATTGAAAAAAAAACTTGTAATATTAAAGTCTTAGGTACCAATTTTGGATTTTTGATGCGGAAAGTGAATTGAATAGTGCGTTTGTCACTTCTTGAAACAGGTTGCCACCCCGATAGTGAAAAATTAGCGGTCGCGTCTGAATTCATCTGGAAACATGTAGAGATTGAAAAAAAAACTTGTAATATTGAAGTCTTTGGTACCAATTTTGGATTTTTAATGCGGAAGGTGAATTCAATAGTGCGTTTGCCACTTCTTGAAAGAGGTTGCCACCTCGATAGTGAAAAAATAACGATCGCGGCTGAATTCATCTGGAAACATGTAGAGATTGAAAAAAAAACTTATAATATTAAAGTTTTCGGTACCAATTTTGGATTTTTAATGCGGAAAGTGAATTCAATAGTGCGTTTGTCACTTCTTAAAACAGGTTACCACCCCGATAGTGAAAAAATAGCGATCGCGGCTGAATTCATCTGGAAACATGTAAAGATTTTTAAAAAACTTGTAATGTTGAAGTCTTAGGAATCAATGTTGGATTTTTAATGCGGAAAGTGAATTCAATATTGCGTTTGCCACTTCTTGAAAGAGGTTGCCACCCCGATAGTGAAAAAATAGCGATCGCGGCTGAATTCATCTGGAAACATGTAGAGATTGAAAAAAAAACTTGTAATATCGACGTCGTCGGTACCAATTTTGGATTTTTAATGCGGAAAGTGAATTCAATAGTGCGTTTGCCACTTCTTGAAAGAGGTTGCCACCCCGATAGTGAAGAAATAGCGATCGCGGCGGAATTCATCTGGAAACATGTAAAGATTTAAAAAAAAAACTTGTAATGTTAAAGTCTTAGGAACCAATGTTGGATTTTAAATGCGGAAAGTGAATTCAATAGTGCGTTTGCCACTTTTTGAAAGAGGTTGCCACCCCGATAGTGAAAAAATAGCGATCGCGGCTGAATTCATCTGGAAACCTGTAGAGATTGAAAAAAAAAACAATTCAATAGTGCGTTTGCCACTTCTTGAAAGAGGTTGCCACCCCGATAGTGAAAAAATAGCGATCGCGGCTGAATTCATCTGGAAACATGTAGAGATTGAAAAAAAAACTTGTAATATTAAAGTCTTAGGTACCAATTTTGGATTTTTGATGCGGAGAGTGAATTCAATAGTGCGTTTGTCACTTCCTGAAACAGGTTGCCACCCCGATAGTGAAAAAATAGCGATCGCGGCTGAATTCATCTAGAAACATGTAGAGATTTGAAAAAAAACTTGTAATGTTAAAGTCTTAGGAACCAATGTTGGATTTTTAATGCGGAAAGTGAATTCAATAGTGCGTTTGCCACTTCTTGAAAGAGGTTGCCACCCCGATAGTGAAAAAATAGCGATCGCGGCTGAATTCATCTGGAAACCTGTAGAGATTGAAAAAAAAAACAATTCAATAGTGCGTTTGCCACTTCTAGAAAGAGGTTGCCACCCCGATAGTGAAAAAATAGCGATCGCGGCTGAATTCATCTGGAAACATGTAGAGATTGAAAAAAAAAACTTGTAATATTAAAGTCTTTGGTACCAATTTTGGATTTTTAATGCGGAAGGTGAATTCAATAGTGCGTTTGTCACTTCCTGAAACAGGTTGCCACCCCGATAGTGAAAAAATAGCGATCGCGGCTGAATTCATCTGGAAACATGTAGAGATTTAAAAAAAAACTTGTAATGTTAAAGTCTTAGGAACCAATGTTGGATTTTTAATGCGGAAAGTGAATTCAATAGTGCGTTTGCCACTTCTTGAAACAGATTGCCACACCGATAGTGGACAAATTGCGAGCGCAAATAAATTCATCTGGAAACATGTAGAGATTGAAAAAAAAACTTGTAATGATAAAGTCTTAGGTACCAATTTTGAATTTTTATTGCGGAAAATAAATTCAATACTGCGTTAGCCATTTCTTGAAACAGGTTGCCACCCCGATCGTGGACAAATCTCGAGCGCGAATAAATTCATCTGGAAACATGTAGAAATTGAAAAAAAATAAATAAATAAGTATGAAGATATGACATTTTATTGGATCTGTTCGTTCAGAAAATGAATTTCATGATGCCTGTACAATTTTTGTATTCAGGTTGTGATTTCGATGCTAGATCGTTTACGTATGCAACGAAATTCACTTGGCTCTGTGCGCGAAATAAAAAAAAAGCAATTCATATAAAGTCAAGAGCGTTACTCTTGACTTTTTATGAATTGCTTTTTTTTATTACTTAAAATTATTACTAATTACTAATTATTACTAATTATTTTATTACTAATTACTTTTTTATTACCTTTTTAATTGCTTAAAAAAGCAATTCATAAAAAGTCAAGAGTGTTACTCTTGACTTTTTTTCAAAAAGAAGAATTGCTTTTTTTTTAGAAAGAAATAATCACTACACGGTGAGAAATAACAGTAACAGTAAATCTAATTTTCACTGTATCCAGACTCGCTACACTCAAAACAGAATGTACTCTTCGACAGATAAGATAAGACCTAAAACACTAAAATTTGTTCACCGGTTTGGTGTGAAAGTTATAAGTTAAACTTTCAATTTCCCTCACACCATTCAGGTGCACTGTATCTTTACAAAATTGAAGAATTAGATTGCTTCTCGAAGATGTTTAAATTTAAATTTGAGGTTGTTTAAAAAAAGTATATCATCATGAATACATTTCTACTGCGGATGAAAAATGATTGCCTTTCATTCATAGGCAGTGTTATCTTCCCATCGCAGAGAAAATGAGACCTCACCGAGGCAAATCAAGTCATCCAGGATTCGTGTGAAGCTTGGAGACTGAAACCTAATGACAAGTGGATAAAATAAATTATTACTTGGACCGCTGAACAATGTTATAAGAAAAAACTTTATCTCACCTTGTACCTTGTTGATAGAAGAGCAAACTGCATGTTTTCTCTAATCTGAATTTCTTTTCTATCCCCTTGCACTTTTTGAAAATTCACTAGTCACATTTATTAAAATTTCACTTTAGATCCTTCAATTTGGTTATCTTCACTGGTTATGTTTCACTAACCTTTTACTGTCATAACAAACATCTTTTGACAGCCGGGCAATCAGCCGGCTGCCGACACTCGTTGCGCCTGCGTATTCGCAACTTCCGGCGTTCCCTGTTTCAAACCGGGAACGGCTGCTAAAAGCAGAAACTTCAAAATTAATTTTCTTTATGGAAATATATTCGAATAAATACTTCTATAGGTTTTTTGTATCCAGTTTTTTATTATCTTTATGATCCCGTAACCAAAATGTATTTTCAGAAAAATTCTGATTTAAACTTTATACTCCCTTAAAAACTATACGTCAGAAAAAAAAATTGTTTATGTTGTTGAAAAGAGCTTGCAAAACCATTTAAAAATCATACCTTAAATCATTCAAAACATCGCTACAGCACCCACAAAAAGACCTGTCCGACTTATAATTGTCACCCTGTATATATATCCATCATACTGTTGTACTACAGATACGGATATGTCAGGGAGAATACAACTGAACGGATATTCGTTAACAACTCGTCATTACATACCTTTCTATATATGTTCTGTCAGAATGAGGATTGCAGTCGTTTGATCGTAAACAGTGATTGGACACACTGTGACAAACGTGCTGTGTTACATATTGGCCAGAAGGAGACAGAATCATGCCAATATCTGGTATTAGAACTTTTCCCAAAGAGCCGAATCACTGTACAGGAGTTACTCTACCCTGCCACTGTCAGCTTTCATCAAAGGAGGAGTCGTCTCTGGAATGAGCTTCCGGGTATCCGTTGAAAGGAACCTTTGTGATCTCGCTCGTGGACAATCGATATGCTTTTCCCTCGTCGGGTTTACGACCATGTGAAAGAAGAAGAAAACGAAGCTTCAGAACCGGCAGAACGAGAAAGATGCTGTATGCAGATTGAGAACCCAAGGAGAAATTTTCTGTGATACCACCCATCGTCGTATAACCATTCTTATGCTGTCGGCTTTGCTGACTTAATAGGTCGAGGTAATAAAGGATGAACCGCGGTATAGACCAACTGATTACTGATTGAAGTCGCATTCAACGATTCTGCAGTCTTTTTTTACTTCCACCGCGATAGGATAATTGAATAACTGTTCGACTCAGAAAGAAAGTATAAAGTTCCTTTTTTCCTCTATTTCCTTCGTTTTTGCTCGCTTGATTCGTTTCGTTCCATCCCTCCTGGCAAATTTTTTGTTTCTTTCGTTTCGATATTTCTTGCTTAGCTTTTATGTGTTTTTCTTAGGAAGAAAACGCGCTCAGGGATCTGGGGAGCTGAGAGTATACGTGTCACGTAAAGAATCTGGTATTCCGCGGAAACCCGTGTACGTACACGTACTCGAGGACGAGAGCTGAGCTGTTACGTAGAAGTCTATTCTACCACGCGATGTGGTGTCTCTTGGGTGACCGTGCACCGATCCCTAAGGGAGGATCCTTTTTTTCGCACCCGTGGCATCATTCTGAACGTCACGAAGATACCTTTCCTTTATACCCCATGGGATCGACGTGATGCTTCCTTGAGTGGGGAGAAATAGACACTGGAGATCCTCGAATCGAGTGGAAGTTATCGAGAAGATACGCTGTACGTATTGTATTATAGATAACCAATGAATTTGGTTAAGTAACACTGTATAAAATATAAGTTGGAAAATGAAACGAAAAAGAAAATAATAACAAGAATAATTGAGATGTAATAACCAAATAATATTTTATTTTTTGTAAAGTAATTCTTTCCAATATAAATTAGTCACTGATCAATTTTAATTCAATATCCTTTCGTCTTAATTCGTGTCAATTATTAATATCACTAATGGATAGAAATAAAAATGTCCAAAGTTATGTTCTTAAAAAGTCCATTATATCGATTCTAAATTTCAAAATTACATGTTGCATCTTGAGATGAAAAACCAAATTCAGAGGTAACAATATTTTGTATAATTCTAAGTTGATTGACTCAAATTACTAAAACAGTGTTGCAGGCAGCTCTACTACTCGGTATTGAGAACAAAAATAGAGCCGCGCTAATAAAATTAAGTAAACAGAAACATCTCAAATTTCAGTATATTTTATTATGAAGTAGATGCAGCGCCTGAAATTATATTAATGTTTATTATTGAGAAATTTATCTGTCTATTTATCTATTATATTTTCATAAGTACAGTAAACGAAATGGAATAAATAGATATCATTTTTGCTATAACGAAATCTATTAGTTATTTGTTTATTACATTAGTTACATTAGTTACATCCCGCACATAGGACAATTCAGTTTCACGAAAAAATATCATCTTGTTTTTTTAATGAATAGCGGAGTTATTAGACTTACTCTCATCCTTCACTCCATTCGGCTGAGTACACTGTACGGATTCGTACTTCGTCCTCCCGTAAAAGGCACTGAAGATTGCGACCCTCTTCCCAGGATTGCAAAACAGGTTTGCGACGTCATTCTCGCATGTTACTTTGCTCCGAAATTCGTCTGTAAAAAACACATTATATTACTGATTATTACAAACCTATCTTTTGTTAAAATAATCATAGCTTATCAAATTGCTTTTTCGAGGAAAATTCGCATTTATGAAAAAAAAATCGAGATTTTGATTTGATATCAAGAGTCGCGGTAGTGACTCAACGCAAAATTAAAAAATAAAATTAATGTTGCCTTCATTATAGTATATTCAGAATAGACGTTTATTAGCAATAAACTTGTCGTGGCCTTTCATATTGAATTTGAGCGAACCCCATAAAGAAGTTAAGATTTTATAGGACCTTGCCTTTTCATAATTATTTTTGTTTTTCAAATGCTCGAAAAAGGATTAAAAACTGTTCAAAGAAAATTTTGCACAAAAGTTGAACAGGATATATTGATGTTTAATTTTGAGTTTAGTGAAAATTTAATAAAAAGTTCATATTTCATAACATTTTATATTTGTAGATTTCAATAAAAAATTCGATAATTTCTAACCGTCATGTAAATGACCTGACATTTTGCACGTTGATCAAACAGAATCCATATTTGATGCTGATTATGGTCAGAGTACCATAAGACCTTATTAAGAAAAATATTGCAAATTAAAACCTTGCGCATTGCTTGCTCGTTTTTTTATCTGTCGTCCACAAAGCTTTCTCTATGATAACGTAATTTCTCATGGAGAAAGGCTGTGTAGCTGACAGGACAAAGAATGCGAAAGCAATGTGCAAGGTTGAACTTTTTTCTCTATAATCATATATCAAAAACCTTAACACTCGCTAATGTTTAATCGAATCCATACATCTCTCCGAGATCTTTATTAGACTGTCTAAAAAAAAAACTTTTTTTTTTACTTGCCACATAAAAAAACTATAGTCTGTACCCTTATATTTGCCCTCGAAGGAAAGCTTCGTACAATTTTTCTAGAAGTGGCGCAACGACCTTTTGTATTTCCCATTTGAGCAACACGTAGAAAATCGAATCTTTCCTTTAGACGGATACCATTATTTTTTAACACGATGGACGGTGCTTCTATGGTAGCATTTGATAGCTTGAATAATTACCTTAAATTCCGTATATCGTACAAAATTGTAGGCGGCATAATGTTTTTTTTCTTTTTCAAAAAACGGTTACATACGACAACCTGCCATTTTCCTTGGTAGGAATACTGTGAAAATTTATATAAAATCGGTCAAGGACATGTGAAAACTATCCTTCATACAATTTAGCCTCATTTGTGATTATTATTTTTATTATTATTATGTGACAATAAAATGCTTATTAAAACGGTTAATCTTTTTTTTCTACTACATATGACCAAAATTCCGGATTTATACTATAATATTGAAGTTCGTAAAAAGAGAATACCGTGTGAATTTTTTAAGAGGTAGCGTAATGAATTCACACTTCCACCCGATTTATAACGAATAGTTGCAAACGGAAAAAAAATGAAAATTTTTCATGCCATATATTACAAAAATCAGCACGGTGTTTTCTTGTTACGAGATTCAATATTATTGTATAAACCGGGATTTTGGGACCTGTACTGTAAAAAAATATTATCAGACATTTTAAAAAGCATTTTATTGTTCAGATAATGACAATACAAACAATAATCACAAATGAGGCTAAATTGTATGAAGGATAGTTTTGACATGTCCTTGTCTAATTTTATTCAAATTTATCACAGTGGTCCTGAAACCTGGAACCCAGGAAAATGCCAGTTTGTCTTAGGCAACCGATTTTTGGAAACGTACAAGATATCAGTTTACGCAAAATTGAATATCTTTCATACTACACGGAAAAAAGGCTTGGTTGGAACAACCAAGTGCCTTAGTTATATATGCGCCAGACAATTAATTGGTTAGACCAACCAAGTTATTTGTTAGGCTACCAATTTCTTGGTTGGACTAACCAAGTCAGACCAACCAAGAAATTGGTAGCCTAACAAATAACTTGGTTGGTAAGCTAACCAAGTGACTTGGTTAGACCAACCAAGAAATTGGTAGCCTAACAAATAACTTGGTTGGTCTAACCAATTAATTGTCTGGCGCATATATATCCAAGGCACTTGGTTGTTCCAACCAAGCCTTTTTTTCCGTGTATGCGGTCGAAAATGTTCTACCATGTACGCAATTGAAGGTAATTGTTCAAACTATCATGAAATGTTACCAGACATAGCGCCGTCCACCCTGTACAAAAATAATGATATCCGCTACGAAAAAAAAAATATATATATATTGACCGAGAATAGTTGCATACGATGAAAAATTAATATTAAAATACACGGACGCTGCCTATAATATACTATGGTTAAAGATTGACTCTAAATTAACGATTGTGGATTAATTCTGCCAGGGCCACGGTGGCGTAATTGGTAACGCACCACGCTAGAATTCAGGCTGTTCCCAATTCGAACCCGAGTCGTGACGGAATTTTTTTTTACAATTTGTTTCAGATTAAAATTTGTCGATTGTGGCTGCTTGATGAATTAATTTAATTTATTAAGCAGCTAAAGTCGATATTTGTAAAATATTCGCATTAGTGAAATTTGAATTGAGCTTCGGTTTCGCGCGCTTTGAATCTACCCGTGCAGAAATTAGTTCGGGCAGCCGCGATCAAATAAGGGGCGTTTTTAGGTATAAACGGGGCATCCACAATAGGGAATCTACTCTAGAACCCTACTAGGCTCAACAGAGGCGGCCACGACAAACTTCGGGGCCTAATCAGGCTTAAATGTTGGACCCTCACTAGGGTCGCCCATATTGAGCCTCTAAAGGCCCCGTACTTCAAGCGTGACTAGCCTAGTAGGGCCCCTAATAGAACTGGAGCAAACTATAAAGGGCCAAGTCAGAGCCCTAACTATTTTTCTACACGGGTAGCGTGTAGAAAATTCCATCATAAAAAAAAAATATAGTGACCGAGAATAGTTGAATACGATGAAAAATTAATATCCAAACTACAGTTCATTGATGTGGCAAATAAAAAAAAGAATTTTTTTTTAGGCAGATTACTCGTTATATACACAATAACCACATGATTTTTCCAACAAATCCGATATCTGTTATTCTACTTGCATTGTGCATGTTGCTATGAATAAACGAAAATGTCATGATGTCGAATTCATGCAAAGCTCGTTGATCCGTTGAATCGTTACAAATCCTTATCTGAGCTAAAAAATAAAATTCAGAGGTCGGCGTTGAATGGCTGCACGTGCATGTTATTGGTTCAAACACACCAATTGCACGATTGAGCGAGAACACAGTGAAACGGAAGTACACGCATCAACGATATTACCGCGGACGTATACATCAATTTCGTATCCGTGACAAGTCCCATTGGATGACCACATACACATAACGAAAACTTTGTGATATCTCCAAGTTTCTCCACCGAGACTCGACACAACTTTGTCGTAAAACTGATCGCCTTCGGGGAGCCGAGCATTCGATGTGTATATACCTGCAGTTACGTACTTACGATATATATACGTCGCATACTCATAGGGAACGCTGCGATATGAGACAAAGTGTTATACTGTATCCAACTTTATTGACTTACGAGATTTATCGGCGTAACCGAGTTCCGAAAGTTCCTCTCGCTTCTAAGCCCTCTTCCCACAGCTCTCTTAACATTGAGGAAATATATATATACATTGTTGAGGTATACGCGGACGACGCAGTATGTCACGTTCTTTGTATGTTGTAGAGGTAGGTAGGTACCTGTGTATACTCCATCACCGGCAGTACAACGGGTTGTACTATCAACGTGAACACACTCTGGGCAATATAGGAGGAAATTGCGTTGAGTCCAAGTGTATAAATTCACGAGAGTTGTTTGTCCATTCGTTGTTCGCTTGTTGATATATCGAGAGTTCAATTTAACGTTGCTGCCGACAACGTTTTCTCCAATCTATATCACACTCTTCGTGAATACTGATTCGTATGTGTTTGTGTGAGTGTTTGTCGCTCTCAGGAAACTGAACGCTGTGCTAACTTGTACAACACTAAAACTTGACAGACTTTTTTATGGGATTTTTACAGAGTAGCCATTTTGGGAACTGACGGAAAATTAGATCGACTGATATTGCTTTCGATTCTCTTTTAGTGGTGCAGTTATTGACTGTTTGGATTAAAGGCAATAAAGGTGGAATTGAGGACAACTGAAAATGTGAATTATATATTCAATGTTAAATCTATTGTACGGTGTTATTTTTTTATACCCGAAATAATATCAAAGATGGAGTCCGGAATGGACTGCAAGACAGTCCAGGCGAGAATCTGTAATGCACGACAGGATGGATTCTGCCATCGGACATCCGAGATTCGCGGACCGTCCAGGCGAGAATCCATAATGAACACCAGGATGGATTCTCCCATTAGACAGACGAGATTCACGGATCGTCCAGAATGGAGTCCGAGATGTACAGTAAGACAGTCCAAGTGAGAATCCATTATAGACACCAGGATGGATTTTGCCATCGGACACCCGAGATTCACGGGTCATCCCAGACTCCATCCGGGATGGATCCGGGATGGATTGAATTATACTATGAATCACGTTGACCGTTAAACTAATACAAAATCGACGACTCGACGAAATAAATGGGACCATTTATAGAAATACATATGTAGTTCCCATAAAAATAGTTTACTTCAATCAACTTCGGTTGCAGTTATACCAATGAGCATATTGCATGGATTATTTATTTGATAGTTTTGTTCTTCGAAGCTTTTGTTGGCTGGGTTGACGGAACGAAATATTTAGTTCCCGCGTAGAAAAAAAGAAGCTGGCCGAGATTCTTAAGAAGATTCTCGCCGAGATTCTTTTTAAATCTATGTGAGAATCTTGCTGAGATTCTAGAGAATCTTGGCCAGCTTCTTACCGAGATTCTTTAGTGGGTAGCTGAAAATAAAAAGAATCTCCATCAAAATTTCGCCTAGCTTTTTACCGAGATTCTTTAGGGATTCACCGAAAATAAAAAAGAATCTCTATCAGAATCTCGCCGAGATTCTCTACAATCTCAGCGAGATACTGATAGAGATTCTTTAGTGGGTAGCTGGAAATAAAAAGAATCTCTATCAGAATCTCGGCCAGCTTCTTAGCGAGATTCTTTTCATTTTCATTTTCATTGAAATCAGCAACTTGATCCCCCACCAAAGATACAGTGTAATCTAAATCCGTCTGATAACTATCCTGCAATTAATATGGAATTAAAGTTTTCGGTATTCGCATAGTCGGGTTGGTCCAGTGGTTAGCGGTCTCGCCCTTAGATCTTTAGGTAGGTGGGTAGGTTGATAGATCTTAGGTTCGAACCCGCAAGCGGTCACTTCTTTCGAAGAGCGATATGAAAGAGTGGATATATATATTTTTTTTTTGCGAATTTAATGGAATAATATTAACTTAACGCTTGGCAATAAAAATAATTGTTTCTAATTTATAAGTGATATCTATATAACTTATTTGTTTATAGTGGATATTAGGTTATTCTAACAGTTCAAGCATTTATTCAGTTAAATCAAAAGTATTATTTATTAAATGGAATTGCAAGATTTTGTTCTTCTAACTGTACACTCTCTTGACAGCCCGTGACCGTCAGATTCAGTTGAGTTAATAAAATTTCCAACAATTCAACAATTTTCTTTTCTCAGTGTACGAGTGATCATTTACTATTTAAACACAGGCCTTGAAATCCATAAAATTTTGCACTAAATTGGAGTTAACCTTACTTTTTATTGCCTGATTATTTTATAGTTTCTTTTAAGAATCCAGCTAGATATCATTTCGACAAATGCTAGCTTCGTAAATAAAGTATTCAATGCAATTCAGGAATTAACTTTCTTAGTATACAGGGTGACAATTTTAAACTTTTTTTGGGGGTGGTTGGTCGATGTTTTGGATTAATGTAAGGTGCAGTATCTGCATTTTTTTTTTGAGCTCTCTCAGAATTTTTTGGATAATACATTTTAATTATGAAGTCACAGAAATAATTTTTTTTAATTGGATGCAAAATACCTATAGGAGTATTTATGCGACGTTTTCTGATAAGGATCCCGAGTAGAAATTCAGCTACGGGGAATATCAGGCCCTAGCGTGGTAGCCGGATTTAAATCTAAGGCCCCTGCCTGGCAACCTTATACGGGCCTTGCAGGAAAGTAACGCAGCGCATGATCAGGACTAGATTACGTTTTCCAGATAAGGGCCGGATAGAGGCTGCCCTACTAAGCCCCTACTTATAAAAACGGCAAATAAATTACAAAATAATTATCTGCGCTCATCGAATTCGATATATTTTGCACTTTCTATTGGATATTCGAGCTTATTTAGTTTTCAGTACATATTAATTGCTGAAAAAAACACATGTAAATTTATTTGCCGTTGGTGGGAATCGAACCTTGATCCTCTGGGTGACAGTTCTGCGCCTTAGCCCACTCGGCCATTGACATCTTAGTAAGTTTATATATTTATTGTCTATTTGAAGTATACTTAAATTGAAAACACGTCAAGACTGTACATCCATTTATTGTGACTACGACCGAAATATTCAAAATTCAAACATGATGGGGCGGTCACCCATCCAGGTACTGGCGTTTGACGGTCAGATAGATTTCAAAGTAATTCTAGCGGTACAGTCCCGTAAAACGTGAGTTTCAGCGAAAATTTCGAATACTTCTCGATGGGATAAAGATGTGAAAAAATCCAGCACACGCAAGGTGCTGAAAAGATTGATTTTGCATAACAATAATTTTTAAATGTTTTTACCGAATGCCGTATCGAGCCCTTACACGACCCTGATAATGTAAATTTACGGCATATTTTTAAAAAACCATGTCATACGAAGACCGTATGCGGATCTGACCAGGGAAAGTAAAGGTAAATTGGACAAAATCTTGGTCCAAATGCCACAGGAAGATCTTATGCGAAACGGATAAGGTCGATGAATGGCATATCTATATGAGGTTACCGTATGTAGAGCCTGATATGGGCCTGATCCGGTGGAAAAACAGCATTTTTAAGGTAGAATGCCATATCTCGGCCTTACATGGACCTGATCAGATGAACTTACGACGACCCCTAAATAAGGTACCATATCTAGCCTGACATCAGCTTGATCCGGTGGAAAGACGGCATTATTAAATACGAATGCCATATCTCAGCCTTACATGGACCTGAGCAGGTGAATTTACGGACAACCCAAATCAGGTTACCGTACCTAAAACTGATCTGGACCTCGTGTGACAGCAGGCATGCCTGATGAAATTTCTACTCGGGATAATTAACTTTTAAGTTGCTGCATTTGGCAACTGAATTCAGCCGACACCCGTCTCAAACAGGGAACCATGGAGGATAGAGTAAAGGAGACCGAACGTAGTGCTGAGCAGATGGTCGATGAAATAGGCCAAAATTATTTCAGCTTGCACCGATAGAGGCGCAGCGTACGATTAGATCCCAGAGAGCGGGAATTTTGAACAGAGCATTCTTCTACGTTCGTACTTACGCGATCATACTCGAATACATTAAGTTTACACGTAATTACGGATTGACTAATTATTGGATTCTGTCCTACTATCACCTGGAGGCGCTTTAAGGATCGTTTAATTGTGAGTTTCGTCGAAAACCGTCGTATCATAGGGGGCGAGAGGTATAGCATCTGTTCGCGAAAAGTATAAACAAGTTATTTTAGTTTGTTCAGATTGCAAGGCGATTATTGCCAGTTTTTAAGTCAGTAGGTGATGCTAATTGTCCAAATTCCATACCAGAAATTATATCAGATAAACGATATCGAGTAACTGAACACCTAACGTAAAGCGACGCGGCGGCGAAGCGCGTAGATACAAGCTTCGTATTCGGAAGGTTCGCCGATCGATTCTTTCCTCATGCATTTTTCTTTTTAATCAAGAATGTATAATTATTGTAACTAATTAAGTAAATTGTGGGTCGATTAAAACATGAACTGAAAACTGAAAAATAAAAGGTGGACATTCCGACACTTTAAAAAGGTATTTCCTCTAATTAAAAAAAAAAAAATTCTTGCATAAAGATTTGATCCGTGAACTTCACGGACACGAACGCCCTTACTTAACGCGCTTCGCTATCGAGTTACTTTGCAATCTCTAATCAGAAATTGAATATCGCTTATCGACCAAGCGCTAACTTCACCGTGGAACTCAACGATCGGAGCGACGCTTGTAGTGACAACTGGAACTAAAACATAGGCCCGTTTTGTAGACCAAAATTCTAGACCTCGCGCCATAAGCGTTCGGTCTCCTTTACTCTAGTCTCCATGCAGGGAACGCTGGAAATGGAGTCGAGTGTGCAGGCGCCACGAGTATCGTTAGTCGGCGATTGCTCGGCTGCCAAAAGTGTATGCTATAATAGTATATGCGTTGGCAGAGAGATCAACTAAAAGTGCCCAAAATGGTAGGAAATTTTTTCATCCTGATTTTGATGGCAACTTGTATTTAAGGGTTTTTTGGACCGCCGATTACGAAGCTGAACTCGAAATTCATGAATTAAAAATGGCGGATCCAACTTGACAGACCGAAACGCAGAAAATGACTGAATCTGGATAAAAGTCGGTACTCGTGGGCTTTTGAGATCGCTGATTACGAATTTCAACGCACAATTCGCAAATTCCAAGTGCCGAATCCAATATGATGGACCAAAGTACATACACGGAAAAAAAAGATTAGTTGCCATAACCAAGAAATGAGTTGACACAACCAATCGACTATTCTATTTATCTTACAACTCAAATGGTAATACCAACGATTCGAATGGTAATACCGACGATTCGAATGGTAGTCCCAACTATTCGAGTGGTAGTCCCAACGATTGGATTAGTTAACCTAACTAATCTCGCGAGAACTAATCGTGAATAGTTGAGGTTACTATGAGATATGGTTGAGGCAACTAATTTTTTAGACATTGTGTACAGCAAATCGAAATCGTAGTTGCCACAACCAATTATTTCTTTCCGTGTAGAGTATACTCCAATCAAGCAATAGCTTGATTTGGATGACACCCGACTAATCAGGGTTTCAACGTCTTAAAAATTATTTTTACCTTGAGAATAGTATAAGAGTTCTCGGCACCGCAATTACTAATTACGATGTCGAGATTACTCATTTAAACGAGTTTTTAAAAGCAATATATTTACAGCATATCATTTTTTGATTAACTTTTATCTTTCCGTATCACCTATTATAATTTCGGGAACTTCTATTCGAAATTCGAACTGCAGGTAATCATGTCGACTCATCGTGTGAACGAAATTCGAATATTGCAGCCAAAAGATGGGAGTTATGCGTTTCGCGACGATCGAAAGATTTCACCTCGAATCTTCGGCATGCATGTTTGTCAAAACGACAAAAAATGTTTTGACAAGTTTTGATACAGAGCTTCTAAGAATACATCGTTGGAAAAGAGTCGTAAAATTGCCAATTCGTAAATATCGCTCACACCACTACATTCTTACGACTACTATATACGTGTGTGAACCTAGCCTAACATGGCATCGATTGATTCAAGGTAAGGCCTACTATGGCGCTGTGGACCGGCCGTGGCGGTGACATATAAAACCGACGGCGCATCAAAAGTATGAGGCCGTGTTAAAAGTTATTTCAATTCAAGATAATTAGAATATTTTTAAAATGATATATTATATATTATCCGGACGAAGAATCGTGTGACGTGGTATGAACTACCAGCTACAATATCGATAAACTCGCGTAGAATTGAGTTTACGTCGATGGCGATGAATGACGAAGGATACCGAGAAACGATTGGTACATAGAATTTTCTAATCGTTTATTTGTAAATCTTGTACATCATGATGTACAATTGCCGCTCGAATTTACTTTCAATAACGCATTTTGGTTTTTTTACTCTTGTTTTTTTTTAATCTGAAATAATAAAAATTAATATCTGAAGTAATAATAACTTTGGAGACAATTAAAAATTGTCCAATCTTTTGCAAGTACACATAATTTATTCTTTAAAAAGTGTGAAATAAAAAAAAAAATTAAAATTTTTTTAAGAACTCCCGACTGCAAAATAAATTGATTACAATAAATACAATAATATGTCTTGAAAATGACTATGATATTTGGTACAATTTTTTTAAAGGTGATATTTAATAAAAAATTATATATTAAAAGTCTGAAATAATTTATAGAATTGATAGGAGAATAACCAAATTTTTTATTACAATTGTAACAAAAAATTTCCATTATTTTACAGTCATAACAATACATTTCAATTATTTGTTTGTAATTATTCAATTCAAGGTTTTTTATATAATAATCGGGCGACGTCTGAGGTCGTTCACTTGTTCATAATGTGCCAATGATATTTCTACTTTGACGTCTCCCGACTATTGTGTAAAAAACCGTGAGTTGAATAATTACAAACAAATAATTGAAATCTATTATTATGATTGTAAAATAATCGAAATTTTTTGTTACAATAATTGTAATTAAAAATTTGGGAGTTCTTCTCCTATCAATTTTGTAAATTATTTCAGGCTTTTTATATATAATTTTTTATAAATTTTTTTTTTTTGTCAATTATTTTGAATTCAGCAATTTTTACTCAAAGTTCGAATTTAACAAAACAACATATATTTTTATATCTTCTTCCGCCACTTTCAATTCTAAATTTTGAGTTTGGATTTGTCGTCAGTAACTTAAAAAACCATCGAATACCAAGTTTTATCCATATCCAGCCATTTTTTAAATTTCGACCGCCATATTGTATCCGTCGTTTTAAATTTTGATTTCATATTCGTAACCAGCGATCTCAAAAACTCCAGGGTACCAATTTTCATCCGAATTGACTGAAATTTTCGATTTTGATCCGCCATAATGGCGCCGCCATTTTGAATTTCTGAAGTGTGACTTGAGATTCGGATATTTGGATGCCAAATTGGAGTAAGTTAAATAAGAAAATAACAATGTTTGCACTATTGCGTCAATGCCAACGAAGGGGTTAATTAAAAATGAGAAAATTGATTTCATTCTCCTTTTACTGATTTTTATCAAACGAATTATTTCCAATTTTGGTAGTTTACTGACATTTAGTGACAGTAATTTGGCAATTATCTATGCGGTTAACATGATCTCATCTAAGCTTACTGTGCATGCAAGGAAGCAAACCTCATATCGCTTTAATATAGGTGTACTATACGTCAGACTTCGCAATTTCACGCATGTATGTGAGACACGATGTTACGTGACGAAGCCATCAGAATTAAGCGCACTCGAGGCTTACAGTCACATTGCACATTGCTAGCCGTAAGTTCATTCCTCGACAGTACGTGCCACTAACTGCTTGTTTAGGTATGTATATACATACAAGCTTCTGTGCAATGCACCAAACGCCATTTGTAGAATTTGCAGTACACATTTCGCAAATATCTGCTGCTCTCACACAGTTTTCAATGGAAATTGATTTAATTATAGTTTATCTACCCTTGCAGCTCTAAATAAGTTGGAGAATGTAGAATCGGGACCCTACCAAGATCTGATTATTCTAAGGGCTAAATTTTAAGTCGTGACTTTGATTGTAAGATTATCCTTTAGATTCTACTTAAAGGTTAATTTAATCTTAAATTTTATTCTAAGTTTGAACTTACGACGGAAAATTCGGCTCTAAGTTTTCCTAAGAACTCCTTAGGACTTGATTTGTGGAAGTTGCCTTGTTATCCAGGACTGCATTATTCATAAATACGCCCCCCCCCCGCCTTCTATGACTATGAGCCCTCTTAGGACCCCATTTTTTAAAGTCCCCTACACCCTCCTCAGATCCAGATTATTTCATCTCCACTAAAAAAAAACCCTCTGGTTGCGATTTTTTTACAGTTTCCATATGTTCGTCGATGTCCAAATTATCCTAAGACCCACCTCCAGGGCCTGATTTTTTTTAAGTCCCCAGAAATTAATGATAAGTACTGAGAGACGTGTTTGATGCATTTAAGTGCGAGGACGCAAGAGCCACTATAATCTGTCAGTAGATCATGTACGATGAAATTTGAATCCTAATAAGAACTTCCGATTAATCCCGTAAAATTCATATGTATCTCGTATCGAAAGTTTCCTATTCATTCATTTCTGCGACGGACCGGCAAAAGATGTCCAATTGAGAAAAGTGCGTCAGCATAGCGGTAGCACTTATCGAGTAATAGGTGAAACTTAGTGAGCCTTTGTTGAAAACATTCTGAATGCGCTTCTAGCACGGAGTCGCGTTATGAGTTTCGAGAGCGTTTTCATCGTATAAAAGGTTGATATCTGAATAAAACAGAATTGGAAAATGGGTACGTCAAGTTCTTATGACGGTGTTGATCGTGGTGACTATCTACGCTCGCGATTCCCGGTGAAGAGAACTTTTTGAATGACGAAGATTGCAATCGAATGAACAATTGAAAAAAAGAGGCAGACGATAGAAAATGCGAAAAAAGGGGCAAAACGAAGTGGTGTGACAGTGCAGAGTAACAGTCGTCCTCGATGTGGCGCGTTCAACAGAGAATTCTCCAGCGCCAGCATCACTGCCGGTGAAACATTCACGGAAATTCACCACCATCGTTCGCTTCGTGTGTTCCATGCGTTTTCTTTTCATTGCTTTTTCGCGAAAATCGCTATCGACAAGGGATGTTGGATGCGAGGACTCGCATTATTCAATTCAAGCGGGAACGAACGATTCACGGTTCCTCACGTGTTGGAGACATCAATTTTTTTATTTAGCACCCGCCGAAATACTCTAAAATCGCAATAAAGGTACTATTATCGTGCATGATATGCCTTCAACATATATTTTAACCTTCCCACCGTATGTATGTGTTTATAAGTGAATATTATATGGCTGAGGGCTAAAAGCACGCAAGGCTTGAATAGCACTTATAAGGAAGTCAAATACTCACATGGACGACATTTGTAAGCGACCTCAATGTATTTCGTCAGCCCAGGACACGGTTGACCCGGCAGGTTGTCCGGACTTGTGTTGAACTTGCAGTTCCTCTGATGCTGGCATTTTGAGACGACGCTCTGCAACAGTTCATACTACCGGCAAGGGAATTGTTAGTTGAATCTTAATGTAACACGTTATGTGTATATCTTGTTATCACAGTCTTACCAACTGGTTGGCCCAAATGGAAATTGGTAAGCATTAGGGCTGTTCAAAAAAACATAATTTTCTTATAATCGGCTGCTTCTGAAATGCTGTATTAATTATCACAAAAAAAATGTTTTCGCGAAAGCTGGCAGTTGTGCGATGATATTAAGTACTGCCGCATCAAGGTCAAAATTCATGAAAAGCGGCGATGTTTATAAATTTTTTTTTTACGTGGTGAAGCGCTCTTGGAGACTGTGGTTACTTTCGATAGACTATGAAATTGTGTAAAGGCAGAAACATGTTCGATAATGTTTAGTATTGCCGCATCGACATTGAAGTTACCAAAATCAAAAAATTAAATTCTTTAAAACATTGAAATATTCGTCTGCTCATCGACTATTTCATGCGATTTCAAATGAAAAAATGGCTCTTGAAACGGGAATCATGTATGATCATAATCATGATGATGATAAGCGATTTTCGAATTTTGGGAAACTGCGATATCGATGCGGCAGCACTAAATTTGATCATACAGAACTCCCGTTTTATGAGCCATTTTGTCATTTGAAAACGCGCGAAATAGTCGATGAACAGATGAATATTTCAATGTTTTAAAGATTTTCATTTTTTATTTTGTTACGATGCTAAACATTATCGAACATGTTTCTGCCTTTACACAATTTTATAGTTTATCGAAAGCAACCACAATCTCCATGAGCGCTCCACCAAGTAAAAAAAAATGTATAAAAATCGCCGTTTTTAATGAATTTTGGTTTCACGTGTGACTAAAAATTCCTAAATCAAAATTCACTAACACTTACTTAGCCCAGATAACTAAGACTCACTCGAACAACACTTTTTCTCCAGATTCTTTTATTTACCACAATATGTAACGTGTTACCTCTCTCACTGCACAAACGATACTAAACCGGCTTCGATCTAAAAAGTCCGCACCGGAATTGAGAAACAGGGACATTGATTCCGCATGTGGAAGCAATAATAGACACCAAAACTAGAGCAAGATCTGCTTCCGAGAAGCTTTTAAAACTCTTTCTCGCATCGACCTCCCGGATCCTCAGCATCCACGTAAACGCAGGTTGTCACCGCCGCCGAAGAGGCATCATAAACTGTATAGATTATTGCCATCAGCCGCGCTAGATAAAAGAACTGCGCCCTCCTGCTTACTAAGGAGCGTTAGACTTGGAACCTACTAGAATATCTATCTTTTTATGCGTAGTATTATAATCATTATAAAAGTGTTTAGAATCAATCGGTAGATTGTATATTCCGCTAAAAACGCGACGATTATTTAAATTGTGAATTCCGCTAAAAACGCGACGTTTATTGAAATTGTGTATTCCGCCAAAATGCGACGTTATTCAAACTGTGTATTTCCGCAACAACGCGACGTTTTTATTATTTTCCCGCTGCGGCGACGAACCTCCGAATCGTACGAGAGCATCAACGTCTCTCCCATTGTCAAGGTATTTATTATTAAGAAACTTGTGTACTTGTATTGAATGCTAATAAACTCTGTTGAAACTAAACAATTTCTAGTACTCTGGTTAAGAGAACAGGACTTCTCGAGGTCCTCAGCATTACCCGCGACATTCTACTATTTTTAATTGTAGAACTAGACATACACTAACCGCTCGGTGTAATCTCCCATTTTCTCAACGTCTCCGGACGTCACATTGGCCTTGATGCGGCAGTACTTAATATCATCGCACAACTCCCAACTTTCGCGAAAACATTTTTTTTTGTGATAATCAATACAGCATTTCAGGAGCAACCGATTATAAAGAAATTATGTTTTTTCGAACAGCTCTAGTAAGCATATTTGATCAATATTGTTTCACTATGCTTCAATCTTTTTGTTAGTATTTTTTTTGTGTCATCATTGAAACAACACTTTAATGCTGCATAATATTTTTCGCCATTAGTACTGCCTGTAAGAAATTATTATCAGCATTTCATTCGTGCGTGAAGGATCGTAATGGGCAAATATAACCCTTTGGAAAACCGTAGTGTGAGTAACTGGTGTGACGAACTGGTGTGAGGATCTGATGTGAGGAACTGGTGAGAGGAACTGGTGTGAGGATCTGATGTGAGGAACTGGTGTGAGGAACTGGTGTGAGAAACTGGTGTGAGGAACTGGCGTGAGGAACTGGTGTGAGGAACTTGTGTGAGGAACTGGTGTGAGGAGCTGGTGTGAGGAACTGGTGTGAGGAACTGGTGTGAGGAACTGGTGTGAGGAACTGGTGTGAGGAACTGGTGAATTATTGATCACCTGATATATTATAGGACTTTACGATCGAGTGCGATCCAAACTTTTTCTGACCATTATGAGGCAGCACGAGCCGAAGGCGAATGTTGAAGTCACACGAGATGAACAAAAGTTTTTCGCACAAGTTGCGTACAAAACTTTATGCGACTTCTTGCACGCGAAGCATGTAAGAGGTGGGCACTTCTCGCACCGAATGGCATAAAATGTAATACACGAGTGTAGTAAAATTATGAATTTTAATATTACATTTCCAAATTTTTATAGAATCTAGTAGAAAGTACTGTAATTTTACATTTTACTCGCATATGAAATTTAATGCACCAGTTTTTGTAAAAGAGAGCCTGCTTTACCCGCAATGGAAACTTGTACTAAATATTTTTTATAGTGTCGTCTCGTCTTATACCGGAATAAACTGGTCCAATTACCTTATAAAATGCATAAATAGGGCAAAACATCGAGTAAAAATTCAGACATTAGTTTGCTATTTGAAACTTTGCTTCTATCTTCTCAACAAACTGTAAAAAGAATGCCGTACACTCATAGACCACTCCGTAGTTAAGTGCTATGCAAGTGGTATCGTGAACTGCATAAAATCTTCATAACTCTGAAGATGTTATGGGTCGCGTTTGTACTAAGAGCCCATAGCGGACAGTTAGAAAGATGAAAAATAACGAAATATGTACGACGGGGTGGCTCATAATCATGACCATAGTTATTGCCAAGGCCTGGTACGAAGATGGATCTGGCGTTCTAATAGCGAGACCTACCCAGAGCTCGACACGCCAGACTTCCAGCTATATGTCTAGGATATATTCCGATAAATTCTCTCAACTCTGTCGTTGGCAATAAACTTGTTGGCAAAGTTCTCACGAGTGCCCGTTTGCCATACACGAGCACGCGTGAATCCATCGTGTGTAACAGAGCACGAGTTGGGCTGCCTAGCATCGAGACTGCAGGAGGTGAAAGAAGAAGACAACAGAGTGGCAAAGTAACGAGTGAAGACGCGAGTGGAATATATACTTTTGGCTCGCGTAATTTTTACTGCTTACGTCTTCGTGTAGCTTCAGCAAGATACCTCCCCATTTCCTTTATTGGCGCTAGGGTTGTATTATATCCAGCAAACGGTGATGCCCCTCGCAGAGAGCTATTGCAGCCGTGAAATTTCCACTTCGTTCATAAAACGACGTATCCTCATTGAATGCCCGACGATAAAGTCGTGAAGGTGGTAGTCGAGGCAGTGACGGTGGTAAAAAAAAGTGGATAGCCCGATTCTCGACCGTTTCGCTCCGCTGGAGAAAGCAAATCCCCTTGACACGTGCGAGAGAGACAGAGCGAGGGTACGCGTAGTGGAATCGTAATTTCCGGGAATTTTTTTCCCGCCAAACCCTGCCTCGTTTTTTCATCTCTTCTTTCAGGCTTGTTTCTTCCTTCGGGCTTCGGACCCGTCATCTCTTACTCTTTTATCTTCGTTCTGGCAGGTAAATAGAAAGGCGCGAGGGTGCAAAAGCCAAGAAGAAAATCTGCGAAGACGCGAACGATTCTACGTGGAAAAACGATGAGGGTGGGTCAAAGGGCTTAGGAGAGCATTCAATTCTGGTCTTCCAGAATTTACTTGCCGATTGCAGTACTCTGAAAGCCTCTCTAATTAATCCCTTTTCATAATAATCTATCTTCCCGCAAGCTGTCAAACTACTAGCACGCTTGGAGTATTATTTATTTACTCTCTTCTGTTTGACGAGACACTGGGGCTGCATAATTTTTTTTTTTCTCTCATGTATGAGATGCACGTAACAATGTCGCAAATTTGACGACGTGAGAAAATAATGGCGTGTGGCTTACGTCGAGCCGCATATTCCGCTTTTACGTTTTTATATTTATGGGCTTCTGTGGTGCGGTAGTCACACATATTTATATGCGCATGTATGCATCGACATGCAGCCGTAAAATGTAACCACACTGGGGACAATCGTAAATTCGAGATCATCGTGAAACGCATCGATTCCAAGAAATTTTTTTTTTAGTATTAACAGTTACTAGTAGAGGTGGACTCATGGTGAAGCTATTTCAACGTTGTGGAAAATAGCTCGTAGTGTTTTATATAAGTTGATATAAAAATATTTTATATTGTACAGAGATATATAAACATTAATGATTTAAAAGCTCATCTAAACATTTTTAATATCCGTCATTGTAAAAAAATTATCACTAACTTTCCCCAAGTAAAAAAATTATATATAGTCCGACATATGAAACTGGACATATATAGTCTGTATAATCTCTATATACAATCTGTATGCAATTTATATATAAGATCACCTGTAAAGTTGGCTGTATGTATAAATTGTATATAAATTGTATATAGATTTTATAAAAACTATATATGTCCAATTCTATGTTTAAAACTATATATATTTTTATATACTCTATATATAATTTTTTTACTTGGGTCTATATCAGAAAAATGTTTCGTCGCCGTGTAGGAAACTTGAAACAGAGGTGAAGGCAGGGCAAGATGATCCCCTAAGTGAGGGATATGAGCCACACCTGGAGGATGGTGCTAATATCGGCCACTCCAGGGGGCAACATGGCCTACTCCCATTGGCTACTATAGGCCCTCCAAGGGCAAATATGGATCACTCGAAGGGACAATATGTCCTTCCATCGGAGAAAAAACGGGGGGGGGGGGGGGGGGGGGGTTAATATGAAACAAATCCAGGAGGAAATAATATACATCAAACCCAGGGAGAGAAATAATATGGATCACATCCATTGGAGGAGTGGGGGGGGGGGGGGGGGGTAATGCTGTTCAACCCCAGGTGTGACAATGTGGACTAGATGTACATAATATATTGACCGACAGCAGTGGAAGGGCGATCGATGTTTGGCTCCGTTAGTCCCCAGAATTAAACAGCATTTCTGGCGGTAAGTTGAATGGGTGACCACTTAGCTGCGCACTGGCTTGCGGGATCCAGTTTTTCTGAGTTTTTAATATACATTCATACAGTAGAAATTCAGTAAAAATAAAACTGCCTGTATCGATCAGGTTTTCCGCATTTTCCTTGTGCCCTCGTGAATAAGCAACGCAGCAGTGCATTAGGATAAATTAATATATAATATTAATGCTGTTGTTATTACTTCAATTGGGTAACCCACTTTGCGGGTTTTCTGTCGATGTGTTTCCGGATCTCCCTTAGACATGCTTTTCAACGAAGTCATCGTGACCTGTCTTCAATGTTATCGGCACTCTAACTGGAAGAGAAAAGCTGAGCTTTTTTCTTTATTTCCACTTTGATATTTCTTTTCCAAGCTATTCGATTCTCGACGTGTCCTGAGATATTCCCATCGAAACTCATTGTCATGTTTACCGGAGTTCTCCGGTCCAATACCTTCTCAGTCTCATCGATACTTTCCAATCCAGAGACCGTCAGCTTAAACATTTTATATGCCTCCCGTAACAAAAAAATCGTTGCCATCGCGCTTCTTTTTCATTCCATTCCATTTTTATTTGGTAGGCCAACCCTTCTACTACACCGAAAATTCATCGGCAGCCGTTTATACGTCGATGGAATGAAAATTCTTCCTTCAATAATAATTAATCGTTATTCTGGTTGAGGGAGGTCTCTTTTCAGCGCTACATGGCTGGCCCATAGCATCATTCGTCTTTCCTTACAGACTAGTATCGATTGAAGGGCCAAACGTATATTGATGATAGTTTCTCGCCCGTGTGCGCTCGCTTTACATTACTCGTCTCAAGCGGATGAGGCCAGAAGAAAAAAGATGTGAAAAAAAGTAATGGCCGATGAATTGAATACAAAGGTATAGATATACGACGCTGGTTTTGATGAGTAGTACAAGTTGTTCTTCTTCAAGAAGTTTCGTTTGGAACTCTAATTGACATTCTTCTTGTGATATGAATATAGCCGAAAGTATAGTATAGAACATGGCACAGTATCATCGCTGTCTAGCGTATCAACAAACTAATGAGCTCATCAAAGTTTTCTTCCTGATGATTCGGTAAGCGGATGACGGGGAAGGTCACGAAAAAATGGAAGAAGTTCATCGTCTTCGGGTTTGATGCTGGTCCAATCGAGGCATCGATCATATTGCCGAACGACAGCAGTTGCACACCGTCCTTGCTTTTCGACAAACCTGGCCAGAGATATAACCTACGTTGCTCCCTTGTCTTCGTGTCACGGATCGTTAGCGCTGTTCCGTCTGATCAGATGAGCCGAAAACTAACCCCTCTCGTGTATGGATAAAAACTAACTTCTGTGCATGAACTTTTTTGCATCCCTTATTTAATAAGACTTATGAGATTGTACTTTTTTCGTCGGTGTTGTTAGGAACAGGATATTTTCCTGATCGTTTAATTCAATATTCTTGAGGCTGTATCACACGTTCATTGGCAACCACAAGGTGAATTTGATTAGAATTGGGAACATTCGCAATAAGAGAAATATCTGACAAAAATCGAACATCTTGCAGATACCAAGAATTTTTATTGTCGATAATAATAAATGCAAAATGTTATTAACAAATTGGTAAAATTTAAAGTTGATGAGGAATCTCCTGAGAGACTATTTATTATCTTATTATTATTTGTAATCAACGATCTTGACATTTTCAGTGATTTTTCCAAACTTGTCCCAGATCGCGAAGTCCCTTAAATTCTTACACACTCGAAATTATTGGTGTCATAATATTTTGATAAAATTCTGAGATGCGCTTACATTGCATTTTATGAGCATTGGAAGAAACAATATTTATATCACTCGATAGAGTTATGAATTCTCGAAAATACGGCTGGTATATTGTAGTTACCGGGTTAAAAATGAAGGGTATGTTTGTGGATCAATTAATTCGGTAACCACCCGGGAGCGAGGCCACTGACCCTCCATTCTAGCCAGCACATTTACCCCTTGAGCGAACCATGTACGGAAATACGCTTGTTGGATGCCCGAAACCTTTTTTTTGCCCGCTCGATTTGTGTATCCAAGCGATGCGGAGTGAGCGCTCGGGCTTGACCCCACGCGATATTCAGAGAGCCCGGGAAAACTGTGAGCTTGAATGTGTTTTAAGATCCCTCGTTGGTACCACCGGGGTGCAACCTAAATTCCCAAAGAGAGAGATAGTGAGAGATGAGAATGAAGAGGGGGCTACGAGGGAGGATGAAGCGAAAAAGTACGAAGGTGAACCGAGATGTCTTATTATAGGGGCTTCGAGTCCCGAGAGACTGCCTCCCGAACCTCGGAAAATGAACCTTTGCTACGTGCTGTGTATAATGAGAAATTAGTCTACTAAATATCTTTTAATTGAAAAATAAATTCTAATTGCCAGTCCCAATTATGAAGACCTACAAAACTACCAATTAAGACGTTCGGACGGCAAAATACATTTGTAACATTTTGGGTAATTTTATATATGACGTAAAGGTGAATAAAAATCTGCGCGTATAATATGGTTTGTAGCAGCAAGAAAAACTTTGCAAATTGCTTCCTCATTATTTTTCGGTTTTTGCAAAGCCACCTCTATGAGGAAGTATGTTAATCGATTTTTGCTTCCTCATAGAGGAAGCTTTGTAAAAAGTGAAAAATAATGAGGAAGCATAAAAAAATTTGACGAAAACAAAGCTTCCTCTATGAGGAAGCAAAAATACGATAAGTGCGTTTTCTGAAAGTAAGTTTAAAGGAAAATTGCTGTAAACATCGCATTGCTGTCGATGTCGGTTTGTTTTATTCGTTGATTCATGTTATAAACATATATTTAATATCAGTAGTTTTTTTGAGTATATCCAAATTTAGGTAACTAAATGAATAAATACTTTATTGCAGGTGAAAAAAAAAATTTTGCACCGATCAGTTTGAGAAATTCATAATAAGGAAGTAATTGACAAAGGAAATAAAATATTGCTCTACTGTTTCTGTTACTTTGATTTGCCTAGAATTTTTCAACTTATTTTTATGATACAAATCTTTTTTTGTTTTCCATAGTATGATTCCAAATGTTCCATTATTGAAACTATCCATGGTATGACTGACCATCTGACCAAATAGAATGAGTTCCATTCAGAATTAACCATTGTGTTAATTATGTAAATATCTTTTTTGTAATTATTGTTATCTGTTTTATAATGCCATATAATGCTATATTCTTTAGATTTTTCCATAATGCAGGAAGTATATGAAATTCTATTTTTCATTTCCAAGGATGATTCAGACCCTTCTTGACAAGAGCGATAAGAAAAAGTAGTCGATAGAAAACCGAAGATCGAAGATTCGTTTTGATGCGAAGTAGTAAACACAGCTCGGAAGACATGCCTGAATCTGCCTGTAGCGAGTAGTGAACGCGGCAACTAAATAAAATACACGGTACCTTTATTCTCGGCGAACCATTGAACGTAGTACAAAGTATCTGGAGCGGACAATGGACCCTCCCGTTCTCAATCGTCAGTGGCACGTAAAATATGAAATCGATATTTCCAAGCTAGACTGAGCTGAACTAAAGAGTGTCTAGTACAGATGGGAGTTTGCCACATTTTCTAACCGTAACGTTTCTCCGAAGTATCAGATAACTACATAGCTATACGTTTCGATGTTAATGTTCATGAGAAATCTGCTAAAAGCTTAGTAAATTTCGATCGCCGACGAGAGCTGTCAGGCCTCATCTTAAAAGCATTCTCCCGCTTTTTCCCCAATTTTTACAGACGTTTTAATTGATCCCGACTGGTGATTCACCCGTTGATGTTGCAGAAAAGTCGGTACTTCATTTCTATCGATATGTGGGTCGTTACGCACTGGTCCATCATAGTACACCGGCCATATTCACTACTTTTACTCTGTGTTGAAAAAAAAGTTCATCGGAAATTTCCACGACAATGTCCCCCCGTCGCCTAATTTGAATCCACCACGAAATCATTCAGATCATCCAGATTTTTCGACAATATGTATGATTTTTTCTTGTTGCAAAGGCCTTTGGGAAACTTTTATTATTGTAACTAAATTTTATATTCATAAAGGTACCCATAATTAATTTACAAGCTAGTTTGAACACACTGGCATTGAGCTTTTCTTCTAAGGTTGACCGAATCATTAATGTACAAATTTCATAGTCTCATATTAACGAGCCTAGGGATTGCAAATATCAACAGCAGAAGGGAATGCGAGCGAAGCAGAGGTGTAGCAAAATTTCGTTATATCTGGTACAGTGGATACATACCAAATTGCGTTTGAGTAAGGCGAAAGTGAGATGACTGAAATAGAGGGACATCGTGTATTTGCCAATTCCCTCTACGTCAAACGAGAATTCAATGTGAGGAAGGATGAGACGGAGAGAGAAAGAGGAAGAGACACCGGATGGTTTACGAGAAGAGAAATTTCGCGAAGGGACGGACTAAATCGCGCTAGTTTCACACACAAAGGGTAAAGCATCGTGATGGTAGAGGATTGCTATCCTTCAGCAACAACTTCGGCAACAACAACCGAAGCACACGATCCCGCATGACCGCAGCGGCAACTGCGTTTGAACATCGCCGATTTTCCTCTGTTCATGATGTTCACAATCAGTCCAGCGGCAAGTTCATTGCCATGCACATCTCTCCAATCAATACCGATGCACTTGTATTTCATATTTAGGTGCGGTCCCCATTTTTAAAAAATAGTGAAAGTCTTTTTCATTTGGGTTTGTTTACTAAACCAAATATTGAAAGATTTTAGACATTTTCATTTATAGCCAAATCGAATTAAAAAAGGGATAAAAATCAAATTCTTTTTTAAGGAATCTTTCCAGTGTGAAAATAAAAATCGATTTTTTTTGGTCTTATCCATTAGTATGTACGGTCAAAAACATCCTCTCAAATTTTTAAAGCAAAATTCGAAATATTTCGCTGGCATACTTTATGGACCTGGTATCGCCGATTAATCGTAAATACAAAATTTAGGTATATGAAATTTCTACACTCGAAACTTTAAACGCGTTTTTCTCGAAACGACATTTTTCAAAACGGTGGACATTCTCCAGGGAACAGTTTTCAAGCGATCGGTTTTAAATTTTAGGAGAACATTATTCACGCTACTCTCTATCGTGCTATGGAATCTTTTTTTTTTTTTTTTAAATCTTCCTATTTTTGGTGAAGAAAAACTGACGAAAAAAACGGCTAAATTCGGTACTTTTTGTTCAAACCGCCGCATTTTGTCAATTTTAATTTTCAAAAAGCCTCCACAGCGCTATAGCCAATCGCATATTAATTAATAATCCTTTGAGTTTTTTTTTCAGATCAAATTTTCGACCCCTAGGATGTCTACCATAAGGCTATCTTTTTTATCAACATTATTTTCAAAAATTAAAAATCATATATTTAAACAATAAAAATCGTCTTATAAAAAATCATTTTCTGTCATTCATGATTACGTTAATATGTCATACAAATTTGAGATTGATCGGCGTATAGTAACCGTCCGAAAAAAAATTGTGAAAATAGGCTATTTTTTGGGCCGTCACACTGGAAAGATCCCTTAAGGGGACCCAGTCACCTAAAAAAAGTCACAAGAAAAACAATCTGTATATGATACCTTCTTATAAAATTCTTACATTTAAATATTATTAAATACATATCAAGCATTATAATTATGCAGTTTTGTATAGTGCATCGGAATGGTATGAGGTAAAAAGTAAAATTTGTAACTTGTCGTAGCTTTCAGACCAAACCGATAAACAAATTTCAGCGTTCGATGTCTCATTTTATCTGACGAAGAGTGCATTCTGGTATGAGGGTAGGAATTATTATTTCAGGTCTTTTTGACAAAGCTATGATTTTAAATATGTAACTAAATTTATCTTTATTAAAAATTCACTAAATAATTGGTTACAGTAAATCCGATTCCCACTGCATCCAGGGTTCCTACACTCATACCAAAATACACTCTTCAACAAATAAAATAAGACATTAAACATTACGATTTGTTCACCGGTTTGGTGTAAAAGCTACAACAAGTAAAACATTTTACTTTTTGAACGCAACGTAGCCCTAGGCAGCGAGATTAGACGTTATTTCTGGTACAGCTCGAATAAACAGTCTTCGCGACTCACCCGAGATCTCTACAGCGGGCCCAAGCCGAGACAAGGGCCACATTCGTCACAAAGGAGATGTGACGTAATAGGGAGGCGACTGGTCCATCGATCGGAGGTCCAGCGGGCAATCATCATCGACACGTCGAGTCGAGCACTTCGCCTATACTTTATATATCTACCTCATTGAGAATATTATACTGATCATTTTATATCTTTACATTTCGAAATATATTCCACAAAGTTATTTCTAACAGTTTCAGAAGTGGGATCTGAACTCGGTTTTCAGATTCTTATAGTCGAGACTTTTATTTGTTATCAGACTATACGAATACGCGTTACAATACTTTTGTTGTGTTGGTGATAATTAAGTGAAATAACGTGGAAAATTATTGACGTGTGCATTAGGGCTGTTCAAAAAAACATAATTTCTTTATAATCGGTTGCTCCTGAAATGCTGTATTGATTATCACAAAAAAAATGTTTTCGCGAAAGCTGGGAGTTGTGTGATGATATTAAGTGCTGCATCAAGGCCAAAATTCATTAAAAACGGCGATTTTTAGAATTTTTTTTTTACTTGGTGAAGCGCTCATGGAGATTGTGGTTGCTTTCGATAGACTATGAAATTGTGTAAATGCAGAAACATGTTCGGTAATGTTTAGTACTGCCGCATCGATATTGAAGTTAACAAAATAAAAAATGAAAATCTTTAAAACATTGAAATATTCATCTGCTCATCAACTATTTCGCGCGTTTTCAAATGACAAAATGGCTCATGAAACGGGAGTCCTGTATGATCAAATTTAGTACTGCCCCTTTGATATCGCAGTTTCCCAAAATTCGAAAATTGCTTACCATCATCATGATTATGATCATACATGACTCCCGTTTCAAGAGCCATTTTTTCATTTGAAATCGCACAAAATAGTCGATGAGCAGACGAATATTTCAATGTTTTAAAGGATTTAATTTTTTGATTTTGGTAACTTCAATGTCGATGCGGCAGTACTAAACATGATCGAACATATTTCTGCCTTCACACAATTTTATAGTCTATCGAAAGTAACCACAATTTCCATGAGCGCTTCACCACGTAAAAAACAAAAAATTTCTTCGTACTTAATATTATCGCACAACTGCCAGCTTTTGCGAAAACATTTTTTTTGTAATAATCAATACATGATTTCAGGAGCAGCCGATTCTAAGAAAATTATGTTTTTTTGAACAGCCCTAGTGTGCATTTACGGATGCTAATGTGTAGTGCGTGATTTATTGGTACTGAAGTGTTAAACTACGATGGGACGTTCGCGACGAAGCCGTCGACGTAGATCTCGTTCGAGAACTCGATCTCGCGAACGATCGCACTACACCCCTGACCGACGTTCTCGTGGTAAACGACGCTACGAAAGACGAAGCTCTTCGCGAGAGCTACGTCAAAATTCATTGGACGATGCACGTGCAAACTCCAAGCATTGGTGGTTCTTCAAATTGGCAAGAAGCTTTTCAAAAACTTGTCGAGACGGTCTCCATTGCTGTTGAGCAACCGATCTCACCTGGATCATGATTTTTGGAAGGGAAGAAATCCATGCCAGGGTTTGAACCCGACATTGAAGTGTGGATTCAGAAGGTAGAGGAACTGAAGAAGATCCATAACTGGAGCGAGACAATGGTTATCAGTTTTGCATTGGAAAATCTTCGCGGTATAGCGAAAACATGGTACGAAGGATTGCACACAATTGACTTCACTTGGGCAGAATGGAAAGAAAAACTGATTGCAGCGTTTACCGATCACACCGAACTACCTGATCGTCTTGCAACAATGTTAGCCCGGATGAAAGCCAAAGACGAGGGTATGATGCAGTATTTTTTCGAAAAAGCCGTGCTCGTGGATTCATGTGGCATAACTGGAAGGAATGCCGCAGCATGCATCGCTTATGGCATTCCAAATTATTCGCTACGACTGACGATAAAGCGGAACAATTTCCAGTCACCGGAAGAATTGAGAATTTTTCTGAGCAAGACAGATGATTCTGCGACGCGCAACGAAAAATCCGAATTTAAGAAGGGCAACGGTCGTTTTGGTTTCCGTCGGTCAAACGGTAAAACGCAATCCACGAGAAAGGAAAATGTGAATGAAGACAAGAAGTCACGCGAAACTACTGACGGTGCTACAAATAAGTTCGCTAAAGTTCGATGTTTCGACTGCAATGAATTGGGGCACATAAAAACTAAGTGTCCAAACATCAAGAAGGAACTGAAAGAAAAGAAAGTTCTGAGCATTGGTGTTGCGAGATAAACAAAGAGCACACGATTCTTTGACGCGAGCATCGACGGTACGACTCTTCGTGCGTACGTTGACGCGGGCAGCGAGTGTGTTATCCTGCGTAAAGCAGAGGCGGATACACTGCAATTGGATCTACAAAGAACGAATTACGTTATTCGAGGATACGGAGGAGGCACCGTTCAACCGTTTGGCGTCGCCAAGGCCAACTTAAGGGTCGATTTAGCCGAGGGATTGGTCGACGTCCACGTGGTCCCCGATGAGCTACAGGGCGTGCCGTTGATCATTGGTCAACCTTTCCTCGATCTGCCAGGCATCACGACGGTGCAGCGAGACGGCAGTCTACGAGTATTCGAGAAGTCTGTGGCAATCTTGCCAGACTTGGACCGTTTACCTCCGCAGAAGCTGGGGCTCTGGGCAAAGGAAACAACAGTCATTCCATCAGACCAGGCTGCGGACGTCAAGGTGGCGGTGAGAGACGATTATACAGGTGACTTATATGTAGAACTCAGCGTACGAGGCGAGACAGGTAGGGAACATTGTATTCCACGATGTGTGCTCAATACGGCAAAAGGATTGCTTCCAATAATTAATTTATCAGACGAGCCCTTGGTCATTTCTACTAAAAAAATTATTGCTAGAGCAGAACTAGCTAGGGAAGAGAGTCTTGTTGATAAAAAGGTTCGAGCAGTTTGCGCTATGAGGAAAACAACTCTCAAAGAATTGTCAAAGGATCAAATGAAAATCGATGCTAGTAAATCTCGCGAAGAAAAAGAAACATTATTTAGCATATTAGACAAATACCGTGATTGTTTTGCTCTCGATATAACAGAATTAGGAAAAACTGAAGCTGCGAAAATTCATATCGAACTAGTGAATAATTCTATCGTTACGTATCCTCCTTACCGACTGTCGTATTCGGAACGACAAACAGTTCGCGAGATTATTGATGATCTAAAAGAGAATAATCCGCGACTCAAATTCTCCTTTTTCGAGTCCGATATTGTTAGTGCGCAAGAAGAATGGCGAAACGCGAATGTGTATGGACTACCGAGCTTTGAACGCCATTACAAAGAAAGACAGATATCCACTACCGTTGATCGAGGATCAACTCAATAGCTTGCAGGGAAACGCATGTTTCACAAGTTTAGATTTGGCTTCCGGGTATTATCAGATACCGGTGGAAGAATATTCGATCGAGAAAACTTCGTTTGTCACTCCCGATGAACAATACGAATTTCTTCGAATGCCTTTCGGTCTCGCGAATGCTCCAGCGGTATTTCGGCGAATGATTAATCGTATCGTTAATCCACTTAAGGGTCAAATCTCGGTGCTTGCTTATATGGACGATATACTCATTCCATTTGAGGATGTTGAATCAGGAATAAAAGCGCTAAAACTAGTTCTCCAGGAGTTGAGAAAGGCTAATTTGACTTTAAAGTTAAGCAAATGTACATTTTTGCAGAAACAAATCAATTATCTTGGATACGAAGTTACAGCGCAAGGAGTTCGACCGGGCCTTCATAAAATCGAAGCCGTTTCGAATTTTCAAGTACCTACTAACATTCACGCTTTGAGACAGTTTGTAGGTTTAGCTAGCTATTTCCGAAAGTTCGTCGAGGGATTTACGACTATAATCAGGTGGCTAACACACTTAACAAAAAAGGGTGTCGCGTGGCATTGGGGAGAGAGGCAATAGCAGCTATTTCCGAAAGTTCGTCGAGGGACTTGCGACTATAATCAGGTGGCTAACACACTTAACAAGAAAGGGTGTCGCGTGGCATTGGGGAGAGAAGCAATAGCAAGCGTTTGATGAAAAAAAAAAAACAGAGATTAGTTTCGAGACCCGTCCTCGTATTGTATAAACACGACGCCGACACTGAGCAAACTCGGTCTAGGCGGGAATTGTTGCAAAGGCAGACCGACGACTCGTTGAAGCCGATAGCTTAATTTAGTTGTCAGACTACAAAAGAGGAACAGCGATATCATTCATACGAACATGAGACACTGGCAGTGGTCGCCAGTCTCCAAAAGTTTAGAGTTTATTTATTGGGGATCAGATTCAAAATTATTAGTGATTGCAGTGCTTTGCGAGCGACGTTTGTCAAGCGTATAATTGTTGTCAAGAATATAATTGCTCTATCGAATATCGAGCAGGAAAGAAAATGCCGCACGTCGACGCGCTTAGCCGGAATCCAGAGCAATATGATTCGGATAATATAAATGATGTGGGTCTGCTTCATATCGAACTAAGAGACTGGTTGCTTACAGCTCAGTTGCAAGATTCGCGACTATCTTACATTCATGAAGTACTCGGTAGAGAGGCAAACGATCAAGAAGAAAAAGAAATTAAACGCGATTATATATTGAAGGACAACCGCATTTTTCGGAAAACAACCGACGGGTTAAGGTGGGCGGTACCGCGTTCTGCAAGGCGACAAATAGTTAGATTATGTCACGATGAAATAGGACATTTTGGAATTGAAAAGACCTTGAACAAGTTGCAGGCAGATTATTGGTTTCCTGCAATGAGAAATTATACGAAACGATATATCTCCGCGTGTTTGGATTGTTTATACAGTAAAGAGCCAACCGGCAAGAAACCAGGTCACTTATATTCTATCGAAAAGGTTGCCGAGCCGATGCATACGATTCACATTGACCATTTAGGTCCGTTCGTGAAGAGTTCAACGGGAAATTCTTATCTCCATGTAATCGTAGATGGATTTACGAAATTTGTATTTGCAAAAGCAGTAAAAAATACGAAAACGATTCCGGTTGAGAGACACCTGACGACAATCAGTGAAACTTTCGGTTTTCCAAAACGTATCGTTAGTGATAGAGGTAGTGCGTTCACTAGCAAAAGATTCAAGGAATTCTGTGAAGTCAGGGGTATCAAACATGTGTTGACAGCAGTTGCGACTCCACGAGCGAACGGTCAGGTGGAACGGTACAATAGAACAATACTCAGTACTCTGGCTGCGAGCATGACCGACGAAACAAGATGGGATTAGAGTTTAGGGAATATAGCTTGGGGTTTAAATAATACAATTAATAAAGCAACAGGCAAAATTCCATCCGAATTGTTGCTCAGATATAGACCTCGGAACGCGGCAGAAGCAAAAATTTTGCATAGTATAGGAGATTCGACTTATGATAACGATCGTGACAAAACTCGAGCAAAGGCTGAAGAGACGATACAGCACAACCAGAAAAGCAAGAGGGTCGATACAATCGAAGAAGAGGTCCTCAAAAACAGTTTAGTAGTGATGAAGTAGTTGTGACCAAGCGCGTTAAAGTTTGCAATGAGAGTTCAAGTAAGAAGTTGATGCCGAAGTACGCTGGGCCATATAAGGTCACCACGGTATTAGATCGTGATCGATATCTCATCGAGGATATTGAGGGTCCTCAGCGCACTCAGAAGCCGTACAGCGGCGTGGTTCCCGGCGAGAAATTAAAACGCTGGTGCACGAGAGTCAGCGACACCGACTCTGATAGTAATGCGGATGAGGATCATCACGCGACGGATACACCGGATACGCATCTGCGTAAAAGGTCTAATCCGTTGTATTGGGACCAGGTAAGGTGCCGGTGGCTTACTGGGAATATCTGGAGAGTTGTCGATTTGTCAACAGTCGGGAATCGCAGGGTGCTATTCGGAGACGACTGGCGCTGAGAGCGTGTTACTGTTTGTCAGGCATGTGAGAGACCGTTACATCGTGGATTCGATGGTGCGCTATACAGCGGTGGTCCGCATGGGCTGCGGAGTAATAAACAATCGCAACTGGATATCAGTATGGCCGGTACGGGTGGTATAATCCGTTGGGTTAATGCATGGGTAATGCATGAAAAAAAGCAATGGGGGCCCCAGCTTGAAATTTTTAATATAATAATGAGTGTAAAAATAATTGGATCAAGCATGCAATAATAGATAATACCAGCTTAATTAATCTGCAATAATCAAAGCATAGTGAATGCAAAAGGGTGATATCTTCAAGCGTTCAATGTTGCCCTTTAATTCGCAGAAGAACGTCGACGGATAACAAGGAGGGTGCAGCGCCTTCACGAGGACGTGAAAACATCAAGATGGCCGACTGAACGCAACGTAGCTCTAGGCAGCGAGATTAGACGTTACTTCTCCGTACAGCTCGAATAAACAGTCTTCGCGAGTCACCCGAGATCTCTACAGCGGACCCAAGCTGAGACAAGCGCCACATTCGTCACAAAGGAGATGTGACGTAATAGGGAGGCGACTGGTCCATCGATCGGAGGACCAGCGGGCAATCATCATCGACACGTCGAATCGAGCACTTCGCCTATACTTTATATATCTACCTCATTGAGAATATTATACTGAACATTTTTATATCTTTGCATTTCGAAATATGTTCCACAAAGTTATTTCTAACATTTACTGCACACGATTCTGGTGCACTGTGTCTATGCAAAATTGCAGAATTATGGTACTCGATATGTACTTGATGCGGTTTAAATTTAAGATTTTTTAAACGACGGATAATATTAAAACATTTTTTTTATATGATTTTTTAAGTGACTGGGTCCCTTTAACGCGAATCAAATGAATTCGTTCTTTGCTCTCAACATGAATGAACCCAGCTATCCCTATCTCTTGAGACGCTCTATCCATCTACCCTTATTTAACTCGAGGCTCCTCCGAATCCTTGTCAGTCTCCTATCCCTCAGGACCCCCTCTATCCATCGAGACTCCTGTTCCCTCGTGATCCCCTATCTCTCGAGATCCTTCCGATTCCTCCTTAACCGTCTATCCTCGGGAACCCCCTTTATCCCTCAAGAACCCTCTATCCCCCAGGACTCTCTTCCCCGCGTGACCGCCTATTTCTCGAAACCCTTTCGATTTCACAATAACATCTCGGGACCCCTCTATTCTGCGGGATCTCTTTATCCAAATGAATCAAGAACTAAACACTTCGTAATTCACTTATATGTACAATGTAGCTTGGCCTTGGTCGTAATAGCGCTGTTAGCGTAGCTCACAGCTTCTGAGTTATAAAGCAAGGCGGATAGATGTTAGTATTGAGTGATCCAATTAGAATCACGGACCGATTGCCTCGGGACAATCTTATTCGACTTCCCCACTCGGGAGAGTACGTCACTGTTACGGGCGTCGTTAGTGAGAGGCTCAACTGTACTGACATAAGCGATATGCATCACGATCGAGACTATTACAGCCTGACTTAATTGATATAACAAAGTCGTCAGTCTTCCATAACACTTTATTCAATACTATCCATGAAGAAATGCTAAATGAACTCTTCGACATTTGAAAAACGATGGTATGTATTGAACACAAAAATTCGTTGAAGAATGTTGAACCGCAGTTATCTAAAGCGTTGCGTCGCATTCCATGCGTCTCTGCACGATGTGTTTCATGAAAAAAACTTCAAAGCCCGAGGGTTTTTCGACTGTGAACACTCCATATTTGCTAGTATAGCAGCATTTCATCACGATGACAGTAACGGATGAACGCTCAAATCTTAGTATCTCGCTCTGTTGCTCGTCATACGACAATTTGTACGGCAAGTGACCCGAAAATAGAGACTCAAACGAAACTTTGGCCGTGCTTTTCGAGAAATAAATGGAAAAATATATTTAGAAGGATAGCAATACGTAAAAAAACAACGTCAAAAATAAGAACACGGTGACGTTGAGAAAAACGTATGAATAAATTATTGGAATCGAATAACGAATAATTATATTTTATCTGTAAAGAGATTTCGTTGCCTAAGGCTCAATTTATTAAAGTTGGTTTAAAGTTAGACAGTCTCTTAAACGAGGTTATATATTTGTGTCTATTATTACAGAAAAAACGTACCTGATGCGCTTTCTTTATTATACAAGTATCGTTGAACTTCAAAATTTGAGGTGTTTGTGTGGTACTGCATCTTCCTGTGGCATCTTCAGCCGCTTTTCCATAACGCGCAACAGCCACAGATATCGTTGTTCCAGGTGGACACTTGAGCGACATAGTTTCGTCATCGCATGCCGCTCGCTGGTAGGTCTTGAGGGTGCCTGACAAAACCTCTGAATATTCAAGAAAAACAGACCGAAAAAGGCACAAGAAAGAGAGGGGAATTGAATTCACGATAGTCAAAATTAATGACAAAATGGGCATTCGAATAATTTTCAACATTCCGAGAGGAGCACAAACACAGATATGTGCCGCACATTAGGACAAAGGTGTTCATTAGTCGAAGCGTTAATTCGTTTAATAAGTTCCATCGAGTTTTGGATAATTAAAGCGCGAACAAAACCCAACGGGGCAGTAGAATAACCGAGTGGCCCATTATCCAAAAACAGAATGTGCGTGAGTGTGTTTGGAGGAGTGTGCGTGTTTATGTAAAGGCATTATTGGTGCAGCACGTGGGTTAAAAAGCCATAGTGTCGCGAGTATCCGTACGATAAGGCAATTATTTCATTTACACATGCAGACAGAGTGAAGCGGTGGAGGTGGACGAGGTCGGGCAAGTGGATAGGCGCGTATTAATGAGGTCGACAGGGACGGTATGGGTTGAAGCACCAGATAGCGGATAGTTACACGATTTACGTATAGTTATATTCGGCGAATGAGAATTCGTCGTTTTCAACGAATTTATCGTTTGAATGAAAGTAAATGGATATAACAGAGGATGGAAAAGGGATGTGTCAATGAATGGGTCACAAAAGTAATTACGATACATGATTATTAGATAATTCATCGATATATGGATTAGTTCAAAGTAGCGGTACCATTACAGTAATAATGTCATCAGTGTCACCCAGCACCATTCGTCGTTGTAAACGTTACCATCACCATTTGCAGTTTGTCACGTTTGCAGCGTCGCATTTTTTTCGTTACAGTGAAGCCCGTCATCCATCCATGAAGAGAGACATGAAAAAATAAATAGAAGTAGGATACTGTTAGTTATATTTGGTAGCAGAACGATACTGAGTTTGTTAAAAAAATGAGAAAGATAAAAAAATACGTGACGCGAAGCATTTCGTTGGATTTATTATTTTTTTTTGTACCGACCAGTGTACATCATATATGCATGTGTAAAAGCACTGAATATTGGAAAAATTCAACGACAATAGCTGCTGCATTGAACATCTGCATCGTTATTTGAAATTCACGGCAGGAATTCCAGAGACTGAAATGTAGATGTACATTTTTTTAGAGCCAATGTAACGAAATACAAACGATCACGATACTTTTTTTTTTGCTTTTTGCGGCACGTGCACTTCTGGGCTGGGAACACAGCTGAGAGCTCGTTGTAATGGGAAGCGAGGAGCTCAATTTCCACAGAATGATTTAGTACAATGTTATGGTAATAAGTTATTGCAACGTACGAAGGAGCGTAATGAAGCCTAAAATTTATGATTACCCGTTAGGAGAGGTCAAAGGATTGGTATGGAGGACCTAGACTCCTTTGACTCCATCAAGCCCACCCATCTATCTCATCTCTATTAGTGCCAACTCGATTTTTCTATTCCTTTTCAATATACCGTGAAAAAAAAAATCAGTGTTTTTGAAATGATTATTACAAATATGCTTATAACATTTTTACCTACAGAGTATTCCGAATTTTTATTGTCACACGTTTTCTATTGATGATCAGCAAATGATTGATTGGTAGTAAATCCGATGAGATAAATAATTGAATTAAAAAAGTTATGAAACTTTTTATTCAAAGCAAGAGTGGAAAGTCGAACATTACATATTGCATCCTTATTATCTTCCAGATTTTCACAAAGCTTTACTCACGAAGACGTAAAAATTGGTGAACCTAAGTTCCTCACCCAAGTAAAAAAATTATATATAGTCCGACATATGAAATTGGGCATATATAGTCTCTATAATCTATAATATAAGATCACCTCTAAAGTTGGGTTTATGTATAAATTGTATATAAATTGTATATAGATTTTATAAAAACTATATATGCCCAATTCTATGTTTAAAACTATATATATTTTTATATACTTTACTACTATAATTTAAGCTCCATTTCCTCATAATGTTTATTTTTTCTATATTCATTGAACGGGAAAAGCGCACGTCGATTGGGACCAGTTCATTATTGGAGCAGTCAAGTTTATATTTATTTCGTTCCTCGGCATAAGACAATAGTGTTAAAACCGGACAATACATTCGAGCTCGGGTGTCTTGCTAACGACCCGATCGAAGGCGACGAGGCGAAGATAAATAAATACGATTACTCGACGGTAACGAGACATTGCTGGGCTAGCTGGTAAACGTTCATGAAGATAGAAGAGACGAAGCCCAGGTTGTTTCTCGCATTTCTTGTGAAGTATAGCCAGAAGCCGGTTTACGTCGCTTCAGGGGATCCAGGCAAGTTCTGTCTTCAAAAATGTCATTGGCTTAGTTAATAGGTCAAGCAAGGCGCAATGTAAACGTAGCCGGTAACGAGCAGTTGGATCAAGAAGAGGTTCTATTGATCTTATACAATGGCACCAAAGCCAGGAATGCGATGGAAAGCTCGACTGAGGTGGCATCTTCTTTTTCCTCTGAATCCAAAGGCAGACAATGGTGATCAAAAACGTTCTTACAGAACTTGTTTTTTTTTCGTATGATTGAGAGAGAAAGAATGAGAGAGGATGAGATAAAGGTAACGTGAAAAAGGGCTCAAGGATATAAGTGAGAGAATGAAAAACGTAGTTTAAAACGGAAACGTTTCAAACTACGTTTTTCAAACTACTACTACTACTTCGTTTCCTTTTCACTAAGTCCGGGCCACCAGTGCAGGAGCAAACGAACGAACGAACGAACGTAGAACTATGTTTCCCTTTCCATTCCCGTAGTCGGTGGTGCGTGATCGGCATTAACAAGCCGATTCTCTGTTGATTGATACCCTCGAAGATCTCTAATAATGTGCTAGCCAAGCTGAGAAAACCTATCAAGACTTTGTTCAGTCTGATCAGTTCGGTTTGATCAAGACTTTATTTAATCACAGCTGTCTTCGACGTATATAAAGAACTTAAAGAGAAGAAGGCTCTATAGTTAACAACTTCGAGTACATATTCTGTGACATAAATGCTTCCAGTTATTTTACGGTGAATTAACAGTTAAACTGTTCTAGACCGCCTGCGATCATTTCGACTAACAGCCCCCGAATGATAATTATCAGAAATAACAAAAAATCCATATTCGCATCACAAGGTATTGTAACGAGTCGCTCCCTTCGTGGTGCGCGTTACCGATTGGCGATATGTTGCTACCCAATCCTCACCTGTAATTTAGACAGATTACTCGAAATATCGACTGAGATTAAGGACCGAATTAATTTGCTAATTAACCGGAAGGGGCCAGACTGTCGTTCTCCCACTTTTCGGGTCAAAGGTCGCGAAGCCGAAGCGGAGCACGTTAGTCGCCCGATAACGGTCACCGGGATCTGTTCTGTTTACTATCTGTCACTATTTAATTTCTGTATAAATTCGGTGACGCGTGTGTCCGAGCGATCAGCGAGGTAATTGTTCCGCTAACATTTTACTTTGTAACTCCATTTAATTTCGTTCAATTCCTTTATCAGGACATCGGGCGACTGCAATTATTTCTTGTTTTGGGAAATCTGGCGCCCAATCGAGCGCAGTATTTGACCGGATCGGGCGATAGTTTAACGGACGCCACGCTGTCCGTTTCATTTCATTTCTTCAGATAAGTGCCGAGGCATTCGAAAGATATTGCGTATATGAACCTATTTATTTTTATATTTTGTTTGGATTGTATGTGGATGGGTGAATATTTTTGTATATCTTTTGTAGTGTGAATACCGAACGAATATTTGATAAATTATTGTGATATATTATTTTTGTATGTGTATGACATCAAGCGAGAGTTATTCTTTTGATTTTTTTTGTATGATTCAGAGGATGATCTTATTGTATATCTTTTTTTTTTATATAAGCTAAAAGAGAGTGAACTTCTCCGCATAATATTTTATTATCAACGAGCTGCATTTACCCGTCGTGTCCTCAGACAGCTTAAACCACCTTTTAGAATTTAAAGAAGTACATAAAGATAAAAAAAATCAAGATTAACTTTTAAAGCAAAATAATATCGAAAGAAATTTGTTACAGTATAAAGATTTATATTTTCAAACGTAAAAATCCAAATGATTGACTTGACCAATAAAACCTACACTTTTAATCAAAATTATGTGTCCGTGCAAAACTCGGCATGACGGACAGCAAGAACATGAGCAAATAAATAATGAAAATTGAGATAAACTTTCACGACCCATAAAATAGCCGTCATATATTCAGCGGTAGCTGTTCAATTCTTACTGCATGTACGATCACTACAAAGAGCAAAAAAGTAGATAATCCTCTTACCAAGCTTTGTAAAAACGGATTTTGATCTACCTGATGTCACCGGTAATAATAATTGCAGGGAAAAAAAGAAACTATGGGAAATTAACCCTAAGTTGCTTTTTAGTATCTCAGTAATTATATATTCATTCTAATGGACGGGTTGAATTCTTGATCAGGATTGTCCTTAAAGTTTCCAGTCTAGATTATTACAATGGAAACAACAGCTGGAAAAGTATCTGGATTTAAGGGGGGGGGGGGGGGGGGGGGAGTCAGGTAAAAAATTAAAAAAAACCGATTATTTTTTTTCTGTGAAAACATTCATTTCCATGTAATCTATCTATCAGTAAAGTTATAAGCCGGAATTCGCAAAAATGGCTAAGTTTCTACGGCACCATTCATATTTAATTTTCTCAAAAGTCGTATAAATTACCAGAATATTATATTTGAATTTTAAATTATTTTATTTATTTATTTTTGTTATATGCAGACATTATGGCTGATTTTTTGTTCACACAAAATAATGAAAGGGGTTGAAAAACAAAATCAAATTTTTTTTTCTCTCTTCGGCAGTTTCGTTTAGTTAAGAACCTGCAAAATTTTAGACCTGAAGCCGAAAAAATTGCCGATTTCTGCAATATACCTGTATTTTAATGATTTTTTTCTATATAATAAAAAGTTTATTACGTATTTGTAAATAAATTTTTATTTGTTTACCATTTTTTAAACCAGTTAGCGAAACGCGATACAAATGACGCGATGACAGTGTGATGTCTTCAACGCAACACGTAACACTTACATTATATTCGAATTCGCGCGAATAATGGGACATGCGCTGTGATATCTTAGCACGTATCGCATACGCAGCGTGTTACTGCCCCGAGAAGTTACTTCTGCTACACGCGAGACGCATAACCTCGAATTGACGTGTTTATTTTTCGTTCATATTATGTTATTAGTTTGATTCCGTTGGCCATTGACGGTTTTTTTCAATCAATAGTGTTTAAAACAGAATCAACAATCATCAGAAATGATCAGATATGTAAATTTGTTATGAAGTGATGATTTAATGTTTGTGCAGTACATTTGTGAATTGGTCAACACCGGATAAATTTTCGATAATGTTGTCAATAAAAGTGATCATCCCCATGTTATTTACAGGTTTTTTTCAAATTATGCATTCATTTACTTATTTATTTGTAAAAAAAAACATTTATTAATAATATTCTGTAATCTGACTTGCAAATAATATTTTTATTTTGTTCATCAAAGGTATTAAAGTGCCCCAAAGGTGAAAACAGCATAAACATTTTTATTTGAGTGGTAAGCTTTAGATGCCGAATTTGCCGAAACTTGGTTTTAAACCTATTCTGCGCGTGATTCAGACCAAACTGCTAGGCAGATTGGGCTGGTTGACGTCTCATTTTCTTCTTCATGAAAAGATACACCCGCTAAATGGAGCAAAAGTTAATAAAAGGTAATATTTTTCAAGTGACATAATTATTACTAAATAAATTTTATGCTATTTTCTAAATCAGTTATTAACTTTGCTTTCAGAATGAAAAAAAAATATTTTGCTCCATTTAGCCAGTGTATCTTTTTATGAAGAAGAAAATGAGACATCAACTTGCCCAATCTGCCTAGCAGTTTGGTCTGAATCACGCGCAGAGTGGAAAACCTAAGACCTTTGCTTAAGATAATATGGAAAGGCATACGCAAGTCAGATGGCAGTAAAAAATCCTTTCATCGAGTACCAACAATATAGTTCATTGATCATTTTTATATGCAAGAGAATTTGGATGATATTAAATTTACAAATTTAATTATTTTGACCTGACTCCCTGCCCTTAATCAAACCAAATAAACATATACTATTAAATCCAAATCACTTGATTTTTGGCAACACAAGTTAAATGGACGGTTTTAGTGTACCTTTTCTTGACGGGCGTTTTTTTTTTTTTACAGAAGCCGGTAGTTTTTCCGATACATTAAAGTTTAGTGGTTTCAGTAAATCCGTCTCTACCATACAGATCCTGCAGTTCTCATACATATATCCTACAACCTGATATGTCTCGAGTTGGTTTCATCCGCTTTGCCTGCATCCAGTTCTGAAGCGCGTGTTAACAGATAATCCGCTCTTCGGCAGAACTCTGGATCGACTGAGCTGTTCGTACGCTACTCCGTCCCAACGCTCCAATCCGAGATTATGGTAAGATGTTCGACCTTTCATGACCCTGTACCTCATACATCCTCCGGTTGACGGCGTACAGGCCAACTTTCGTTAGATAAACAATGACGAGGTTAGTAGATACTCGGTGCAGCCAATTGGCTTAGTGCGTTAAGATGCCAGCGCCGCTTGTGGCACCCCTCGGCAACAGTTGATAGTAAAAGAGCGTTGATTCTTATGGTAGAATATAGTTTACAGAAGATTTTCCGATTATGCTAAATGAACAACTGAAAAGTATTGTTATAAATAAAAAATAGGTTGTTTAATTTATTTTTTTGTAATTTTGGTTATGGTAATAGCTTTTTGTTATTCGATTTATTTCGTAAAAAGGGTACATAAATTTTCGTGTGCCCGGTGTCGTCTGCACTTTTCGCCGGTGTTTATGTTTATGATAGCTGACAGCAGCATTAAAACGGCATTGAAAAATGGAATTGATAATCAGAACGGGATTCGAGGCGATAACACATGCAATTGATTTTAATCCACAAGGTATTATAAAAGGAAAGGCGTTATCTGTATGCCATGTGCGTCGAGTGGAGGAGTTAAGAGATTCAGACAAACGTATCTTAATAAAGTGCAGCGTTATTCGCCAAACGTCAGTGACACTTTCACCATACAAGGTGAAATTGGAAGTAAGAATTGTAAAGTTTCAATCCTAGTAACAGTATTGTAGTCTATAACTTTTTATTGATACGGTAACTCTGAAACTTTTTTCTTAGCTCAACCCTGCACGTCATATTACTGATGTTTCATGTGACTGTGTTTCGCAAGCTGCCAAAAAATGCAAACATGTATATGCACTGATACATTATGTTAACACGGATCGCAGTCTTACAAAGACAAGCGAAGAGCAATCTTGGGGGAAACCGTCAGACCGCCAGCTTGGAAAGGACATCTACAGTAAACCAATGATTGTTACAGAGTATTATAAACATACAAGTTCCGAGGATACCATTCCAGTTGCTGAATACAATTTGACGTACGAAGATGTAGCTAATATTCCCTGTGCTCTGCGAAATCTTCTTCGTGAAAGAAGTCGTAGTGCTGGGGAAAACACTGCCAGAGGCATCCTACGCAGTTGTATAGACAATGCGGTTGACTTGTCTAATGCTAATGTTTGCAGGGCATGTTCTTTAAATCTAATTATCTTCGCAGAGGAAAATGAAATTTACACTAGCAATTTCGCAGTTGGCATAGATGACAATTTAAAGAATTTTTATTCTGCAAGTGTTGTACTGACAGAGACGCAGTTGATTGAACTTTGTGTGTTGACCCAGAAACAAGCTGACTGTGTGGAATGGTTTTCAGCAAGAAAGGTGCGCATAAGTGCAAGTGCAAAAGCACACAAAATAATAACACGTAAAACGAAGACAATAGAGTCTATATTACAAGATTTTCTTTCTGACGCTACTTTTACTAATACGGCGATCGAGTATGGTAAAAAAAACGAAAGAATGGCTGTGGCGGAGTACGAAAGCAGGTACAACGTTAGCATTGTACACATTGGGCTGCTTGTATTGTTGCCTCAGCCATGGCTTTGTGCTAGTCCGGATGGTGTAGTAGTCGATGAGGGGTGTATTTCCAAAATCCTTGAAGTGAAATGTCCGTCGACGTGCGTAAAAAAACCTATCTTTGACACGAAATCAGGTAAATGTAATGTTCCATATTTATATCTGGAGGACGGGAATCTGCAATTAAAAAAAAATCACCAGTACTATACACAAATACAAATCCAAATGTACGTAACCGGCTTAACCGAATGCGATTTGTTTGTGTGGTCACCATTGGGAAGCTGTACAGTCAATGTACACAGAGACGAAAAGTTTTTAAATGAAGCGATTCCAGTGCTCGAAAGTTTTTATTTTACCTTCTACTTAAAAGCTTTAAGCGAAAAAGAAAAGGAAAACCAAGGAGAGAACATAATGTGATAACTCCAAGATTGAAAAGATTTTTATTTTATTCGTAAGATAAGAAAATAAGCCAAATGTTTATTATTTTACGCGTGTTTCTGGAAATATAGTGCAAATATATAAAGTATATAGTAAGTGGGAAATGTGATAAAAACAAACTCTTTGAGAATGAAAAGATATTTATTTAATTCTTCATATAAGAAAAAAGTCAAACATGTATGGTATGACGTCAGTTCCTAAAAACATACTTATTATCGTGTAAAAAGTAATATTTTTGTCTTGTTATTATTCTGCGTTATTCTTTAATAATCGGCGGTTGTAAGTTGACTAACACGCAACAAACAAACACAATATCGTCACAATGTGGTAGCATTTTTACAGTGAACTTTTCTAATATTCGGTACGTTCTCAACCTTTGCATAATTCGCTCAATATGTATCCTTACACTGGCTACCCTATAAGTCTCATTAACTTCTTCTTCAGAAAAAGTATTATTGTATAAAAATGGTGGCATTACGAGTAAAACGCCTTTGCCACTTTCATCCAGTTTTGTTTTAATTTGTGGAAATCCTTTATCCGCGAGAACGACGTCGTTGGGTTCAAGCAATTCCAAAAATCCAGCTCCACTCGTGATTTGAGCATCGGTTGTTCGCCCACCATAACACTTGGAGATGTACGAAATTGCTCCCGATGGAGTGCAGCCAACAAGAACTTTCATAGTAAAGCCCTTCTTATAGTGTGAATAAAAATTCACGCGTGCATCGACAGTTGAAGGTTGTTCAACTCGAAATTCTGTACAGTCGATGATTACCCGACAATTGCTGTCAGTCTCCTTAAACGCCTGCGGCATGGTTGCTTGAACGACTTTGCGACTGGGCCAGAAAACAAATTGCTTAGTGCCTGTTGCTAAGATCTGTAGCGTAGAAATAAAAATCCTCGCTGCCGTGGTCCTATGGACTTCGAATAAAACTCCTAACGCGGAATATGTTAGTCCACACTTCATCTTAAATAAGAAAATAAGCAGACGATTTTCTTTGCTAATTTTCTTTTCTTTTGATTCTGGCAGTATCTTCAATAACAATTGGAAGACAGGCAGCGTCACACCTGCGAGATCAAGCATTTGTCGATCTTCTCTAATTGAAGTTACTCCATGAAATCCCGACTTACATTTCAATGAACCATAGTTGTCATCAACTTCTGGACCAATTGCTTTATCCTCATACATTATGGAAGTTCCACAACTTCGATTAACAGTCTTTGGCTTTTTTACAATAATTTTCTCAGCCGTAGTAGGTTCTGGTATGTTCACTTGCAATTGAACATCACAAGTCGAGCGAGGACTATCTGTAGACGAGTCGATATAGATATACCGAATGCAAGTAGAAGATTCTTTATGGTAATGTGAAATCTTCTCATCTAAGAAATTTACTTGCATTCCTTGGTCCATTTTTCCTGTATGTTCCACAGAAAGTGTATCGTCTCCACTTTCAGATTCGTTCGGTTGTATGATGTTCTGAAAGACATTTTCATCAGCATCTGTGACAGTTTGTCGACTGGTTCCATGACTGGTCGATGGTAGCTCTGGAGTTTTGGCAGACCTCCTTTTTTTTACCCTTTGATACCTGTTAAATGATTATAAAATTTCCAGTATTGAATGATTTCTTCATTCTCTTTATATTATAAGCAGAATTGTAAATCCCCATTAATTCATGAGATATAGTTTACAGTACAATTTGTTTTGTAATTATAATTTCATAATAATAATACATAGTGATTATAAAATAGAGGGTAAACATTTGAATAGCTGAAAAAAATACTAATTTTTGCTTTAATATTGCAAGAAATAGTGGAAAAAATGGAGGAAATAAGTAATGCATTACTTTTTTAATGCGTTACTTATTTTTTTCCATTTTTTCAAAACGATTACCATGAATTTTTATTGAAAAATAATCATTTTTGCAGCCATTCCAAAGTTTAATCCTTGTATTACAATCGCTATATGTTATTATTATAAAATCATAATTATAGAGCTGATCGTATCATCATTATTATTTCTATAAGTATTAGGCATTTACAACTCTGATTATAAGATTCAATAATTATATGTTATAACCGGCTTCCCTTTTTATTAGGAGGGGAAGGGGTTAGTGAAAAGACGTAATAAAAATAAAATAATTATAAGAAAAATAACCAAACTCGATTTAATGATAATGCAAAAAGCTCAAAAAAAAAACAAAAGGAAAACTCGATACACTAACTCTAAATGGGCGCCAGCTACGTGACGTGTAGCACCGTTGGGGGGGGGGGGGGGGGGGGGTACGGCGTAGGACAGTGGAAAAATTTCAGAGTCCGGAGGACGTCGAAAATTTTCTAAGTCCGGCCGGCGTCGAAAAATTTCAGAGTCCGAGAGGAGCCGAAATTTTTCTAAGTCCGACTCTGTCGAAAATTTTCTAAGTCCTCAAGACTGTCGAAAATTTTCTAAGTCCGGGCGACGTCGAAAAATTTCAGAGTCCGAGAGGAGTCGAAATTTTTCTAAGTCCGACTCTGTCGAAAATTTTCTAAGTCCCAAGACTGTCGAAAATTTTCTAAGTCCGGGCGACGTCGAAAAATTTCAGAGTCCAGCACGGTCGGGTGGGGGACATGGCGGGGGTTACCGGTGGCAGGGACTCTGGGTGTCCAGGGGGGGAAATATGCAAATTACCGGGGACAAAAAAAGATTAATAATCAACCTATGGCCAAATGGGGAAAAATTAATAACAACAATATGGCAAAATAGGGAAAAATTGATAACAAAAATAGGGCAAAAAGTGGGGTAACTCGGCTAGCCAAAAGAGAGACGATTTCAGGGGGAAGGGTTCCCGAACTCGATGGCTTCTTAATTATTACCTCGGTATGGCTGAAAGGGGGAGGGGGGGGGCATGGGAATATTCGCTAATGGGGCAAAAATATAAATAAAATCGGGAAAGAAAATTAATGGTAAATATCGCCGAGATAGTCGCGATCACCACCACACTACCTCGCACGCAGAAAACAAAATAATCGCTAACGAATTCGAATGACAACGTGCCGGTCTCCACGGGGTGGCAGCCGGTTGACTCGATATAAAAATGAAAACTAAAAACTCTAATAACTTAAAAAATACAGGGCGAAAAGGGGAAAAGGGGGTCTCACAACAAATAAAAATTACTCACGCTAATTATCACACACACACACACAATCCTAGTCCTGTGGACAACTCCCACGAGGACTCGCAAACTTTACTATAATGTTCAAGGGAGGACACGGCGACGGCGAAGCTCGAAGTGATAAGCAACTGTCATCCTTCTTCTTCCTCGATGTTTTCGGAGACCCTCGTCGATCCTCGGGACTCGTCGGCTCCCGAGCACTACGGAGCTTCGACATCGATCAACGGATCGAGTGTGGCTGGTCAGTGGCGCTCGAGCAGTGCAGTGGCGAGGCAGCGTAGCACAGCTGGCTGGAGTGATTGCCGCGGGCCGTTTGAGTGCCGCTGGCGATCCTAGTAGTGCGAGTACACCCACGCAGTTGGGCGGCTAACTCCAACTTATGTCCACACGCGTGTGGAGGCTACTCGTGTGGTGCGGGGTGTACTCATCAGCTGGCTCGGATGCTGTCCGGGGTCAGATGGCTTTTCCAGCCCACACTCTCCCCACGTCACTCTGTCTAAGCTTCCGTAGCCTCTTATCTCGTCCTTGAGGGCCTCCATGGTCTTCGGGGGGCTATTATTCATTCCACATTCATACTAGGGATGGGAAGGGGGGTAAAGGGGGGAATTTCTACACAAAATATTCCTATAAACTAAATCCAAAAATCCTGCTCTAAAATACTAAAACCAAAATATAAGCGGAGTGTGATGGCCTTCGAGCCAGCCTGCGGGGTGGAGCTGATACAAAATCTACCGTGTTACAATGTATTCATAATTATATATAAAGATATTTATATACCTTTCAATAGCACTTTGTTCACCAATTTTAGTTCTGCGGTACACTACAGGAAAAATTGTTGGATTATAGCTTGGGCTCCTTGGATCTTCCGATTTCTCATTCCCAACAAAATGCTTACTGCAAATACGGCTGCCTTTATTTGGTTGCAAAGTTGATCCATCGGGACTGAAGAGAGTAAACACAATTTATGGTCGCAAGCGAAAACTATGTCTCTACTTAGCTGATACATATCACTCCAGGTTATTGAAAATACATGTAAATAATTTTTTTAGTTGATAATATTGAACAGTTACTAATGAAAATAATAGTCAGAAAATGCTCCATAGTATTTACACAGAAAACAAAAAAAAAAAAAGAGTTACAATACATATTGGAGCACAATTAACGTTCACAACCATAGCTTTTCCGAGTGATTCTAACCTGTACCCGAGTCATACGGTCGTACAGCGATTGAACTACTTTAATTAATTATTGACGATTGTTATTGTTTACTTACTTTTTTCGTTTAACGGAGGCAATCCAGTCCTCGCGCCTTTTCTGCCTGAAAACTTGGATCTTTGCTGTGGGGAAACTGTAGAAATGAACACCCGGTGAATTTGCAGAGGTGTTTTTACAGTTCACGACGCAACACAGCATTGAGGCCTTCCTTTTTGGTGCACTCATAGTGTCAATTTATTTAAGAAATATAAATAATATCGTTAATTAATGTACGCTAGCATATATAACTGTGATAATTTACTATCAACTGTTGCACAATTTCGCCGCTTCGAACGCTGACTGTCCAAAATGGCCGCGAATGAAGGTCACGCACGAAGCCAGTAGCCTCGATGATTTAATGCCCCCAAGAGACAATATATGCTACATTTTCCTCCATATCGATCAACGGAATTCTCGGTATGCCAAAGCGTCACAAATTTTATAGTCTTTTTCCTGGTTTTCATTCCAACGTTGGATGTCCTTCCTCTCTTATCTCCCATCTCTTCCTGCTGAAGGAGATAGATAGTTTGTGATGCGAAAAGAATGGCATAAGGGCGAACGATGACGACGATGAGAACTGCTAGGACGAAAATCGGGTTTCCGCGAGATTGGATCAATGTCCGTTTCGAGGACCGCGGAACAGCAGAGAAGTCCCCGTAGCCGGAAGACGCGCCGCTCGACCTCCTTACAAGTAGACTCCAACCGGGTGCCTGAACTAAGGGAGTAGTGCAAGAGAAAGCAGGAAGGATAGAGGATAGGAAGACGAAATTTATAGAGAGTCCGGAAAGTAGAGGGGAGACCCGCCTGCGTCGTTCTGCTTCCATGCCCTTCTATACATCTCGTGCCAATTTCCTAACCCTCTTTGGTCTCGGACAACTGAAATCTGGAGTCGATGCCAAGTTTCGGAAGGCTCCTTCAGTTCACTTCCCCGTATCAACCGCTCTGAGATCTACTCGGTCTAGCTTCACCCGCTTCTATTCTCCTATCTTCCGGCATTCTACCTTTACTGTATCTGCTTTCCTTCAGCGAGCTCTTCACTTCGAAACTCAGGTGCTCAGAGGTCTTCGAGGTTCTTAAGGGTCTTCGTTGAAGTACAGCGAAAGATATGAGGTGAAATTGGGAATGATGAGATTCGTAGGAATAATTTAACCTAGTCATTTTGTGGATGTTATGGCGGTATGAGGATTGGCGATGAGACATTTCACACAATGGACTCCCATAATAGGCGCCATGCTTTGAATTCCACTGTGCCGAGACCCTGTTCCTGCAGGTATTTTAGATGAACTGTTCAATCGGAGAATTCATTATAAAGCCTGTATGTATGTGCTGTCAAAATTATTGGTTGTTTTACCGTCCATTGTAGTAACAAATTTCGACTTGAAAATGATAAAATTCACAGTGTCAAACGAAACAATTATTTAATCAACAATGTATTGCGGAATTTCGTATGCGACTTGTAATCAGATTGTAAGGATCTGACGCAGTCTTGTCAAATATTTAAAATGGGAACTTCGAAATATAAGACCGGAATATTGTTACGTCGGCACATTGTTTAAATAATAATAACATCATTGTATACAAATACCAATTTGCAAAAAATTTTACTTGACGAGATTATATATTAAATGTATGCAAAATCCAGATCTATTTATTCCTATACTTTTATCACACAACAAATACTGAAAAACAATTTTTTTTAGCCCCACTTTATGCAGACTACTTAAGTATAAAATGTAGGGTCAGTTTGACAAACGCTTTGCCACAGGGAGATAAATAATTGGTTACCCCTACCATCGGCATGGCTAAATACGGTCCAAGCGACTAAGTTGGCTAGGTCAACCAATCTCTTGGTTAAACCGACAAACTAGTTAGTTGTAACACCCAATTCGTTAGTTGTTGCCAACCAATTAATTTTCTGGCTCATCCAACAGATGGTTTGCCGCCTCAACTAACTCATTTGTTTCTGTAACCAACTAGATTAATGTCCCAACCAATTTTGTCGTTTGGAGCCCATTCAACCAATTTCTTTTTTTCCGTCCATTTGATCCTGACATTGCATTTACACGAGGTTACAGTAAAGCTTCGTTTGACATGAAGGTCACTAAAAATGTATAAAGCGACGCGAGAAATTTGTTGCAAGTAATCATATCATGCGAGCTGTCCGGCTAAAAGTTATTTGACGGCCGGAATATGTATCACTTAAACTCTCGCGCGCATAAAATTCTGAATTTACCATGCATAATGTATTAAAAAGTTTTGGTCATAACGCAATTTAATAAAGGATTTTTGTGCGTTGAATCCAGGAACCTCGAGCACAATCTCGCCCCGAGATGCGATACATTTTTAATGAACTTTGCAAACTAAATGAGGGTTCACTCGTACTCTCTGCTCTCCCTCGCATGCAAAATAAATTACACTATATGCGAGAGGATGATGCAAATCGTGATTAATCATGCCTTTGAGAAGAATACGCGGAGTACTTGTTTTACGTGCTTTTCATTAGTCCGAAATGTATGCTCGCCCATGCATGATCGGAAAAAAATTCGCCTTTCAATTCCGGGTATTCTGGTCATCTGAGAAACTTAGTATTATTGATATTGTCGTGTTTTTAGATCTTCACATGAACAACTTGATCATGCATGCACTCTAAGAATCGAGTTTAAAGTACCAAGTTTGAACCTTAGTTCGTATTCAGGATCGAATTTCACATGTTTTCATACTAAAATTCAAACCCAGGACTATTTTTTTTGCTTCCTCATAGAGAAAGATTTGTTTTCGTGAAAAAAAAATCGTTATTTTCATGTCAGGACACTGAGAATGGTACAAAATATCGAGAAAAGTGGTTTAGAAAAAATCTCCATATGTATGTGTGTGTGTGTATGCAGGGCTTAGAGATTTCAATCACTTATAAGTCAAGAACCGTTCAATCGATTAAGCTAAAATTTAGCACAAATGAAGCAGCAACCCGTCTTTGACTGTTGCCATTTCTTTTTACAAAGAGTATGCAGAAATTTGAATATTATACCTTTTTGAATTTTTTCGAAAAAAGGACGTACGCGTTATAGTTTTCGTAAAATTGGCGATATTTTGCTAAATAATTCTCCACAAGTATAGGTACTCTTAATGTTGTTTGGTATTGAATTTGACCGAAATCGGAAAAGCGGTTCGCATAGAGTTTTGAAATTTTCGAAAAATTCACTTTGCTGCCCTAACTTTATCAAAACATGAGACAACGAACTTCAATTTTATACATAAAATCGTTACTATTCTACAATTATTAGTACATAGTTTTCGTAATCTGCAATGTGGTCCAAATTTATCAGAATTTTACCTTTTACAAAAATGTGTTTTATTGTATTAGCTTTTTTCTTGGTGCATCTCGAAAACAAATATGTTTAAAATAATAGACATATTTTTTTAGCTATTTTTTAAAAAATTTTACAGAATTGTGGCGAACGAAATATTCATATTACTAATATTTTATAATAAACACTTGTGGCTAATAAAACCAACATATATAGATAACTATTATAAGAATATTCGACATTGAGTTATAATATATTTATATTGTAATGTTATGGTTTGACTACATAAAGCTGCAAAGTATAAATTTGCAAATTGCTTCCTCATTATTTTTGGTTTTTTACAAAGCTTCCTCTACGAGGAAGCCAAAATCAATTATTTTATTGCATACTCCTCAAGTACGCTTATTGGCTTTTAGTATTCTCACCTCTTTATTCCATCCCTCGAGAGCCCGAGAGAGTGTTATCCGCAGCCACTTTTCCTAATGCACTACTGTATCGCATTTGTAAGTCGGCACAGGAAAACTGCAAAAAAACTTGGCCGATACAATACTATTTTTACTGAGTTCCTACTGCATGAGACTATATAAGAAACTTAGAAAGATTGGCGTCCGCTCAGCAGTTGACGCATAAGCCAGTGCACGGCTAAGCGATCACCCACCCAAGTTATAGCTGCAAGAAATGCTACTTAACTCTAGAGACCGCCGAAGCCAAACACCGACAGCACGTCCGCTTCTGTCGAACTTGGGAATATAAATACGATCCTAAGCGTACCGGATGAATATTGAATCCAACCTGCGCAGAAAAAAGTAATCCAGGATGGAGTCCCGGTAGGAGTCCAGGATGGAGTCCCGGATGGAGTCCAGGATGGAGTCCAGGATGGAGTTCCGGATGGAGTTCCGGATGGAGTCCAGAATGGAGTCCAGGATCGAGTCCAGGATGGAGTCCAGGATGGAGTCCAGGATGGAGTCCAGGATGGAATCTTGGCAGTCCAGGAAAGAGTCGCGGATGGTGTCCGCCGACTCCGGCTTTTAATCGGATCCCGGAGTCGGCGGACTCCATCCTGGATGACCCGTGAATCTCGGCTGTCCAATGGCAGAATCCATTCTGGTGTCCATTATGGATTCTCACCTGGACTGTCTTACATTCCATCCCGGACTCCATCCGGAATGACCCGTGAATCTCGGGTGTTCGATGGCAGAATCCATCCTGGTGTCCATAATGGATTCTCACCTGGACTATCTTACAGTCCGAGAAACGCTTCGACCGCTCGCCATCTAGCGGAGCATTGTGTATCCCTGTTTTGCATAATGCCACTAGATGGCAAACGGACGCACCGTTTCTCGCAAGTGACTTGAAGCCTGAGCGTATATAAGACTAGAAAGCTGTCTTCAGTTTAACTACACTCGAGGGGTCTAACCTCCGTTGACGTAATAAGAATGGTTCAAAATGGATCGTCTGGGATGGACTGCGAGACAGTCCAGGCGTGAGTCCATAATGGACACCAGAATGGATTCTGCCATCGGACAGCCGAGATTCACAGGTCATCCCGGATGGAGTCCGGGATGGACTGTAAGACAGTCCAGATGAGAATCCATAATGGACACCGGGATGGATTCTGCCATTGGACAGCCGAGATTCACGGGTCGTCCAGGATGGAGTCCGCTGCCTCTGGGATCCGATTAAAAGCCGGAGTCGGCGGACACCATCTGAGACTCCATCCGGTACTCTATCCTGGACTGCCAAGATTCCATCCGGGACTCCATCCTGGACTGCCAAGATTCCATCCGGGACTCCATCCGGGACTATTTTTTTCTGCGCGGGTCATATGCCCTATAGATTATACTCCACACAGGGAAAATAGAATACAGCACGAAGTAAACATTAAATTGAAATTTCCCGTTCAGAAAAACTTTTATGTCCTCAAACGTCTGCAGAAACTTTTGTAAATTTTACAAATCATATTTGGACAATTTAAAAAAAAAATTTAATAAAAAATAATAAAAAATCGATAAAAAATTTGGATTCAGGACAGAATCCAAGATGGAGTCTGGGCTGTGTAGGATGCAGTCCAAGATGGACAATGGGATCGGATTAAATCCCATTCTCCATCCTGGACTACCCCTACTCCATCCCGGACTGCCCAGAGTCCATCCTGGACAATCATTTTTACGCGGCGATAGAGGTACAGAGTTGAATTGTAGAATTTTTGGTGCGACTATTAACACAGAAATGTACAACCAACGAATATAGTTAGGATGTAGTCATTTATCAGATATGTAACAGAGGGTATACCGAGCGTCTATCCTGCGATACGTCTTTATTCCCATTGTCGAGGTGCGCTTAGCAATGTTTGAGTATCTCTTCTTCAGCAATGCATGGAGTCAAGAGTAATCCTAACGTGCTTGAATTGTATATATAGATGCAAAGGTACGCGATCTCTAATCGCGGATCGGAACCACATAGCGGTTTGCCGTGCTCATCACACTATATCAAGTACCATCGTTCCTACTCTGCGGCTGGACCATCTTCGTCGTCGATCGCAGTGTAGCCCAGGAATACATAGTTGAAATTCTCGTGAAATTCGTCAACACATTTGTGTCCTCACTGCAGTTGATTGGATCACAACTGAGGTCTACTCAACCCTATCAACTGAATACTCAAGCATATCATCGAGATATGCACTGGTTAATTCTAGGATAAGAAAAAAAACCAGCAATAGGTAGAATTTTGAGAAAATTATGAGTCATTCCATACCAAGTGAGCCATTCATTTATCATTACACCAAATTTCTGTAGTTTGTAAGCGTAATAATGGAAATTCTATGAAATTGTGAGAAAAATCGGAATGGTCTCTCTCAAAAAAAAAATTATTACTTTATTTTGTCAAAAAATGGCGGAAGTTTTTTTGAGTGGCTAGGGAAGATTTTTCATTAAAAAACATTCAAAACATCACTGTAAAAAAAATCTTTCTTAAAATTAATATACTTGTATTGGAAGTACCATATGCATAAACTGTGCATTAAATTTCATAAACCTTTATATTGAATTTTGATATAAACGGTATTGGAAAAAATGTAGCTTTCAATAACAATACGGCACAATTGTTTCTGGTTTTTCCATCGCTGCAAGATATTTTTCGATGAATATATTTGAAAATTCATAGACGTTACTTTCGATATTTAATGACCTTGTATATTAAATTTCACAAACATTTATGTTGAATTTTCATATGAGCGGTATCTGAAAATTCAAATACATATGTGTTGGAAATTAAAAATGGACATAAAAACAATAAAAAATATAAATATTAGTCGGACATTATTTTTTTACACAAATTATGTCATCAGAAATTGTTGGGAATTGGTTTTCGGCACAGAAAATTTTTCGCTTACACTGGGGTTTGAACCTACGACCTACTTTTTTTTTTTTAAAGTGTTTATTTAACAGTTCCAATACATATGAATATTTTGGCCAAATAAACTTAACAAAAAAAAGCCATACAGTATATATATTATATATGATGTCTGCAGGTTAACAGCTCTTACATATAAACAGTCGTATTTGGAAGAAATGAAAAGAGTGGGAGATAACAGCCCAGGCGGCAAACAATCATATGTCACGGCTTGACACATTAATAATAGGGCAAAAAAAAAGAGAATTCTCAATGGAATAGAAAAAAAACCCTTAAAATCACAAACGCCGATGAAAATTAAAAATATATACATATTTACAAACTAAACTAAAACTAATATTACATTAAGGTAAGTGATATCACTGCAATTGCCTAAAGTAGTTTACTTTGCGCTCATTTAGTTCTCTTATAAAAATAGAATTGATGTCTAACCACCAATATTTATTAAAATTCAGTCTTTTAAAGTCGTAATAATTTCTATCAGGGATTGATACAGAACCAGTGAAACCCTCCCGGTATCGCTCAAAAGCCATGTGATTAAAAGAAATTCGCTTGTTCGCTTTATTACGTTTCCAGTGATATAATATCGGGATGTTTCGATGGTTCTGTATCAATCCCTTTTGATCGCAGTACATAAACGTTTGAGGCGAGATATAGCCCGAAGAAAGCCGACGACGACAGACTACGTCATTTATAATAATTAAGTCTCGCAATATTGCATTATTATTATTAGGAATATTGCTATAATAGTCACGAACTAATTTGATAATAAAATTATCAATACGAGGAATTTCTGCTAAGTTATAAATACGTTGATTACTAACAAAATGCTGGAATTCAGAATGCTCTGATCTATAAACTCTGAGACAAACTCTAAGGCACTTCCTCTCGAACATTCTCATTCTTTCCATAGTAGATAGACCAACATTCCACCAGATGGGAGCGGCGTATGATAAAATTGGTCGAATCAACAGCATATATAAAGTGACCTTAGTTTTTCTGGTAAGATTTTTGTTATAGAAGATGCGGCTGTTCGAATGAAATGCTTTAGAGGCCTTAACAAGCTGACTTTCAAGATGTTTATTGCCACGCAATAGGTTATCAATAAGAACGTCCAGATATTTGACCGTTCTCTTACACGCATTAGGCACTCTCTCACCTGTATCAGGAGTTATAATACTAATTGAAAAATCCTTCCATGCTAATTTATTTCTTTTTGAAAGGAAATCCACAGGTTTTCTGATTAATATCAGTTCACATTTATTCGGATTAATTCTTAAATTCCAAGCGGCGTAATATCTATTAATTTTATTAACTTTATCTTCTAATTCCTCACGTAAGGTATCGATATAATTACTCTTAGTATAAACAATAACGTCATCTGCAAATGCAATTGCTGACGTATTACTATCACCATTAAAATTGTATAATGACAAGATTTCACTAGTAAAAATATTAAGGGGAGGGAGTCAGGTCAAAATAATTAAATTTGTAAATTCAATATCATCCAAATTCTCTTGCATATAAAAATGATCAATGAACTATATTGTTGGTACTCGATGAAAGGATTTTTTACTGCCATCTGACTTGCGTATGCCTTTCCATATTATCTTAAGCAAAGGTCTTAGGTTTTCCACTCTGCGCGTGATTCAGACCAAACTGCTAGGCAGATTGGGCTAGTTGATGTCTCATTTTCTTCTTCATAAAAAGATACACCGGCTAAATGGAGCAAAATATTTTTTTTTTATTCTGAAAGCAAAATTAATAACTGATTTAGAAAATAGCATAAAATTTATTTAGTAATAATTATGTCACTTAAAAAATATTACCTTTTATTAACTTTTGCTCCATTTAGCCGGTGTATCTTTTCATGAAGAAGAAAATGAGACATCAACCAGCCCAATCTGCCTAGCAGTTTGGTCTGAATCACGCGCAGAATAGGTTTAAAACCAAGTTTCGGCAAATGGCATCTAAAGCTTACCACTCAAATAAAAATGTTTGTGCTGTTTTCACCTTTGGGGCACCTTAGTACCTTTAATGAACAAAATAAAAATATTATTTGCAAGTCAGATTACAGAATATTATTAATAATGTTATTAATAAATGTTTTTTTTTTACAAATAAATAAGTAAATGAATGCATAATTTGAAAAAAAAACCTGTAAATAATATGGGGATGATCACTTTTATTGATAACATCACTGAAAATTTATCCAATGTTGACACATTCACAAATGTGCTGCACAAACATTAAATCATCACTTCATAACAAATTTACATATCTGATCACTTCTGATGATTGTTGATTCTGTTTTAAACACTATTGATTGAAAAAAAACCGTGAATGGCCAACGGAATCAAACTAATAACATAATATGAACGAAAAATAAAAACGTCAATTCGAGGTTATGCGTCTCGCAAGTAGCAGAAGTAACTTCTCGAGGCAGTAACACGCTGCGCATGCGATACGTGCTAAGATATCACAGCGCATGTCCCATTATTCGCGCGAATTCGAATATAATGTAAGTGTTACGTATTGCGTTGAAGACATCACACTGTCATCGCGTCATTTGTATCGCGTTTCGCTAACTGATTTACAAAATGGTAAACAAATAAAAATTTATTTACAAATACGTAATAAACTTTTTATTATATAGAAAAAAATCATTAAAAAACAGGTATATTGCAGAAATCGGCCATTTTTTCGCATTCAGGTCTAAGATTTTGCAGGTCCAGAGGATGTATTTAACTAAACGAAACTGCCGAAGAGAAAAAAAAAAAAAAAAAATATTTGATTTTTTTTTTTTTTCAACACCCTTAATTATTTTGTGTGAACAAAAAATCGGCCATAATGTCTGCATATAACAAAAATAATTTAAAATTCAAATATAATATTCTGGTACTTTTTACGACTTTTGAGAAAATTAAATATGAATGGTACCGTAGAAACTTAGCCATTTTTGCGAATTCCGGCTTATAACTTTACTAATAGATAGATTACATGGAAATGAATGTTTTCACAGAAAAAAAAAATAATCGATTTTTTTAAATTTTTGACCTGACTCCCCCCCCCCCCCCCTTAAATAATATAGGGGAGTTAACTGTGCCCTGCTGCAATCCCTCGTCAATCCGAAATTCCAGCGAAGAAGTGGTGGTACCATTCCAGGTAACGAAAGATTTATTGCTTACGATGTCCCAAATAAGGAAAATAAGCCACTTGGGGAAAGATCTTTTCTTCAATTTAAATACTAATCCATCTAGCCAGACAGAATCAAAAGCCTTCTCAAGATCTAAAAGGGCAGCACCAACCAATTGGCAGTTGCCCACACTAGTATTACAGTCAGAAAGAAAATTATGGATGGCGTGCGAAGTTGAATGTTGATGCTTAAAACCAAATTGTAAATCTGGAATTACATTATTATTACCACAGACAAATAAAATTTTACTGTTAATTACAGCTTCATAAACTTTACTCCAGCTAGGAGTAAGACTGATTGGTCTATAGCTTGATGGATCGGTTGGATCTTTATCCTTCTTGAGGATGGGCAGAACCTTGGCCATTTTCCACGCTTTCGGAAAGTAGTAATTATTGACCGCATTATTAAATAAAATGGTAAAGGCTCTGACCACCCTCAAGGGCAAATGTTTTAGGATAATAGGAGGTATCTTATCGACTCCACTAGAGGTCTTATTTGGTAGGTTAAGCAAAATCTTTGCAACTGATGCAATATTACAGAATGGAGAAGGCTGAGTGTCAATCCAAGAAGGATTAGTGGCCATATTGTCATAAGCAAAAACTGTGATTGTATTACCGCGCTCTCTATTGTGAGAAAATTGACGCTTAATTTCTGTGGCCGTAATGTCAACCAAGTATTTGGTACGCGTACCATTATTTAACGGCCTAGGCGAATTGATGGACTCATAAAAAGCTCCAATAATATTCAGTCTGTCCAGTTGCGAGGAAAACACATAATTATTATCCTCAATTTGAGCATTATCTATATCGCAGTTACTTCTTTGGAGCAATTGCAAATTATTCTTCTTAACTTTCATGTTATCAATGACTAAAGAGGGCTTAGGCCGTAATAGTCTATTAATTTTTGGGAAGAAAGTTTCCGAATGACGGTGATCAATAGATTTAATCTGAGCATTCCAATAGTTTTCCACGGCTTTTTTAAATTCCATACATAGTAGCCTTCTAACTATCCCTAGAATAGATTTAATTTGCCTGGAAAGCATACGCCTAAACGTGGGATCCACAAGATAAATTTTATGTACTATCGATACAAGCATAGATTTGAATTTCTGGCGCCTTTTAATTCGTGTGTTAACAAATTTCAGCACACTATCGTGTGGCTTCAACGATGGGACCGTTTTTGAGATTGCTATGACAATAATGTCCGTGCCATCAGAAATAAAACGATCAATTTCCTCAACCGAGAGATTACGATCAAATGGAATAGTTAAATTGAATAAAATTATCCAAAGTTCTAGTGAATTTTTCCCAATTAATAGATTTAAAATTAAAACTGTAATTACATATATTAGGGTCAATAAACAAAAAATTATCTTGCTGGAGCCTAAAAGAGAGAGAAATCGCAGCGTGATCACTGTCATAAGGTAAAGTTATCGCTTTGTCATTAATACCATTCAAGAAATCTAGCCTCGAATCAGCGAGGCAGGTATCTAAATAGGATCGTGCTGGCTTAAACGTAGGATTGCATGGTGGAATAACCCGTAGCTTATATTCGATGCCATGACTAGCTTCCCATTGATTGAGATATCTGCCTCGCTGGTTCATAACTCTATCACCCCAAGATGTTTTGCGGGCATTAAAATCACCTGCCAATATATAAAAGACATCATCACGAAACAACTTAAGTTTCTCAAAAAGATAATTCAGCTCAGAGATAAATAATCTCCTATTATCATTTTTGGCATAAATGCTAATGACAAATAAAATAGCATTGTTAGAAATAGTTAGTTTAACAATGGTGTATTCAAGAATTTCATTATTTCTAGATGAAGGGTAAGAAACATTCTCAAATTTAATGTTTTTCTTGATGAGAAGAGCTGTACCACCCCCTTGAACAGCATTAGGTCTGTCGGTGCGAACAATGTTGTAATTTCTAAAACATAATCTGTGATTAGAGTTAAGTTTAGTTTCCGAAATCAACAAGAAGTCGTGATCATGTCTTTCAATAAAACACAAGAGCTCAAAACGCCTATAATTATATATAATTGAATTAGTATTAATCGCAGCTAATTTTATTAGAACATGTTGATCATTAGGATTAAAATTTACAGCCATCGTATAGAGAAGAAAGAAGAAATTCTATTTTGCGAGAGTTTATATCGACTTGAGCCTTAATGGGTTCAATGGATTCACGTAACATGCTTCTTATATCGGTTTTGAGATCATCCAGCCAACTGGGGCGCAAGGACTGATGAATGTCTCCGTTGTTTGCAGATAGCTGAGATGCTGGTAGAGGCTGATGAGAATTTATAGAGGTAGATCCTCTATCTGCGTTGAAGATGTTGTTGACTTCCAGGTTTGGAGGCTTCACTCGTCCCATTGATGGATTACCAGATGATTCAGCGGATACCAATAAAGGTGCGTGTTGCGAAGGTCTATAATTGCCCAAACCCTGAGCAAAAGAAACACTTTTTCTAATGGATGAGGAAATTTTATCCACTTTTTTTCTCAGAGACTGTTGTTGAGCAAGGCTAATGTCTTTTTTAATGTTTAAGGCCATTTTAAAATAGGGACAGCCACGATACGAAGCAGGATGTCCTGAATTTCCACAATTCGCACACTTTAAAACTTCCTTATTGTCCTCTTTACCAATCTTGCATTCGCCAGGGCTATGAGCCCCAGCGCACTTCACACATCTAAATTTAAGCGAGCAATTAACACTTGCATGTCCAATTCGTTGACATTTTTTGCACTGAAATAATGCAGGTTTGCGTAATGACTCCCAATTAACTTTCTGGTAAGCTAAAAACCTACGACCTACCTACCTAAGTATCTAACAACGCATGCACGCTACCGACTACGCTATCAACGACTTAGTAATTTTGGATATCTAAATGACATAAGAGTTGTACAACTATTATTCTCTCAAGCATACTCATAATTGACATAACAAAATATTCAATTGATTGCAATCAGAGCGCAAAGTGAGTTGGAAATATTTACAAGTGAACAGAATTTCTGGATGACCGGAATCTTTTTGAAAATCTCGAGTAACTTATCAGAAGTCGATGCTAAGTGGTAAGTGTTAGCGATCTAGTGAGGGTTTTTTTTTCGTTATTGGAAAATGTGTATTAAATTTTAAATCAATCACTAAAATTCCAAAAATTCATGTTGTTTTTCATGTACTAATTTAGTAATGATTGATTTAGTAACCATATGTGGTAATTTTATATCACCGGTTTGGTGAAATCCATACACGCATACTAAATTTACTATGCAACTATATTAATGTGAAGGCAACATTAATTTCTTTTTTAACTTGGCGTCGAGTCGCTACCGCGACTCTTGATGTTTATTTCCTATAGCGAGTTTTGTAAATTTCTGACACTCTTATGTAGCAAAAACGCAAACATTTTTCATAAAGTAATATACCCAAAATGTAGACAAAATTGCAAATACTTTACTTGATATTTTTCAATACCAGTAACTGTAATTTGAGTAACTTTGATCTTACATTTAATAGAACAATGTATATTAAATTTTAAATCGGGTACGAAAATTCCGAAATTGCATATTGATTTTCATATACTAATTTAGTAAATGATGATTTAATAATCATGTGTTGTAATTTCCAATCACCGGATTATCAAAATTCATATATCTTTATTAAATTTACTATGCAAACATATTAATTCCGATTTCCTATACCAAGTTTTACAAAGTTCATACACGTTTGTATAGGAAAAACGCGATTCATTTTTTACAGTGATCAATTTTATGCTAGTACAAATTTTTTGTACGATCGGTAATTTTGAATATACAGCGAATGTTTTTAATATAAATTAAGTTCAATTTTACAACACATACATTGAATTTTCATGTTGTTTTGCATATTAAATTGAATTTCCTACACGGGTTTATTAAAAATACATTATATCAAATTACTATACACCATATGAATTCTCCAGATATTTTTACATATAACATATATATAATCAATTCAGGATGGAATGAATCATCCGATTATTTCCGAATAGGAATCCGTAGAGATATCTCATCAGGATCCCGTCAGATCATCCAATCGGAATCCAATTTACAATCGTTACGTGTCTCTATATTGGATGCCTGATCCGATCCGGAGCGGCAAATAGAGATTCGAACTAGAATCCAGATGGATCGCGAACACAATTTCTACACGGGCTGTTGAGTTATAACAAAAATCACATTGTCAACAGAATGTTGACAATGTTTTATTAGAAACGGTGCTGTATTCACAATTTAAATATAAAAATAATTAATTGCAAACAATAACGTTGGTTAATAGAAAATTAACGATCGTAAAAAATACATGACAAATAATTTACCATGTATAAATAAATTGAAAATAATTTTAGATCGTTTTGTAATGTTGATTTATTTTTCAAATAGATTTATTTGACCGACCATAACGATTACACAAGTGATTTGCTGATTATGCACTTTGATGGCCCCATAGGATTAATATTTGGAGATTGACACAGGGCTACCTATTGTATCAAATCGGACACGTCATAATACGATTAAGCGTACACCAGGAGTAAAGCCCTTTTGACAATGCATTACTGGATTACGCGTAGTATAGAACGGTGTTGGAGTAATTACAGTAGTATGATCTACCGGCAAACCGTCAAATCAAAGGACACATTCCAGGTGCTTATAGAACAACCATTTTTGTAATACCTCGTTTGAATGGGGAACCGAGAGCAGCACCAGGTGCTTGGAAATCGCGTAGTGGATATATAATCGCATAGCGTCGCATATTTGGCCGACAAGTATATATACAAAGAGCACATACAAGTATGCCACACGTGTATCACCTACGATACACACAACACAAAATATGTAATCAGGTTAATCTGCGTAGTTAACGCGTGCTCATATGCGTCAAGTTGCACTGATATCGAGTAACGAGGTTGATGCACGTATCACACCTCGAGTGGTATATAATATGTTGCAGGCTAAGCGCAGCAGCTGCCGACAATCGGCTATATGTTGACACTGCAAAATGGAAATGGTGTCACACCTCTCGAAAGCTAGAAATTACTCGAGAAATTACGAGAATATCAGGTTCGTCAAAGTTATGCCTTTGTTATAAGGATGGCTATAATGTTTGTCTTTCATTATAACAGTTTATTTAGATATTTTTTTCCTTATAGAGGAAGCTTTGTTTTCACGCGACCATTTTTTTCGAGTTTTTTATGTCAGAGTACGCAAAATGGTCTTAAACGTCGAGAAAAGTGGTTTAGAAAAAATGTCAGGATGGATGTGCGTGCACGGAAAAACATAATTTTGTTGTTGCAGCTAGTCTTAGTTTGCTAGGTCTATTTTGCTGTAATAGCCTTTCATTCAGCTTATGCATCAGCTAATTTGGTCTCTCAGCAAATAACCGTTAGTTACGGAAACGAAAAATGCATCTCCCAGATTATTTGCGGACCCAATTAATGATTTGTTGGTGGAACTTATCCATGTTGCTGGAAAAACAAATTAGTAAAAAGGGCTTCGCAACGTTAGCAACTGAATATTTGCTGTAGAGACGGCGTTTCATTTATCGAAATATTTGTGCATATAAACGAACATTTGCTACTACCACAAAAAAAATTAGGCACTCGAGCGAATTCATTTAAATTGCTAGCGCAACCAATCGGAGACAGTTCCGCCAGTAAATGAGCTGCTGCAAAAAAGGCGGGTTGCGCATCCTAACACATTATGCGCAGCGCCATTTTTCTGTCGCGATCTATTTTCAATACTGCTTTGTTAGTGCGAAGTTCGTTCATGCTCAGTTCGCATCATCAGCGTATTCTGTCTTGAAGATGGATTTACCAAAAGCGCCGGGATCCTTGCGATCTTTCTTCAAAACGTGGGGCATTAGTGAAGAAGTTATAAGTGTAAACTGTTTAAAAAGTTCGAAGCTCAAAAAGACAGCTGCAGAAACGACGTGTTTCGTGAATTTATTCGGGGTGATCGATTGCCGAAAAATATTACTCCTCTGTTGCGAGTAGCAATACAAGAGCATCTTGTACTAGTACTCTGCATCGTGTCCTGAACTGTACGTCAAATTAGGTGGTCCAACCCTGAAGCCCAAACATCACATTCTCACGAGCACGTTTGTGCTCTTAGGAAATCACTATTGCTGCAACATCAAGTTGTTTGTGCTACCAACAAACTACAATGGCTGCAACAGCAAACTGCTATTACTGCAATAGAAAATTGCTATTGCTACTGTACCAAATCAGATACAGCAAATAAATATTGCTGTAAGAGCAAGGATTTTTGCTGTCACTATTTTTGCTAATGATTTTTGCAGTAGCTAATCTCATGCTGCTGTAACCAATTATTTTTCTCCGTGTGTGTGTGTCGCCGTCACTCAAAATTCAAACTTACATATCTCAAGAACTGCTTTAACAATAGGGCTGAAATTTAGCAAACATGTCAAGCAGGTCGACGCCTTTGTTTGTGGTAATTTTCAAAAAAAATTTAAAATATCTTCAAATTTTATTTGCATTTGCAGTTATCAAAAAAATGTCTATGCGCTCTCTAGCATCCGCAAAATTTTAGCTATTGACCTAAATAACTTTTTATGAATAAAGCTATGTTAAAGGAGGATCGGTATTGAATTTGGACTGAATCTGTAAAAAAGTTCAGTTTTTATGGGTTTTGGATTAAAAAAGAAACATTCGTTTTGCTTTAACTCACGTAAAATCTCACCCAATGAGATTCTTAAGAATCTCGGCGAGAATCTTTTAAAAAATTTCGGCGAGATTATTTTTTTCTACACGGGTAGGTAACGAAAAAAGTTGCAAAGTAAAATTTTGTACATTGTTTCCTCATTTATTTTCATTTATTACAAAGCTTCCGCTATGAGGAAGCCAAAATTAATAAATAAACTAACTCATAGAGGTGGCTTTGTGAAAAATGAAAATTAATGAGGTAGAAATGTGCAAAGTTCTATTTTTTGAGAAGATGTTCATTGACGGAACATTTTTTTTTATGGGAACCAACATACTTTAATTAGTTTCAATTTTTTCGTAAACCCCAATTATTTAATCTTTTTATTTTTTTTTTATTTTCTTGTTGTAGACCATATGTTTTTTTTTGTGCGAGCCATCATAATTAAATAAAAAATAATAAGTATGTTTAGTCAACCCGAAAACTTTTCACTCTCTAAGTAATAAGAGTATTGATTAAAGTCCGAACCAGTACTGACTCCCAGCATTGGCCAAGTAATGGCTACGAACCGTTGGCTGCCAGTCTTGGTTAAACTTGGAACTAGTGCTAACTACCAGCATTGGTCTGTGTTCACTGGCCGAGTAAAGGCTTCCAGCATTGGCCGAGTAATGGCTAGGAACCGTTGGCTGCCACTATTTCTAGTACTCCGAACCAGTGCAGGCTCCCAACATAGGCCTAAGCTCACTGGCCGAGTAAAGGCTATCAGCAGTTTGCCAGTGTTGTTGACCATAGTCTTAGTTCCAATACGTTTTTCACGCATGTTAGCCAGTCGTGGGCAGACATGGGCCATTACCCTCATGCCAATGATTAACATAAACTCAATATCGCGCACCCTTGGCACATTAGCGACGACCAGAAAAAAAATTCCTTTCCTACGATTTAAACAAGATTTTGCACTAGGCATTTTTTTGGTTGGCCATTTTTTATCCTTTATTTTCGAGTTTAGATTGGTAATCAATTATCTTCCCGCGCAGAAAATAATAGTCCAGGATAGAGTCCAGGATGGTGTCTCAGATGGAGTTCGGGATGGAATCCGGGCAGTCCGGGCGAGAGTACCGAATGGACTCTCGGGTGGACTTTGGCATTTGATCCGATCTCGAAGTCCGTACTGAAGTTCATAACTCCATCCAGGACTCCATGCGGGATTCCTTCCGGGACACGAAATTCGCCCAGACCTTGTCCAGGACGACACAAGAGTCTCGACAATTCAATGGCAGAATCCATTCTGGTTTCCATTATGGACTCCATCCTGAACTGCGTCCGGGTCTCCATCCAGGATCGCGTCCGGGACTCCATCTAAGATCGGACCCGGGTCTCCATCCAGGACGACGTCCATCCAGGTTCGCGTCCGGGATGCCATCCTGGACGATCCAAGAATCTCGACCGTCCTGTTGCAGAGTCTGTCCTGTTCTCCATGTTGAACTCCCGGGAGTCCGGCTGTTCGCAGTCTAAACATAGCAAGAAAGGTTAGGTTACGTGGATCGCCTCTGTGAATAAATATACCCGATACCATTTTTAGCAGCTCAATTCTTATTACTTATGGTGATGATTTGTACATACCTCATGAATATTCACGTGCGGATGTTGTAAAAGGCCTTTGAGTCTTTTTTTCAATGATTTAATACATTTATCGATGTATCTTAGTCTTCGGTACGCGTCCCATACTACAAGATGTTGTTCGTGCAGTTGGTTTCTTCGTGGCCCGATTCCAATTAGTTTGATGTTACGACTTGTAATTTTCGGTAAGTAACACAAAAATGCTAATAAAGTCTCTCGAGAATAAATTTGTATGAAAGTCTCTCAATGTTATTCGACATGTTGACAAACGACAACGGAGCAGAGACAACGTTTTGTCGATGCGATCTAATGTTTTTAGTTGCCAGATGAAATTTGGAAACTGTCACATGTACGAATTTATTTACTGGAGACATTATTCGTGTTCTTGCGTTACTTACGGAAAATTACAAGTAGTAGCATCAAACTAATTGAAAGCAAGCAATAAAGAAACCAACTGCACGAAAAATATCTTGTAGAATGTGACGCCTCCGAAGACTAAGATACACCGATAAATGTATTAGATTATTGAAAAGATGATTGAAAAGATGACCTTTTACAACATCCGCACGTGAATATTCTTTAGGTATGTACAAATTATCACCGTAAGTAATAAGATTGAGATGCTAGAAATGGTATCGGGTATATTTATTCGCAGTGGCGATCAACGTAACCTAACCTTTCTTGCAATTTTTTAGACTACGAACTGCCGGACTCCCGGGAGTCTAACATGGACTCTGCAACAGGACGGCCGAGATTCTCGGACGCGAACCTGAATGGACGTGGTCCTGGATGGAGCACCGAACACGGTCTTTGATGTAGTCTCGGATGCGATCCTGGATGGAGACCCAGACGCGGTCCAGGATGGAAACCAGGATGAACTCTGCCATCGAATTGCCGAGACTCTTGCGTCGTCCTGGACGAGGTTTGGGCGAGTTTCGTATCCCGGAAGGAATCCCGGATGGAGTCCCGGATAGAGTGATGGACTCCAGTACGGACTTTGGGATCGGATCATATGCCAAAGTCCACGCGAGAGTCTATTCGGTACTCCCGCTTGGACGGCCCGGATTCCATGCCGGACTCCGACCCGGATTCCATCCCGGACTCCATCCCGGATTCCATCCGAGACACTATCCTGGACTCTATCCTGGACTATTTTTTTCTGCGCGGGTTAAGTATTCAATTTTATGAAAATGAAGTCACTTTTTGTGTATTAGCCGCCATATTGGATTCAAAAAGGCTTTCTGTTTCGTGTTTCATACTAATTATATAATTTATTGTCATTTGGACGGCCATATTGGATCCTCCATTTTGAATTTCATAATTCAGATTTGAGTTCTTTAATCAATGGCTTCAAAAACATCCGTCTACCAAATTTTATCCAAATCCATCTGAAGGCCCTGTGATTGTTAACCTAGATGCAACTATTATGGACTTAAAGTATAAGAAACCCACATCGTCGGTTTGGTCTAGTAGTGTGTTGGATAGGTAGTTAGGTAGCTTAGGTAGGTCGTATAGGTCGTAGGTTCAAATCCCGCCAACATCACTTTCCCGAAAGCTATCGAAGAAATTGTATCCATGGACGATTTTCTTTTTTTTTTTTCAAATGTTAATGGAATAACATTATTAAAATTATTGGAGGCGATCCGTTAGGAAATATATCTTTTTAAATTAATAGTAAATTAGTAAATTGATTATACCGAATATTTCCCGCCGTTACTTGCCCGATACTGGTCGTGTTTGTTACCATTCCTGGTCCGCATTGGCCCCCAGTACCCGGCCATGCACAAATACCAATACTGGGCCGAAGTTATCATCCAGTAATTACCCAGCAATGAGCCAGTGCTGGTTGCCGTTGACGCGCCATTACTGAGAGACTGGCAACCAGCTCATGCCCAGTACTGGGCCAATTGGACACTCCTACATGGGAGGCAAGAAAATTTATTGCTGTACCAAACCAAACCAAAAATTTATTCGGCAGCCTGTGATGGCCAGATATAGTAGAACCCATAAGGTTTTGTCTCGTGTATGATAGACAATAAGCTTGCACTGTCGACATGATGAAAGCCTTTTGAAATTTATGAATTCTATTTTAGTGTCGACGTATAATATGTGCAAATAGTACACGGCATCAGTTGGTATTTCCGTTCGCTTACTCATAATAATGGCATATACTTACCCGTGTGGAAATTCCAACTCGCCACCAACTAGAAATCGACTAGTTTTCTTATATTCTGTACAAGATATAGATCGGAAAACTAGCTAGATCCGAGCGGTATATATAATTTCTCGCTGTTTAGTCGTTGTACAGAAAAACTGTCTAAGATCTGGCTAAGATTCTATTAATTCGCCCAGTAAACTTAGCTAGTGATTAGCCAATACGAAAATCGGTTAACGCTATAGCATAAAATTGACTAGGTGCTAGACCGGATTTCTCTATTGAACCCAGATACCGGTTAAATAGCTGGTATAAATAAAAAGTATAATAAATAAAAAACAGAATTAATATACCGGCCATTTATTGCAACAGCAAGTAACAGGGAAGCTGTTTAACACTATGTAAAGAGGGAACACTATTTAATAACGTATGTAATCATTTTTTCGTTAATAATCAAATATCTCGATAAGGCCTATCGCAAGAAACAAAAAAAATATAAATTCTTCCCGTCGTAGAAAACAAACAAAAATCGTAGTCCTCTACAACATATTTTTTGGTACCTTTCACGAACATGCATGTACCACTCTATATAATAATAACTCGCTGCGCAGCGTGTCACGACTAGACCCTGTATCGGAATCTCCCTGTATCGGAAAACGCCCGCGTTTCCGCCGAAAATACGCACGGTGCCGCGTAAACGACGCGCATTGCGACGTTAACTTCGTTACGTCTACGGATCGGAATTTTGCCTCCTCGAGAGACGGCAAGTGCGAGGCACTCCCCAGTCCTTCACATTAGACAAGATGGCTCCAAGATGACCGAGGTACACAATATTGTGTACCTCGGCCTGGATTAACTATACGTGTATGCTAGATATATTATGTCTAGCCTCTGGTTAGGTAAGCTGTGCCATGAAAGCTAGATAGATCCTAGATAGCCTGGGCATCTATACGTGTATGCTAGATATATTATGTCTAGCGTCTAGTCAGGTAAGCTGTGCTATCAAAGCTAGACAGATCCTAGATAGATATGCTATCTATCAGTGCATTCTGGCTAGATTATGTCTAGTCGCACTACAGAAAAACTTGATAGAAAAACTAGCTAGACGCTAGGTTCAAACCAGTTTATCCCCAACAGATTTCCACACGGGTATTGTACGCAAGATATTAAACCGCATGAAAACTTGGTACTTCTGTGCAAATGTATAAGTAAATGTGTTTGCTTGCAATATAGATATTATTACAGTGGAACAAAGAGTAGTATTAGAATTTGCAAGAGCATACTGAGAATAGGCGCTTATTTAGAAGTTTAATGTAAAGCAGCGGAAAGGTAACGAGGTATTACCGTGTACACGATTAGGACATAGAAAACTACGACTAGATGTACCGTTTATGCATCGTCGTGAGTCCGAGTCCAAGACCTTTACTTTATTGTCATGTAAACTATGCCTTCTTATCATCAAGAAATAATAGCCATTATCCGTCGGTCTGGTTTTACGTAGTATCGCTGGAACATCCTGAACTAAAAGTTCCGTCCCATGGACATGTCCAATTGATTTATAATTTTATTAGGTCATCCTTAAATGATATTAACAATTTTTTCTAAAGTACTCTAAATTATTTATAAAGCCAAATTATGAAAATTGCATTATATGTATTTTTTTCATTCTTCCATGGTAGTATGCCCGCGCAGAAGAATGTAGTTCAGGATGGAGTCCCGGATGGAATCTTGGCAGTTCAGGATGGAGTCCCGGATGGAATCTTGGCAGTTCAGGATGGAGTCCCGGATGGAACTTGGCACTCCAGGATGGAGTACCGGATGGAGTCTCAGATAGTGTCCGCCGACTCCGGCTTTTAATCGGATCCCGGAGTCGGCGAACTCCATCCTGGACGACCCGTGAATCTCGGCTGTCCAATGGCAGAATCCATCCTGGTGCCCATTATGAATTCTCACGTGGACTGTCTTACAGTCCATCCCGGACTCCATCCTGGACGTTCCGCGAATCTCGGCTGTCCTATGGCAGAATCTATTCTGGTGTCCATTATAGATTCTTGCCTAGACTGTCCCGCAGTCCATCCCGGACTCCATCCTGGACGATCCACGAATCTCGGCTGTCCGGTGGCAGAATCCATCCTGTTGTGCATTATGGATTCTCGCCTGGACTGTCTCGCAGTCCATCCCGGACTCCATCCTGGATTCCATCCTGGACTCCATCCTGGATGATCCGGGTGTCCACCAGGAGGTTGACACCTGGATCACACCCTGTCCATCTTGGGCACCTTGGTGTCCAGACGATCCATGTTGGACTACTCTTACTACGTCAACGGAGGGTAGGCTTCTCGTGTGTACTCGAATTCAAAACAGCTTTCCAGTCTTATATACGCTCAGGCTTCAAGTCCCTTGCGAGAAACGCTTCGATCGTGCGCCATCTAGCGGAGCATTGTGTATCCGTGTTTCGCATGATGCCACTAGATGGCAAACGGACGCACCGTTTCTCGCAAGCGACTTGAAGCCTGAGCGTATATAAGACTAGAAAGCTGTCCTGAGTTCAACTACACACGAGGGGTCTATCCTCCGTTGACGTAGTAAGAGTGGTCCAAAATGGATCGTCTGGACACCAAGGTGCCCAAGGTGGGCGCGATCTGGTCCTGGTGTCAACCTCCTGGTGGACACCTGGATCGTTCAGGATGGAGTCCAGGATGGATTCTTCCGTCGGACAGCCGAGATTCCATGGACCGTCCAGGATGGAGTCCCGAATGGACTATAAGGCAGTCTAGGAGAGGATCCATAATGGACACCAGGATGGATTCTCCCATTGGACAGCCGAGATTCACGGATCATACAGGATGGAGTCCGAGATGGACTGTAAGACAGTCCAGGTGAGAATCCATTATGGACACCAGGATAAATTCTGCCATCGGTCAACCGAGATTCATGGGTCGTCCAGAATGGAGTCCAGAATGGACTGTAAGAAAGTCCAGGTGAGAAGCCATAATGGACACCAGGATGGATTCTCCCATTGGACAGCCGAGATTCGCTGATCGTCCAGGATGGAGTCCGCCGACTCCGGGATTCGATTCAAAGTCGGAGTCGGCGGACACCATTTGAGACTCCATCTGGTACTCCATCCTGGACTGCCAAGATTCCATCCGGGACTCCATCCTGGACTCCATCCGGGACTCCATCCTAGACTCCATCCTGGACTACTTTTTTCTGCGCGGGCGGCTTCAGTCGCCGTTTTCCGCTCTTCTCACCCTTCCTCGTATCATTCTCAAATTATGAAAATTGTATTATATGTATTTTTTTCATTCTTCCATGGTAGTATGGCTTCAGTCGCCTTTTTCTGTCCTTCTCACTCTTCCTCCTGTCATTCTCTACCCCCACTTTACCCGTGCAGAAATTGTGGTAGTGATCCAGCTGGATACTTACTGGATTCCCTACGTGCAGTTCGGGATCTAGTCAAAGATCCAGTCAGAATCCAAAGATGAAAGTAATGGTCGCAAATTGGATTCTGATCGGGATACGCGCACGGATCCCAATCTGGTCTCCAGACCGGATCCTATCCGAATCCAAGATTCCCAAAGAACCGAAAATTAATTGAAAATTATATTGGTCCGTACTTTTAGGGTATAACTTGCTCGTTTAATTAGTTTTACGAACTGACTCTACTGATTGCTACAAGAATATCCCCGAAAAAACACCGATGAATTTGTTACTCACCAGGATTGAACCACCGACTCTGTCGATTGTAAAACACGACAGTTGTATCTTAACTCGCTTGGCTATCCAGATCTCCGAAAATGTTGATTCTAATTTGATACTTAATCCGTTGTATGTATGCTGAGGACTCGTAGCTTATTGACGCATAGATGTAGAGAGAGCTACTGTCTCGACTCGAAGTAGCGAAGAAAAGTAAATAGAATTTACGTTGGAAGCAATCAAACCGTGTATCGTTTGTAAATTCGATTGATCGAACGGTGATGAACCTCACAGACAACGAGACGAATGATAATGTCGATAAACGTATAAATATTGCTAATGAAATATCCGTTGCCAAGCATTTCACAATTGTTAATTAACTTATTATTAAATAGTTAATTAATAGAGTGGCTGATAACTTTTGTTAATTAATTTAACCAATTGAGATTTTATTCCCAATTTATTTATCGATAATGAATTTAACAATCGTTACCCAACAAATAATCGGCAATTCGTGAAGAATTCTTAATCAAAAAGAAATGTACGTTAAAATTGTTGAGTAACTCAATGTCATCGAGTTTTTTAATGCGTGAGATTGCAAGTTAGCTTGAAACAGCGACTCTCGGTATTTTATGAATATCCGAATATCCGATAGTAAATGGTATCATTTAAATATCATCACCAGGAATTACCTAGAAGCTTATGAGGACCCCTTTTAGAGAAAATTTGCATAAATTCTGACTACAAGTAAACAATCTCGGCAGAGTCCTTTACTTCCTTGATAACTGATTTTCTAATTCAAATCGGATTCTAGCTGGATTCTAATAAGGATACTCGGTTTGCGATATCCCTAACTTTACTAATGGGTAATTAGAAAGTCCAAATTGGGGACCAACTGAAGTCACATAAGGACACGACTTTTGAGAAATCCTTAACGAATTCAAATCGGAAATCGATCGTAAATCGGGATCCCCCGAAAGATTTTTGCATGGGTACTGACGGCCGTATATTTTTCTCTTTTCTCGGTGTATACACAAAATTAATTTACTTAAGTGTATGCACCAGGTCAGAGCTAAGTGATCACCCATCCTAGTTACGGTTGCAAACAATGCTGCTTCACTCGGGGGTCCGTCAGTTTTAAAATTTTTAACCGCTTACACTGAGAGAAAACTTGAAATCCTGACAACCTCGGGCGGTGATTGGCAAATATTACTTTGGCTCAAAGAAATAGAGGTTGACACAAGTACCCATTCGTGGAAGCAATACAATGCATTTTTTGAGAGAACTACCCCACGTAATTGAACGTGAATATACCAATGTTTTGGCTGAACATTGATGCTGTTGAGCGAATGGCAGTGCTGTTGACTTAACCCCGGCAGGGGTTAATCCCGCATGTCATTCCAATCAGCAAAATAATTTCTATGAAGCAACTGTATTGGAATGGTTACTAGAACTGTTTTGTGCTTTTGAAAGAATGCCAGTGTAACTGGCTTCCACGAAATGTGAGGTTGACTCAACCTCACGTCCGTTTGTATGGAAGCCGTTTCTGAAGATACGAGTACTGATTTTTACAGTCATTCCGGTGGTCACCTATCCAACTACTGACAGCCAAAGACAGCCAAAGACCCATCCTGGTACTGACCCTCAGGTCAGTCAGACGGTCATCCACCCAAATACTAACGAACTAATTCGCGCAAACAACGAAACAAGCAACTTCATCGAATATGTTTATAGATGGCACAACGATACAATTTACCCTCGTAGATATAACCGAGTGCCGTGAAAAACAACTGAATGTCCTTTCATTTTTACTACACCAAACGAAACCATAAAAATCTATAAAGTTCTGACTGTAAATCTATAAAGTTCTGACTGTAAATCTATAAAGTTCTGACTATAAATCTATAAAGTTCTGACTAAGTTCATTTTATATTTCATGTTACCGATATTTAAATAGACAAAAAAAATGTAGAATCATATGATCTGAATGGCCGAGTGAGCTAAAGCGCAGCGCAACAACACCATCCGGAGGCTTCCAGGTTCGATTTCCGACAATGTAAAAAAAAATTATATATGTTATGTCATGAAGAGGAAGACGTAATATCTAATAAAAATGCAGGATTACTCGATTGAATAAGCACAAAATAATATTTAAAAATACATTTTTCTCCCGACTTGGCTAAAATAACCCCATTCTGTTTCCGCAATGCGGGCGGGAAATCGCTCATTTGTTACGAATGACGTATGCATGCGCAGTCCGCTTTCATTTACCTCCCGAGGGAGGTGAACAGCTGAAAAAATACTAATTTTCGCTTTAATATTGCAATAAATAGTGGCAAAAATGGAAGAAATAAGTAATGCATTACTTTCTTAATGCATTACTTATTTTTTTCCATTTTTTCAAAAGAATTACCGTGAATTTTTATTGAAAAATAATAATTTTTGCAGCCATTCCAAAGTTTAATCACCGTATTACAATCGCTACATGTTATTATTATAAAATCATAATGATAGAGCTGATCGTATCATCACCATTATTTCTATAAGTATTAGGCATTTACAACTCTGCTTGTAACGTAATGTACTATTTTGTAACACGTGCATGAATAGTGGAGCTTTCCATGGCAGTTTTGCGGGCCGAAAGTGGCTAGTTTCATAGCAGTGTTGAGACGATAGGTTGGCGCATGCGTAGTTCGCGATTCCTTCACTTTCGACCCTGCTGTTTTACTTTCGGCCCTAGGGTGGAAAGTTGGTAACCTCACTTTTCACTGTTCGTCCCGCAAAACTACCATTCAAAGCACCACTATTCATGCACTTGTTACAAAAAGTACGGTGTGCAACACGGACGAAAATTGGCGTTTGCGACTCGTGTGATTGCAGACCTAGCTCTGCTCGGGCGGCAAACCTCACACTCATCGCAATCGCCAACTTTCGGCCCTTGTTGCACAATATACTATTCTTTATTATTTTAGATTCGCTCAAACATAGAATCAATTTAATTGAAATGTGAGTGTACACGGAAAAAAAATATTAGTTGCCATAAACAAGAAATGAGTTGACACAACCAATCGATTATTCTATTTCCCTTACAACTCAAATGGTAATACCAACGATTCGAATGGTAATTCCGACGATTCGAATGATAATACCATCGATTCGAATGGTAGTCCCTACTATTCGAGTGGTAGTCCTAACCATTGGATTAGTTAACCTAACTAATCTCGCGAGAACGAATCGTGAATAGTTGAGATTACTATTCGACATGGTTGAGGCAACTAATTTTTTAGACATTGTGTACATCCGCGCAGAAAAAAGTAGTCCAGGGTGGAGTCCCGGATTCTTGGCAGTCCAGGATGGAGTCCCGAATGGAATCTTGGCAGTCCAGGATGGAGTCCCGGATGGAATCTTGGCAGTCCAGGATGGAGTCCCGGATGGAATCTTGGCAGTCCAGGATGGAGTACCGGATGGAGTCTCAGATGGTGTCCGCCGACTCCGGCTTTTAATCGGATCCCGGAGTCGGCGGACTCCATCCTGGACGACCCATGAATCTCGGCTGTCCAATGGCAGAATCCATCCTGGTGTCCATTATGGATTCTCACCTGGACTGTCTTACAGTCCATCTCGGGCTCCATCCTAGACGACCCCTGAATCTCGGCTGTCCGATGGCAGAATCCATCCTGGTGTCCATAATGGATTCTCGCCTGGACTGTCTCGCAATCCATCCTGGACGGTCCGCGAATCTCGGCAGCCCGATAGTAGAATCCATCCTAATGTCCATTATGGATTCTCGCCTGGACTGTCTCGCAGTCCATCTCGGACTCCATCCTCGATGGTCCGCGAATCTCGGTTATCCGGTGGCAGAATCCATCCTGTTGTGCATTATGGATTCTCACCTGGACTGTCTCGCAGTCCATCCTGGATTCCATCCTGGATTCCATCCTGGATTCCATCCTGGATTCCATCCTGGATTCCATCCTGGATTCCATCCTGGATTCCATCCTGGATTCCATCCTGGTGCCCACCTTGGGCACCTTGGTGTCCAGACGATCCATGTTGGACCACTCTTATTACGTCAACGGAGGGTAAGCCTCTCGTGTGTAGTCGAACTCAAAACAGCTTTCCAGTCTTATATACGCTGAGGCTTCAAGTCACTTGCGAGAAACGCTTCGACCGCTCGCCATCTAGCGGAGCATTGTGTATCCGTGTTTCGCATGATGCCACTAGATGGCAAACGGACGCACCGTTTTTCGCAAGTGACTTGAAGCCTGAGCGTATATAAGACTAGAAAGCTGTCCTGAGTTTGACTACACACGAGGGGTCTACCCTCAGTTAACGTAGTAAGAGTGGTCCAAAATGGATCGTCTGGACACCAAGGTGCCCAAGGTGGGCGCGATCTGGTCCTGGTGTCAATCTCCTGGTGGACACCCGGATGGATTCTTCCGTCGGACAGCTGAGATTCCATGGATCGTCCAGGATGGAGCGAGAATCCAAAATGGGCACCAGGATGGATACTGCCATCGGACAGCCGAGATTCGCGGAACTTCCAGGATGGAGTCCAGGATGGACTGTAAGACAGCCTGGGGGAGAATCCATAATGGACTCCAGGATGGATTCTCCCATTGGACAGCCGAGATTCACGGGTCGTCCAGGATGGAGTCCAGAATGGACTGTAAAACAGTCCAGGTGAGAATCCATAATGGACACCAGGATGGATTCTCCTATTGGACAGCCGAGATTCGCGGATCGTCCAGAATGGAGTCCGAGATGGACTGTAAGACAGTCCAGGTGAGAATCCATAATGGACACCAGGATGGATTCTGCCATTGGACAGCCGAGATTCACGGGTCGTCCAGGATGGAGTCCGCCGACTCCGGGATCCGATTAAAAGCCGGAATCGGCGGACACCATCTGAGACTCCCTCCGGTACTCCATCCTGGACTGTCAAGATTCCATCCTGGACTCCATCCTGGACTCCATCCGGGACGCCATCCTGGACTACTTTTTTTTTCGCGGGCAGCAAATCGAAAACGTAGTTGCCACAACCAAACATTTCTTTCCGTGTAGTTGAACCAACCGTGTCAATAATTCCAATCAATCGATTAGAGATAGATGCAAGAGGGCGCATGGCCTGAAAGAAAACAATGTTAGAGTTACAATAAATGCACCGTGGTTGTCTCGACCACATGAAACATTTGAATCGAAGAAAGTCCGACAACCATTTGGTGAGTTTGCCCCAATCTCCTCGTTCCATTCGCCGTACGATAACCTCTCGGAGAGGTTGCATCAACCTCTATTTCATTGTGTCCAAGAAATTTTTCTCAGTGTATGTTTTAAAGTATTGTTTTCATCGAAGCTGTGAAAACCTGGAGAAAAATCGCGGCACAGGTACATCTGTATTAGGTCAAGAATTCCCGGTGAGGGCAAAAAGTGGTAGAGGTCAGCCTTCTCTATATAGAACCTGGTTACCTCCCCGCGAATGACGTTATGAATATTGATGTGGCGAAATTAGTTTTCCAACTAATTATGCGTTAAAGCATCTCGTTGCGTGTTGGAAAAGTAAGTAACGTGGCGAGGGAGGGAAGTTTGAGGAAAATCGAGAGCGAGTACTTAAACGGCTCTCGCTTTCCTCCTCACCTCCTCATTCTCGCTTGTGTGTTGGCTAACAGAGAGCGGACGCGAGGTTAGCGATCTCACGCAGAAAGCAGAGATGAGGGAACGAGGAGCTTCCGTGTTGTCGTAGATATGGGGAGGAAAAAACGCAGATAGAGCTTGACGGGAATCTGAATTATTCATTTCTCTTCACTTTGAACACATGTATGTGTACATATATATATCTCTCTATATTATAAAAAGATCTCGCCGCCGCCGCCGTGTCAAGAATCGATGGACTTAGAATAATTCGGGCTCAGGGCTTGGCGGAAGGGGGGAGGGGAGGGGAGCACCCTACGGGGAGGGGGGGGGGCACCCTTCGGGGGGGGGGCACCCTACGGAGGTGGCACCCTTGGGTAGGGGGCGATTGCGAGCGCGCGCAGCGCGCGAGCCACAATAAAATCCTAGTATATATATATATATACTAGGGGGGCTGCGCCCCCCTGCGCGCTTCGCGCGCCAACCCCCCGCCCCCTTCCAAACTCAGAATCTTCAAATACACATTGCAAAATATTATCGTTTCTACACCACTGTGAAGTAGATAATACGATGCATTTATTTTTAATACCCGATTTAATATCCGAAGATTTTTAATCTAAGCTTTACTTTACGATACCATTACAAAGAAAACTCGGTTCCTTTGCAAACCGCAAAATCTCGATTAAATATTTCGAATCTATTTTTTACAATTCCATCACCAACACGATACTACTCGTCGGAAATTCCTCTATCCCTCGGACTTCGAAAAATCCGGGCTTCGGGGGCCCTTGAGAGACTTAGAAAAATTTGGGCCACGTAGAGCATACATAGGGAAGGACTTGACATAGAATGCCCTATAGGCCTATATATATAGGTAAAACCATGCATGGGGGGACTTCTCATGCAATGCCCTGTACGCCTATATCCATAAGTATCTCTCCATTTATAATAAAATCGTCCTTTGTTTTTCCTTCCGAACGTCTTTTGTTTTACCTTACGATTGTATTTTTTTCCCATTCCATATTGTCCTTTGTTTCCCCTCCAGATCGTCTTTTATTTCACGTCCTGATTGCCTTTTGTTTTTCTCCTGATCGTTTTTACAGCTTATATATATATATATATATATATATATATATATATATGTATATATGTGGCTCGGTAGTTTTTATTATACACTATATATATACATATATTAGGGGGGCTACGCCCCCCTGCGCGCCAACCCCCCATTTTAAATGAAAAGATCGTGAACTGGCGACGAATTATGATTTTATTAATGCTTCGCGAATTTTCTGATATCTTGTCGATTTTGTTGCGATTGCGATGAAATCTAATAATTTCTCTGTTGTGAATTTCAAAGTTCCGGAACGTTAATTGTTCCAAAACTATCCACTGCACCATGCGTTATCGACCTGTGACATTAAAGGTCAATATGTATATTAGGGTTGATTCTATTACGTCTTTACGTTCTGTTACCTAAATACCGCGCGACATTGCTCCAACACTACGAAATGATGCCAAACTCTCGCAATGTTCAAATGCGAAATCGTCGCAAAGTGTTGAGTATAAGGGATGGTTCAGTTGCGGCCGTATGTTGTAGGAAACGCGTGATTCTTTTTTGTGACGTCGTAGATAAACGTATTCACGTCATTCTTCTTGAAATAGATCCCTCGGTGGAAGGGAAAAGAAGGAGACCCAAAACAAAAGGAACAATAATGGTTAACATTGGTGTGCGAAGTGAGCCCAAATGAGGAGTCCTTAATTACAATGAGGATAAGATAGTTACTGAAATATTTCTTTCCATACAATATTTTCAATTTCGTTCGCGTCGTTAAGATTATTTTGTATTTTAAGACCATTTGGCTACTCTACTCTACTCTACTCTACTCTACTCTACTCTACTCTACTCTACTCTACTCTACTCTACTCTACTCTACTCTACTCTACTCTACTCTACTCTACTCTACTCCACTCCACTCCACTCCACTCCACTCCACTCCACTCCACTCCACTCCACTCCACTCCACTCCACTCTACTCTACTCTACTCTTCTCTACTCTACTCTACTCTACTCTACTCTACTCTACTCTACTCTACTCTACTCTACTCTACTCTACTCTACTCTACTCTACTCTACTCTACTCTACTCTACTCTACTCTACTCTACTCTACTCTACTCTACTCTACTCTACTCTACTCTACTCTACTCTACTCTACTCTACTCTACTCTACTCTACTCTACTCTACTCTACTCTACTCTACTCTACTCTACTCTACTCTACTCTACTCTACTCTACTCTACTCTACTCTACTCTACTCTACTCTACTCTACTCTACTCTACTCTACTCTACTCTACTCTACTCTACTCTACTCTACTCTACTCTACTCTACTCTACTCTACTCTACTCTACTCTACTCTACTCTACTCTACTCTACTCTACTCTACTCTACTCTACACGTCTAAAACGTCAGCCCTCCAAAGCGTCAGCCCTCCAAAACGTCAGTACCCCAAAAAACGTCAGCCCATACTTTTTTATAGTATAGTATAGTATATATATATATATATATATATATATATATATATATATATATATATATATATATATGTAGAACAGGAACTATGTGCACTGTATACGATATCAGTGGAATGAGACAGAAGTAGCCGGGCGCTTCGAACGCTGCTCATATCTTTGAACTGGTTGTAAAACGGTACAGTAGAGTCTCTCTCTTATGATTATGTGATTCACCTATTGAGTTCGGTAAAATTTACGAGATCTATTTATTTATAATTAAATTAGGCGTCTTTCCATTCAACAACTTTGTCTAATGTGCTTTTTGTCCCAAATATCAACTGTTTCTGATAAAAGAGGCACAATCAATTGAATTTATTAGAAAATGCATAGTAAATAAATCACTGTGGTTTACCGTTTAACGTTATCTAACTTATCCTTACCATGTTCTTAACTGACTGGCGTGTATTTTTACTGGCGATGTCGTTGTTTCGCGTGTACTCTTCTTAACATGTAATATCTCTTCTTAACATGTATTTCCATAACATGTCCTTGTTCAAAATATTCTCATCTTAGTTCCCGCGCAGAAAAAAGTAGTCCAGGATGGTGTCCGGGATGGAGTCCCGGATGGGGTCCCGGATGGAGTCCCGAATGGAATCTTGGCAGACCAGGCGGGAATATCAGATGGACTCTCAGATCACTTCCGCTTTTAATCAGATGCGAAAATCTGCCATTGGACAATCTCGGCTGTCCAATGGCAGAATCCATCCTGGTGTCCACTATGGATTCTCGCTTGGACTCGCAGTCCATCCCGGACTCCATCCTGGACTATTTTTTTTTGCGCGGGTTAACATGTATCTGTGACAAAAATTGCTGAAAGTCGCGGACTACCTTTATTATACATAGCAATTTTATTTAAACTTGTCAGTTTCGGTATTGACTAATATATGTTAGTATTGAGTTTAGTGATGAGTTAGTATTAAAAAAAATTGACATTACCCAGACGACTATTTTTTAGTCACTTAAACTATTCCATAGTTACCGTAACTAACTTCGATTATTCATAATTATAAGAACCATAACTGAATTAACT
>OZ019969.1:21175614-21203114 GCA_963970395.1 Ephialtes manifestator
AAAAATTTAATTAGAAATATTCGGGATTTCTAAAACGATAAATCGATGAAGAATTTGAAGCCCAAACCCTATATCTGTCCGAAATCTAAAATCGTGTAAAATCTTAACTGGGGAAAAAAGAATCAGTGGTTATGGCGTCAAAATCAAATCATTAATTACCATATTAGAATTTAGTGCTCGATATTCACATGAAAATGGCTTAGCTTATCAGTATCCTACCTATAATCTGCAAATCACTGATTGACCGCATCCCTATAATTTCGCGAAACGGTATTGCGAGGAAACGACGACCACAGACGATGACAATAAGCTTTGCCATTAACGGACCGCACGCACCAATGTGTACGTCAATGACAAATGCTCCTGTCAAATTAGACGTTCGTCCTCGTCCAACCCAAAGAATGTCTCATCCATTATACGGTCTGCACTGCGGCAGCACGCGGATTCCAGCGGCGAGATGGACGTAACTGAGTGGCTTCACTAAACCGCATTTAAACCAGATATCAGTGCGCCCACGATTTCGCAGCTTATGATGGCTTGGATTATTGACAATATACCAAATTCAAGAGGGGTTCGTCACTGTTGAGGGATCGTCGAGTACTGCACGTTGAATTCTCCTAAGCGCTGTCCTAATTGAGTTGTCAAAAAAACATTCCCTATTTATAGGGAACGAGAATAATGGTCATTTTTGATGTTGCAAATTCAATTCGATTTCCGACAAGGAAACATCAAAATTCGCATATCTATGTATCCAGAACATCAAAAGTTCAACATAGATAGTCCTCGCGTTATAGATACATATTCGAACATAGTACAGTTATAGCATAAAGCGAATATACTCAGTTTCCTAGTTTTCTCTATAACGTTAGTTTCGATCGTTAAACTTTATTACTGTTTCGCCAACTCCTCTCCATTAGGACAGGATCATCGTAAACTCGAAACTGTGCAACAGAATTGAGTACAGTGTACAACTCGATGCGTGAGGCATACAAAAGAGTCGGGTGTGCGTGCTTGAGTGCGTGCTGAATGGTGGATTCGTGTGGTTGGGTTTCTCGAAGCTTCGTCCGCTTGGTTATGTAGAAAACCAATAATTGAGTGGAACATTGAAGAGTCAGTAGCGCTGTGACTATACGAAATTTCGATAGGGTTACTGCGGGAGAGGGTATCTCCTTCGTTTCGCTGTACCACAGTTCCGCTCCGCGCCGCATCGTGTATTAGGTACCGGTACTTTCAGCTTTGTGCGAAAACTACTTTTACCCGAGGTATTCGACTCGGAATGGGGTGTTGGTTGCTCCATAAACTCGAACGTTACGATACCTACAACTACCGAACGTTCACACAGCCTTATACGCTGGCCTTATCATCTTTGTTGTTTGCAGTTCGCGCCGCTTTCGCACAACCGACAACTGTGAATGACAGAAGAAGTGTTCTTCGCTATGGCTGCATGGTGTACAGTATATTTAGAATCGATGAAAGTGCCGGTGCTTTCGCTGGTACTTCATGGGTACGGCCTGTCAAACGCAGAGACCGTAAAGTGCCTCGTTGATCGAGAGACGAGCGAACCAAGAGACAGAGTCGATGGAAAAGCTATGCTCCGAGGAAAACTAGTGGGGTAGGTGTGCCGGACGCTGAAAAAGCTCTCACGGATGTCAGGATTCACGACCGCTAGCTATTGGGATACCGACAATCGATATGGAATACAGCACGAAAGGAATCGTTCCAGATCTTCATGACATAGTTTGATAGGGAAGAATGAGAAAATACGGTGGTCTGAGAAAAGTATTAAAAGTCTTAGCCGAAAAGGCGTCGCTCGGAATAAGAAGACGGTGTCTGTAAATGGTAATGTATTCTTCGACATACTTCGACATACTTGCGTGGTAAAAAATTATGCAAAACAACAATGTATTTTTAGAGTGAATGACTGAAGAGATCTCTTGGTGTCCATGGAAATTTCTGATTAACTAGCCTATTTTTCTTACTATTTGGGGTAAATTAGTTCGAAATTTGAATTAAACTTGCTGGGTGGATTGGTCCAGTTTTTCCCTTGTGGGTTCGCATTTGCTTATCTAAACATTTTTTCACTTTTTTTCGATCACTTTGATCTCGTGGTTAGCGTGACCGCTTCTAAAGTAAAATTTCGGGAAGTCTTGGGCTCGAATTCCAGTGCTGTCGTCTTGCTGGCAGGAAAATATTTATACGTTATGTAGCTTCAGGCTAGTTTATCAATACATGATATACCGTGTCTGTAGCTAAATATTTTCGGCCAACGATTGACTCAATGCAGCATCGGTGCCGTGAATTGAACCTATAAGATCGAATGTTACCGATACATAATGTCAGTTTGACTCTAACCGCATATAATTAATAATAACTCTTACCGAGTATAGCCAATAATCCTAGCAGTTGAAACGTCGTTAAATAAGTAGAATAAAAAAAGAACATTTTTTCGTTCTTCATCATAGCTTGTTATATATGTAGTTGGAGAACAAATTCCACATCTACTCTAAAACCATTCATGGTCGTGAAGACCTATGATAAAAATGTCATTCCGCTATACAGGTAATTCAATTTACGTGAAAACTGATCAAATATGAATGATGAATGAATAAGCTGATGAATAAGCTAAAACATTTCATTGGCTCCTGGTAAAAGAGTAAAAATTAATTTAATGTGTCTATTTATTCGGCGGAGTTGATTTACGTTCTATATCCTGGCTTGGCACACATCGATATTTGTTTACTATAACACTTCGTTTGCATCCACTAATTTTGATTAGCCTATGCGGAATAGCACGTCCGTTTGACGCTTTCACCGCCATCAAACTGGGAATTAGTTCTCATTCCCAGGACAACCTGACTTGCATAGCTCCGGATTCTGTATACGAGATCACAGTGCCATACTAAGCGTGAAATTTGTGATTGCATTGAATAATTTCGACCCCGTAGATAACATAAGGAATTCGTATGAAATAATAGTCAATTCCTAAATCATATAATTTGACGTTGAACTTTTGTTCAAAAGTGGCCGTTTCTGACATCCACACGAAAGTAAAACATTATCAAATTGAAACATTCATGAATGGCACATAATGAAAATCGGATTAACGCGGTAATTCATCGTCTGTGACAAATAAAATGGAAAAGTTATTGATCCATTAATTCAATCATAAACACGAACAATTTCTATGCTTATTTTTATTCGTTGGAGACGTATCGCTATCGTAGTCCAAACCTCTGCCACGGATGGTCGTCTACGATAACTGAAGCAATATCGTTGCCTCGGTCTAGTCGAGACGGCCGTGCCTCGACTTTATTGTTTTGCCACAGGACCAATTTCAACCGCCAGCTGTTAAGGCAACCGAAGAGATGTAGTGCGCTGCTGTTTGTGGAGGAATATAACAGCACATCAGCAGTCAGCCAAGCACGAGCCAGATAGCCAGCGAGTCCGCCAAGTCAACCTCGGAGAACTCGACATTCACGCTCTCCTATGGCCTACAGTTTCCAGTTCAAACTTTGTTAGAGTACAAGTTACAATTACATGAAAACGATGTCTCCAACAGCGTGACCATTTTGCTCTCAGTCTGTGACTATCTGCATCGCCCTGCGCATTGTTCAATTTCCAACTTATATACACCGCGGGCGTGAAATCAACTAGTTGACGGGCTACCCTTCCAAAGGTTTTGCCGAGAAATGTTCTGTTCTGAATAGAAAATTTTCCAATGCCTGTAATTAAACATCATAATTAATCCAACACCATAAGGCCCTATAGGACTTCACGATAGGTCCTGAAGCAGCTAAATATTTTCTACATTTGAATGCCGATGTTATGGCTATAAAAGGTAAAAATGAACATGTATAGAAATCGGGCTAACAATGATGTCGTAGTTCAACAACGCCGTTTTCTCAAAGTACAGAATTATATGTACTTCGATAAAGCAGCATTATTTCTTAAAACGGCTTTCACCATTTTTGTAAAAAGTGGAGTGCTAGGAATGCGAACCTTTTAGAAGGTACTATTATCCGAATGGAAAGCTCAACATCATTAATTGTGCTGCTGAAAAGGGAGGTTTCGCGATAAGACGCGAGAAAGTGGAATCATCACAGCACCACCTGGCAGCCTGCATCTTTGACGTCCCTTCTTGTCTGTATACACAGCTACCACCCGGCTTAGCAGTTCAGCAGCAGCTTCTTCTTCTTCTTCTTCTTCGTTTTCCACTTTTTCTTCCATTTCGACTTTTTCGTCTGAGGTCGCCAGCCTGCCTGCCTGCTACATACTCATTTTAAACGCAAACTTTCGTCTCTGCCCTCGCTCGCTCTGTCTTCCTTCAAACATTTTTGCGGAGGATTGCAGGTACGGAAATAGCCCACCAGCTGAAAGGGAGGAGGTACAAGAAAAGCATAATAACGGCACGAGTACCCGAAGTGTCACCGTATATTTACTTCGCTACTGTTCGCCTGCTTAGTTTCTGTATCTCCGGTTTCTGACAAGTTTCTGAAGATGTGCTGAAGTTTTTAAACGGTACAGAAAACGGCGTTGTGCTTCTTCCCATATGATGTTAATTCAAGAACTACCCTTGATATAGCAATGACCTTTTGTTAACCGCAAAGAATGTCAATAAGTATAATCATTGTTAAGTAACAAAGGAAAGTGCATTTTGTTACCACCCACACAGAACATATCGACCATGGTACGTCTTTTGAACATCCATGGTGGATGAATCGATCGTCCCGGGGACATCAATGGACATCCAGCACATAACCACAGAAAGTGTTAATCGGCACCAATTATAGGTAATGTGGCCGGTCTCTGAACGTACCAGTAGGTATATAATAGACGTATATCAAACATCTTATGAATGTCATCGATTACGTGAAAACAGCTATCCATAAGACGTTCACCGAACATATATTTTATGACATTTAGACTTTCATATTATACGTTCAGCGGACGTGAAATGTATATCCAATAAATATCTACGAGTATGATCAAGAGACAACCATATTAGATAGAATTGGTGCTGATTACTACTTACTGTGGATGTTTAGTGAATGCATATAGATGTCCCCTGTATGTTTAGCTTTTCATCCAGATTAGACGTATAATGTAGAGACAATGACCAGCCACATTACGATCTAACTTACGTATTGTGACACGATTTTTCCCTCCGAGATAACTCGGGAGAATTATCTCGGAAAACCGCTTGACATCAGGCACCCAGCGATTTCCCAACGAAATACTAGGGCGCCAGGCCCTTTCAAATCGCACCTGAAGGACCAAGAGGTGATTTTTGCGAAGCGATTTTACTCGCGCCGGCTGCGCAGACGAAGAGACTAGGTAGTGGGGGGGGGGGGGGGGGGGGGGGGGGGGGGTATGAGAGGGGAGTCTTGAGAATAACTGCAAAGCCAAAACCAATATAACATGTAGTGCTCGCTTTAATTAGACTAAACAAAATACTCTTTTATACAAAGCGAGTACAAATTGGAGCTCGCAAGCTTCAATATTTCCCAAAAGATATTTTACAAAATAGAGTTCCCTGAAGGGGAACCCGTAATCGCTGACACAACTGATTCTATATAACATAAATTATTATAAATAAATCCAAAATAAAATTACCAAAAAAAATGACAATTTCCCAAATAAACTATAGAGAGCGTTCTCTCTCTTACACGCTACGGAACGGCTCAGGCACGTCTCGTATTTTCCAATAAATTAAATATTTCCAAAAAACTATCCAAAATTAAATACTATAAATATAATTTTCTGTTAAAATTAAATTCTTTCTCCCGTTTGGCCATAGCCAAACTGAGCAGACCCCGCGAGAAACTTTAGTGGCGAGATAAAAATCGACTCGCCTCGTGGCGGCTGAAGGCCTGAATTTACTTTAATTAATAATTGCCCAAAAAAAAACTATTTTTACGGTCACGGCACCTTACAGTGAAATGCACTGACTCACTTCTATTACGCGATGCTCCTTGAGATAGAACGGACCGAAAACGTCCTTCCTTCTTTACAATTAATTCCAATTATTTCCAATATACAATTTCCAATATAATACAATATGTTCATGCGCTACTGTTCGCACGCGTGTCCAGCCAACAAATGACGAGTCGTTGCGCGTTTCGGACCCGCCAAAGTATCGCGAGGACGAAAGGAGTGCGCGGAAGGTACGCATCCCTTTGCAGCGACACATTTTATAGTGGTCTGTCGTGAAGACAGACCACCGTTCGGCGCGGGAGTTCCAAACTCTCGCTTATAAATTTGTATGTGAGAGGCACCCGCGTAAAAAAGATGCGGTGTACAGGATGGAATCCAGGACAGAATCCAGGATGCAGACTGGGTTGTGTAGGATGGATTCTGGATAGTCCAGGATGAAGTCTGGGCAGTCCAGGATGGAGTCTAAGATGGACAATGGGATCGGTTTAAATCCCATTCTCTATCCTGGACTACCCGGACTTCATCCTGGACACATCATTTTTACGCGGGCAGATGTACTGCCTCAGCGGTGCCGATATCTTGATACGTGAAGCTGCCCTTGCTGCTTGAATCCTCTTCCTCGGTGCCTCTGGATCCCAAAGACAATGTTGATCGGAGGTATTGATGCAGTACCTCACTCGTAGAAGGGAGCGTGGATCGCCAGTGGGAGCGGTGACCGTGACATGTAAAATGTGTTCCAAAGCAATCAATAAATAATTGCGATAAATCTCGCGTAGGTCTGGTCGATTTGATGCGACGCCGCAGTTTTGCCCTATATTGTAGCCCTATATTGCCGTGCAGCCGTATCCCGGCTTGCTGGCTGGACCATTTCGATGTCGCGGGCGACGCCGAAGGAGGAAGAGACGCAACGGACACTGCGTAACGCGAAATGCCGCGTTACAGTATATACTATGTCATGTGTACATATTTTGGCCGCATGGGGTGATGTTCACCCGAAATGCAACTGATGTTCTATGGATGTGGAGGACAACGTCCGATATGCACATGTCCAGCTAATGCACTAAACGGGCTGCTATTCAATGTAGTTTTTCGGATGTCTGGTGTATGTGAACTCAACGATCTTGCGGGACATTCATTCAGAATCCAATAGACATCCAATAGACATCAAGAGACGTGGTAGCGTCTCGAGACAAGTACATTTACGCCAGATACTGACGACGACCAGCCTTACCGACCGAGAAATCGAGACGCGACAAGACTCTTATACTCGAAGCAACTTGTATTCGGTCACTCTCAAAAACTTTACTTGTATTCTTTAAATACGTAGAAAACCCATATGTATTTTAGGGGCGAGTAAATTATTTTTTTACGGTGGATTACGACCAAAATATAATCTAAAGGAAGTGAAAAATATCCTTGTTTCTTTTTCTCAAGCACGTCAGAATAGATGTTCAGTGGTCGTCGTCATCGCCGCCAGACATGGCGGCGTCCACTGGCGGACGCCGCCATGTTGCAAGCAGCCGTCGCTATAACAGACGACGACGTGCATCTAACTTCATCTAACATCTAACTCGCACATCGATTATCGCGAATGATTTTCACAAAATGTGGTACTCGGGGGTTCTCGAGGTCGCTCATTACGAATCGGGTCGCAAAATAAAAAATAAAAAATGGCGAATGTAATATAGCACACAGAAATACAATTAACTTGATTCTTATGAAAACTGGTATAGTATAGTATAGGGGTTTTTCGACGTCGCTGATTACGAATCTATCTTCAAAATGTAAAAATTCAGAGTCACGGATCCAATATGGCGGATGAAAATTTAAAATTGATTTAAGCCGAATGAAAATCGGTCAATCAAGAGATTAATTAGGACAAATGGAATAGTTTTGTTGTTCATGTCCCGACATGAACAACTAAACGGAATGGACATCTAAAAATGTAAACCCTCGAAAGTGTATACTCGTACTTCGTGATTTACAATTTGACGATAACATGGAAAAGCTAGTATGAAATGGATAAGGAGACTTTTTGCAAAAAGTAGACAAATCCCCAGACAGACATTTGCGAGCACGGTGACTGCACAGTGGCGTAACTGACTGCACGGCGTGCCGTCAGAAGTACGTTATGTACGTACGTCCGTACGTAACAGATACTGTGACATTACGACGTGCTTAATCCAACACTGTGCCCGCACGGTACCAGGACATTGTACACTTTAGACCAGTTGCACGATCGACTGGAACCGTGCAGGCACAGTGCTGATTCAGCCCGTCGTGGCTACACAGTTTCTGTTACGTGCGGACGTACATAACGTACTTCTGACGGCACACCGTGCTGCACGGTACTATACGTTTGTCTGTCTGGGTCCCCCAAAAAATCATCTTGGGTGTACAAGAATCTGAGACAAGTGATTTACATCAAGTGTTGTATCTATTCTTGCAAAAAGTAATGAAATAATTAATTACAAAAGTAAAAACATTATTATTAGTGGCAATAAAGACACAAACACAAAACTGCATGAGCCCGTTTATAAAAATTACTTGTCCGGCCATTCTACTTAGCGAATTACCTAGATAGAAAAATGTTAGCACATTACAGACGCCGTGTCACCTTGCGCCGGCACAGCGTAGCGGTAGATCGCGGTCATGTGGTATATCCAGTACAGCGAGCCACATTGTGTCCTGGTAGTATGGTACTGTGGCGCCACATTACCTACCCCAAATAGACACATGCCGGCATCGTGTCGTTACAGTACTGTCATGTGCCATTTCCGTGCATGCACGCTGTGCGTTCAAAATTTTTCGATATGGCACGCTGTGCTGCCACCATGCCGTCACGGCGTGCCATACCGAAAATTAAAAATTGTTTGTTCTTTATTTTGTCAGCAGAGCCCGTCATGGAAAATCATGTTTTAGTTTTATTAATTCTTTGAGATCGAACATTCCGAGTTGAGGAAAAAAGACATCCCGCAAGCGCCTCTCTTTTCATCGAAGGAATACAAAAATTAATACCAAGAACCATCACCTTCAGACGATAGCTCCCTCAAGTGCAGTCGAAACCTAAATATCTTTGCAGTTTTATAACCACTTTAGCTACAAATCGTTTGCGAGAAACGGTTTAGCCATTTGCCATCTAGCGGCATTATGCGAAACACCGATGTACGATGCAAGTGACGGCTCATCACCCAGATAGGAATATGACAACACGAAGACGGCACGGTACCACCGTGCAGTTATGTGCGACCGAATCCAGCACATCGTACAATCTCTCTATGCTGCACGACGTGCTAGAACGGTACTGATATAGTGCCGGCTTTAGCACCGTTCCAGCATGTCGTGCAGTGTCTCTATACTGCACGAAGTGTCGCTACATTCGATCGCACATAACTCACGTCTGACGACACGCAGTCCCGGACGGCACTGAACGTTCTTCTTACTGGGCAGCGTTTCACATAATGCCGCTAGATGGCAAATAGCTAACGCGTTTCTCGCAAACGATTAGAAGCCAAAGTGCATATAAAACTGCAAAGATATTTAGGTTTCGACTGCACTTGAGCGAGCTATCGTCTGAAGGTGTTGGTCCTTGGTATTAATTTTTGTATTCCTGTGATGAAAAGAGAGACGCCGGCAGGCTGTCTTTTTTCTTCGACTCGGAATTTCGGATCTCAAAGAATTAATAAACCTAAAATATGATTTCCCAAGGCGGGCTCTGCCGACAGACCAAGGCTCAAACAATTTTAAATTTTCGGTGTGGCACGCCGTGATGTCATGGTGACAGCACGGTGCCGGCATGTGGCTATCTGGGTCAGGTAATGTGGCGACACAGTGGAATACTGTCAGGACAAACTGTGGCTCGCTGTGTTAGATATATACTATTACAGTTCTATTACTGCGCTTTTTCGTGAAACTTTATTGGACTGACAGCGTGATGCCACATTAATATCTCAACTTTATGTCCTGTAATGCATACGTGCGGTCACTGTGTTGCTTGCTAAGCTATTTACGAAATGGCAGTGTAACGCCACGGGGGCGTCCGAGCAGTACGTATGGTGCCACGCCAAGTTGTGTGTGTGCCCTCACTGTGCCGGATTCTCAGCCGACGACGTGTCAATATTCTGACTGCACAGTGCACTCTGTGCTAGCACGAAGCTACTTTGACGCCGCACATGATTTTGATCTACTGCCACGCCGTGTCCATCACAAGCTGACACGGTGCCTGTAATGTGCTGACATTTCATGCCTCGACGGCACAAAATTCTATCTGGGTAACTAACTAAATACATTAGCTGAATACATACGATTAACCGTTTCGTCGATTGCCAACACCAATAGCCGATCCTATGGCCGGGCAACTCATTTTTATAAACGGACTCATGCAATTTTGTGTTATCACGTCATAATCTTTATTGCCACTAATAATAATATTTTTACTTTTGTAATTAATTATTTCATGACATTTTACATGAATAGATACAACTGTTGACGTAAATCTACTTGTCTCAGATTTTTATACACCCAAGGTTTTTTTTTGGGGGATTTCCTTTACGGCGTCCATTAGGTACGTTTCCGCGGATACAAAGTTTGAACATACATTAGATGTCCAGTTGATGTATTGACGTTGCAGTGTATGTCCACCTCATGGTCCTGAATGACGTTTATTTTTCATCATGCAGAAATGATGCAATGGACGTTCTCATTTCAGCTAAGAAATACATCTCCTTCAAGATGAATTTTGAACGTCTATTGAATGTCTCGTTAAAGTACTACAGATTCATCTAATTGAGGTATTCTACTTAATGTTCCATGGACATCCATTTTATATGCATTCCAGCCGATCAAGGTGGTACGTATTATGTATGTCCAATGGATGTCCCGCTTTTATTTACTGTGATATGTCAAACTACAAAACTGCTATAGACGTTAAATAGAGATACATATATCGTCCACCGTGGATGTGGACGTTTTACGGATCAATGGGCCATTCATGGACGTTCAATGGCCAGTACGTTCCGTGTGGGCAACTGAAGACTTCGTTTTTTTAATCAGATCAAAATTTTTGTAGGATTTTAACCCGTTACTGGTAGCCTTTTTTGCAGAGGCACGAAGACTGGGAAAATAAATAAAAACACACAGTGTATTTTTGCGTCATTTTTCTTCAAAACATGAACATACAATGATAGAAAATAAAGAGTAGGTATCGAGCCCTGAATTTTGGAGGTCTATATAGCGTTCGAGTTTTAGTCGTCTCCTCTGTATGCCTCATAGCTTCCTTACGAAAAAAGACCGATAAAGAAAACAAACGAGCACGAGCGGGAGGAAGAGCCTCATCGGCCGCTTTATCTCTCCTCGTGGGACATAGGATCCTCAACCTCCTTTCAGTCTTTCTCTCTTCAAAAGAGAAGAGCTAGTGATGACGGGGGCTATGATTAATCGAAGATTAGAGCTGTGCGCGAGAGTCTTTTCACAACCGCAGGACCAGAATAACTCTTCGGGATGCTTTAATCACGACCAACTTTGTAGTCGTTTTGCAAGTGCAGCAGCGTCACCAGAAGAATAAGAAGAGCGCCGGTTGCCAGCTAGCCGGGTATCTCCTTTCAGAAGAATCTCGGTACGGCTGAAAACCATCAGAGGATGGAACAAATTCAACCCACTCGTGAAACCAAGAGGGTGAATACTGATAACGGAAGTTCGTGTTAGTCTTCCTTGATACGTGCTGCCGCAAGACCAGATTTCCAACTCCCTACCTAGTGGATTTACTACATAATCATCCGAAATCGTGCACCCTTGAGACACCCTCATTCCTGAAGCTTCCCATTGAATAGATTTGATACATAAAGACCATTCATCTAAAGCCAACTGGTTCAATAAGATTCGAACAATTGTTCCAATGGTCAATTGATCCTATAAAATGAACTAGTGAATACGAATCGACTTTGGACAAACTCTTCTATCGAATAAGTTGGCTTTAGACAAAGTGTCCATTTGACGGTTCGTCTTTGGACGGATTGTCTCTGGTCGAACTATCTAGTCGATAGATTGTATTTGATCGAAATTGCCATTAAACTGATTATCCTTGAGTGAACTTTCCACTGGACATATTGTCTTTGAGCGAATTAATTAAATTTCTATTATTCCTACCAATTTCATCGTGTATATACCTATAATTCGGATTCTCTGAGGTTACCCATGCAGCCAATTGGTATTTTGCGAATTTCGAAACACAATGAGCCTCACACAAATCCTTTGATCCCGCTTACCGTGCAGTATCAGTAATGATATCAGTGGAATTGCCGATAAAGGGCTGGGACGACGAATAGAAAAGCTCTTGGTAAAATAGGTACCCACCACTGACATGGGCAAAAAGCTAGAAGGGTCGCGTGTGTTATCAAGGTTTTTTTTCGCTCTCGATACCCAACAGCGTGCAGCATACTCTTCTTTTCATGCACGTACATAAATGCATACAAACGCCAGCTATACTATGTGTCCCACAATGCACCACTACAGAAGTACGAACTGGCACACGTTTCAACTAAACACCACGTCGTCCTTTACTCACAGTAGGCTAGTGTTGGTAGTTCTGGAGGGTCGAAAACTCGAGGATGCGAGCAAGCGAGTATCGAATAACTATCGAGGCTGCACTTACGGGCTTTCGCTTCGTTTGCGGTGCTTGCATTAAGGCGATCCACGTGCCAGCACGTCGTGGCATAGTGTGGAGGTGCACGCTGGATCTCCACTGCGTTGGCTGCAGCTTTCACATCGGTTTCGCTCACTCCGTTCTCAACGTGCGCGCTCGCTTCAGCCAAAGATATACCAAGCCACGACTTAGCGGGCTAACCTACAACGGAAAAGCCTCGGTCTCCGTGTTAAGGTGAAATTGCTTCGTCGCAGCACCACCCGATAAGCTGTTCATATATTATATTCTCGAGACCGACGTTCACCCCTCGCGTATCCCGCTCTCCAGAGACCTTCGCCTGGCTATTCACAATCTTATCGACTCCTGTGTCTCTATCCAATGACCTATCCTTCGGAGAATGCTTCCTGATGCACGCTTGTCTGTACACTCAATGACATCGCATTATCCAAATCCGTGACATTATCATTAGATATGACAATTAAGGGGAGATTATGGATATAGTTCTCAAAGTTTTTGATATAACTAAATTGAAATCGTACTTTGAGGTTATTCCTATTATTTCGAGGTCGATGTCATTTCTAGAATCTTTAATCTGTTATTCGTTCACGTATTCAGGCAATTATTTGGGTACATACACACTTTCAAAATAGTTTACTCCAAATTGTTATTTACCCGTATTCACATGATAATAGCCCAACAGTATTCATACAAATTAACAAGATTATCGATTCGACTTATTCTAGAATTATAACAATATTTATAATATTGTCCTTTCGGAACTGGTGCGATGGTCTACTGGTCAGTGTACTGGCCTCTAGTCCAGAGCATCGGTAGGTCGCGGGTTCGATTCCCGATGCCGTCGATTATCGTCGAAAATATAAATACGGGCGCGATGAAGCTCCAGATATATACATGAGATCCACACAGGTATTTATACCTGTGGAGGTCACATGTATACAGCTGTAGTCCGTGTTTACGTTCTCGACGAACCGTGACGTAGCTCCGGTGCCGTGAGGCGAACTCGAGACCGGCTATATCGGCATAGGTTTTCCACAGTTTCCCTATGCCCATGGCAGAAATGCAATGGCGAATGCGATATAGAGGGGGAAGTCGGATGCGGCCGCATGGGGGCCTGGTTACTAATCCGGACCAGACCCTCAGGGGGGACTGGCTACTGACCCGGGCCGACCCCGCAATAGGCGACATGCCTCCAGGCGGGGGGAAATGCAAATAAAAAAAAAAATAAAAAAAAATATTGTCCTTTCAAACTTGGTGGACAAACCTGGAACGTGGCCAAAAACAGTGCATCTATGCTATTGCTTACAAATTTACTCTAAAATGTAAGGAATATTTTATTTTTTATTAAGGTTGTTGTGGGGCCAAGTCAAAATGCTACCACTGTCATGAAAATTTTCACGCATGTTCATTATCCCTTTGCAAATAGTCTGGTGAAATTTTAGAACGGTGAACAGCACCTTTTAGGAGAAAAAAAATTGCAAATTTTACAACCTATTGCAGTATTGCTATAGCGAGATCTGGCGATTTCACCGTATTTACGTTATAACAGCTAAGGAAATGCTACCACATATATAACACAACTATGTATAGTTTAAACGATAATTGCTTTAACGTTTGGCACCTTTGTGAGACGATCGACAGCACCGTTACTTAATTATTAATTTATGAAAAGTCTTGGTCGTCTTCACTTGGGAACTGAATACGCAGCTGTCTCACTCGCACACCGCACACCGCGCGCGCTCCCCAGTCTCCCCGCCGCCTCACCCCGCAAGCCCAGACCCCACAACAACCTTAAGAAGAAACTTTGTTTTCGGAAAAAGAAATTTCTCTGGATTATAATTGTAGTATACGACGTAAATAAGCTTCACAGTAAAAAAAATGTTTCTTGAAATTAATATACTTGTGTTGAAAGTACCATATGCATAAAGTGTGTATTTAATTTTATAAACATTTATATTGAATTTTAATATGAACGGTATTGAAAAAATGTAGCGTTCGATAATATTACGGCACAATCGTTTCTGGTTTTTCCATCGCTGCAAGATATTTTTCGGGCCTGGATTTTGACCAATCACAGAGCGGTATTCTCGGTAATCGAGATTCATTTGTTAACAATTTCATCGGTCATTTCACCCAATTCAAATATTCCACAGAAGCTTTTCACTTGTTTTCAACCAATGTAACATTCGGATTGACATTTTTGTCGGTCGAAAATTGGGTTAATGTTTCCTCGAATACTGCTCTGTGCTTAGCCGAAATTCAGAGCCGAAAAATAATCCGACAAATACCCCTCGACCTCCAAAATTAATCGTAATATTTCCCTCTAGTTTCCCTGCTGAGCAACGATCGGGATAAGTTTCGCACAAAAATCCCTCATGCTGCGTGCTCGGGATTTCACTATGCGAAACTTCTTCCTCTCGTTGCTCAGCAACGAAACAATCGGGAAATATTCCGATAATTTTGGAGGTCTTGGGATATTACCATTGAAAATTCATAGACGTTCCTTTTGATATTTAATTACATTGTGTATTGAATTTCATAAACATTTATGTTGAATTTTAATATGAACGGTATTGAAAAAAAATAGTGTGCGATAATATCACGGCACAATGGTCTATCGACATAATTTTTTTTCTGTGCCAATAACATTTTTATCCTGTAAGAAGAAAATATTCTTCCGATACAATATTTTTTACTTTAGATCAGCCTATTATTCTCAGCGGCAGGAAGAAAATTTACAGTTCCACAAAGAACAGTGCATCAGCAGAATTTTTTCTATCTGATTGACATTTCCTTCCTGACGCTGAGGAGACCTAGTTAATCGCAAATTTTCAGTTATAATGGAAAATTTTAATTTTCCATTCTGATACAAGCATGTGGAAAAATTATTAGAAACTTTGCTGCTAGTTTTTTTCGATATTATAGACTGATATTTTGATAACTTCGATCATACTTTTAATGTCAAATTGTGTAAAGAAAATCCAAATCGGAACTCCAAATTATAGAATTACGTGTTTAATTTCACGCCCTAAATTAGTTATTGAATCTGCACCACTGTAGTTTCAAACAAGGTTGCTTGATATTTCACAGACCAGAATTTATACAATGTTCAAAAGACACGATTTTTTTTAAATGCCTATAATTGATGTAACTTTTATAGCTCGAGAACTATACAGCGAATAGGGCTGAAATTTGACGTACAATTGAAGTGTCTACTACTTAATCATAGGGATAAATTCAGATTGCATTTATAGCGTGATTGAAATTTCAACAATAAAGTCGTCCAGAATGTGCCTCGTTGGAAAGTTATCAACTCGTAAAGATATGAAGATATCGATATAAGAATATGGAATACTATCAGCGTAAGTCTAGTTACGATTAACTTTGTTCCGAAATGCGTTTGTCCCAGATGAGAAATAGGGTTCACAAGATATGAACCTTATTATTTAAAACAAAAGTTGAAATTCGAACTTAGCACATTGCTTCCTCATTATACTCCACCTTCTACAAAGGACTACTATAAGAAATTCAAAACTATCACACAATGCCACGCCTTGTCAAACGTGGGAAATAATTTAAAAAACCATGTGCAATTTTCGACTTTTTACTCTTGTTAGTAAAATCACCGCGAAAATTCTTACCCGGCTTTTTCAAGCTACAGAGTTCATTGACGCCTTACGGTATTTTCAGCAGTAAAGAAACTGGATATCAGAGGCAAAGATGAGAAAGGATATTATGAGGATCGATCATTGGAAAATCAGAGGTGAGGCACGGAATGAAAATTTTATATTAAATGAGAGATTTCAAGACGCCAGCTGTGCCGTGGTGTTATGGCTGGAGATATTTATATATATGTATAAAGTTTCTATCAAAATGACGTTACAAGACAAGAGAAAACGCGGGCCACAGCTCGAACACAGAACAGTCTCTCAGGCAATTCTCGGAGCAGGCACACGGGACCACGTTGTCGGATCGGAGAAGGTAAATGGGGAATATGAACGGTCGACAGGAGGGAAGAAAGCCGAGCGAGAGTTGCAGATTACTGAAAATGGACAAGAGCGAGTAGAGAAATTGCCGGAGAGAGCCGGTGGGAACAAGCAATATTAAGATGTCTAATCTAAAGTAATTAATCGTGACGACGGAGGTCGAGGGACTTAAGGTAAAACACGACGGCCAAGTAAAATTGTATTACGCAGTATACATTTGAATATATGGGGCATTATACACCGATCGTACCACCTTTTACCATGACCATCGGCAATATAGTTGATAATTTTTTGTATCATTCGCCCCAATGAATCGAGCTTGCTCCATTTTTTTTTCAAAGGTTTCATTGCATATTTCGCGCACTTGTGAATTTCTAAAAATTGCGTTTAAAACCTTTTAAATGCAGGTATCTTCTTGGATATAAGTCGTATCGTAAAAAAAGTATATAGAAGCTTTTAATTTTGAAGTATACTTTTATGCAAATTTATTTAGAAAATACTTCCACCCCTCCGAAGCATTGATTTTTAATTAATAAACATAAAAATCGATTTTTCATAAACTTGAACATTTTTTAATTTTTTTCGAAAAAATCTCTAAAATACTACTGATGAAGACGAACTTTTCAAGCCTAGATGGGAAGTGGGACAATCCTTTTTTCGAATTTTTATGAGAGTTTAAAAGATTGTAGTGTAAATTTCCCCAAAAATGCCAAACGCACTACAAAGCTAAAGTCCCGAGCTTTTCCCTTTATCTTTACCCAGGGCGCCAGGCGCGAAAAATATTACGCGCCGGGAAAAACTCGCGATGTTCAGGGACCAAGCTGCTTTGCCGGACTAGCCGCAGCCGTCAAGAAATGTAGAGTGGCGGGATTCTATGTCAGGAACTCGGGCAGACCAATGAGAATAAGTTTCAAGTTTTTAATTACGGGAATCACAAAATAGCTATTTATTCAGAATTAATTAAAGCCAAATGACTAGAAAGTCCCGTAAATATTTCCATCAATTTTCCGGAACATTAAAGATCTCGATCGGCCAACACACGCACACGCACACGTAACATACGAGAGAACGGGAATTAACGAAAACCTAACAAGACTAAGATTGACTGCGGGACGGTTTCGAATAATCGATAATCCGCCCTGATCGATTTACTTAAAACAACGCTAAGACTCTATACACGGGATGATCTCGAGCTTTCACTCGCGATCGGATATTTCGCCGGTTGCCCACCAAATCCACAAGGTCCAAAACGACGTGGGACGATACCGGGTGATTTCCGATTTTACAATATAACATATAGAATTCGAGAAAATAGATCACGCGTTTCAACACCTCACTTTTCCAAACGACGCGATCTACCCGTATCTCCCTCTCACACGTCCACACACGCACGGTGCAGGGAGAACGAACTCACTCTCGAACAGTAATTAAATAATGACACTTATTCGCGACAATCAACCTCTCAAACGGGAAAACCAGCTACTCAGTTCACCAGTGTCAAAACATAACGCGAATCACTCTCAAACAAGAAAACACACAAATCGTTCCCGCGCACAAATAATTAACACTAAAGTGACTGACCCGCCGATACTATCTCCCGGCAAAACCAAAAAACTATTTTAACAGATTAACATCCGCGGGAAAACGACTCACCGTAAGTTACGCGAGACTCACTAACAACGATCAAATTGAGAATCGCCAACTTCTTCCACGCGCAAGGCCGCTATCACCACCGATTAATTTGACTATTATTTTACAACAACGAATGAAAAGACTCTAATTGCCGAACGACAAGGGCTCACCTCGATGCCGAAGATGCGGGAATTTGCCTCGACTCCCGCTCTCCTCTCAGCCCCATGGTTACCATCGATGCTATCGATTCTAGCGGGACAACGATCGGACGAGAACAGCCTAGAGATGTGCCGATCGTGGAAGCACGAGCCCTCTCATCCCTACTCTTACATAAATTGGGCAAGGAACAATCAGGCGGCCAACTCTGACTCTCGCAACTACTCGCAACCACGATTAGCAATTTAATATTTGTCGCACTGGCGCGCGAACTCCAGAATCTGGGCGCGCTCGATAATTGCAGCGCAGCAGGAGAACGACAGTTGATAATGCGTTATTTCATGCGACGATGTTACTCGGGATGTTGCCCTTCCTTCTTTCAGTTGCAGATTCGGGAGAGAAGATTAATGTTAGCGCAGAAATGCGCCTCGAGATCGACTATTCCTCTTTGTCGTAGCGTAATATAATAAAAAGTTTATTACGTATTTGTAAATAAATTTTTATTTGCTTACCATTTTCTAAACCAGTTAGCGAAATCGATACAAATGACGCGATGAGAGTGTGATGTCTTCAACGCAACACGTAACACTTACATTATATTCGAATTCGCGCGAATAATGGGACATGCGCTGTGATATCTTAGCACGTATTGCATGCGCAACGTATTAATGCCCCGAGAAGTTACTTCTGCTACACGCGAGACGCATAACCTCCAATTGACGTTTTTATTTTTCGTTCATATTATGTTATTAGTTTGATTCCGTTGGCCATTTACGGTTTTTTTTCAATCAATAGTGATTAAAACAGAATCAACAATCATCAGAAGTGATCAGATATGTAAATTTGTTATGAAGTGATGATTTAATGTTTGTGCAGCACATTTGTGAATGTGTCAACACCGGATAAATTTTCAGTGATGTTGTCAATAAAAGTGATCATCCCCATATTATTTACAAGTTTGTTTCAAATTATGCATTCATTTACTTATTTATTTGTAAAAACAAAACATTTATTAATAACATTATTAATAATATTCTGTAATCTGACTTGCAAATAATATTTTTATTTTGTTCATTAAAGGTACTAAGGTGCCCCAAAGGTGAAAACAGCATAAACATTTTTATTTGAGTGGTAAGCTTTAGATGTCATTTGCCGAAACTTGGTTTTAAACCTATTCTGCGCGTGATTCAGACCAAACTGCTAGGCAGATTGGGCTGGTTGACATCTCATTTTCTTCTTCATGAAAAGATACACCGGCTAAATGGAGCAAAAGTTAATAAAAGGTAATATTTTTCAAGTGACATAATTATTACTTAATAAATTTTATGCTATTTTCTAAATCAGTTATTAACTTTGCTTTCAGAATAAAAAAAATATCTTGCTCCATTTAGCCGGTGTATGTTTTTATGAAGAAGAAAATGAGACATCAACTAGCCCAATCTGCCTAGCAGTTTGGTCTGAATCACGCGCAGAGTGGAAAACCTAAGATCTTTGCTTAAGATAATATGGAAAGGCATACGCAAGTCAGATGGCAGTAAAAAATCCTTTCATCGAGTACCAGCAATATAGTTCATTGATCATCTTTATATGCAAGAGAATTTGGATGATATTGAATTTACAAATTTAATTATTTTGACCTGACTCCCTCCCCTTAAAACATTGAAATATTCGTCTGCTCATCGACTATTTCATGCGATTTCAAATGAAAAAATGGCACTTAAAACGGGAGTCATGTATGATCATAATCATGATGATGATAAGCGATTTTCGAATTTTGGGAAAGAGCGATATCGATACGGCAGCACTAAATTTGATCATACAGGACTCCCGTTTCATGAGCCATTTTGTCATTTGAAAACGCGCGATATAGTCGATGAGCAGATGAATATTTCAATGTTTTAAAGGATTTCATTTTTTATTTTGCTAACTTCAATGTTGATGCGGCAGTACTAAACATTATCGAACATGTTTCTGCCTTTACACAATTTCATAGTCTATCGAAAGCAACCGCAATCTCCATGAGCGCTTCACCAAGTAAAAAAAAAATTTCTAATAATCGCCGTTTTTAATGAATTTTGGCCTTGATGCGGCAGTACTTAATATCATCGCACAACTCCCAGCTTTCGCGAAAACATTTTTTTTAAATGATAATCAATACAGCATTTCAGGAGCAACCGATTATAAAGAAATTATGTTTTTTTGAACAGCCCTAATATATACATATCTACAATGCGTAGAAATACACGGCGAACCCCATATAGGAAACGCCAGCAATGACAATAGGCCCAATGGCTAGCCGAGCAATGGCTACCAACCGTTGATTGCCAGTATTGATTAAACTCCGAACAAGTACTGACTCTCAGCCTTGGCCAAGTAATGGCTACGAACCGTTGGCTGCCAGTCATGGTTAAACTCGAAACCAGTGCTGACTACCAGCATTGATCTGTGTTCACTGGCCGAGTAAAGGCTTCCAGCATTGGCCAAGTAATGGCTAGGAACCGTTGGCTGCCACCTATTTCTAGTACTCCGAACCAGTGCTGGCTCCCAACATAGGCCTAAGCTCACGGGCCGAGTAAAGGCTATCAGCAGTGTGCCAGTGTTGTTGACAAATGTCTTAGTTCCAATACGTTTTTCACGCATGTTAACCAGTCGTGGGCAGACATGCGCCATTACCCTCAAGCCAATGATTAACATAAACTCAATATCGCGCACCGTCGGCACATGAGCGACGACCAGAAAAAAAAAATGTTCTTTCCTACGATTTAAACAAGATTTTGCACTAGGAATTTTTTTGGTCGGCTATTTTTTATCCTTTATTTTCGAGTTTTGATTGGTAATCAATAATCTTAAGTACGCAATTTTATGAAAATGAAGTCACTTTTTATATATTAGCCGCCATATTGAATTCAAAAAGGCTTTCTGTTTCGGGTTTCATACTAATTATATAATTTATTGTCATTTGGACGGCCATATTGGATCCTCTATTTTGAATTTGTGAATTCAGATTTGAGTTCTTTAATCAATGGCTTCGAAAACATCCGTGAACCAAATTATATCCAAATCCATCTGAAGACCCTGTGTTTGTTAACCTAGATGCAACTATTATGGACTTAAAGTATAAGAAACCCACATAGTTGGTTTGGTCTAGTGGTTAGCGTGCTGGATAGGTAGTTAAGTAGTTTAGGTAGGTGGTATAGGTCGTAGGTTCAAATCCCGCCAACATCACTTTCCCGAAAGCTATCGAAGAAATTGTATCCGTGGACGATTTTCTTTTTTTTTAAATGATAATAGAATAACATTATTAAAATTATTGGAGGCGGTCCGTTAGGAAATATATCTTTTTAAATTAATAATTAATTACTAAATTGATTATACCGAATATTTCCCGCCGTTACTTGCCCAATACTGGTCGTGTTTGTTACCATCCTTGGGCCACACTGGCCCCCCAGTACCCGGCCGTGGACTGGGCCCAAGTTGTCATCCAGTAATTATCCAGCAATGAGCCAGTGCTGGTTTCCACTGACGCGCCATTACTGAGAGACTGGCAACCAAGTCATGCCCAGTACTCGGCCAATTGAACACTCCTACATAGGACGTCACTCTGATCACATTGATTGTCGGTAAAAAGATTTATTTAATTCGACCAAATTTAATAAAATTAATTGAAACGTATTTTAAATATCGACTTGATGAATTTTTAATTAATAAATTGAATTAATAAAAATTTACGAATAATGGAGTGCAATTATAATTGAAACAAATGAGACCATCAATCAATGTCACAATTAAACATATGTTAGGGAAAGGAGAGAAACTGGAGATTCAATTATAAGAAAATCTTGACAAACATGTTTTCCGTGCGTGAAAAAGAATTACACAGTATACGCTTTCACATTAGCATTTTTATAGTCACAACTGCGTTGCAACTAAGGACACAATTGCCTCCAGCTACTGTACAATTTATTATAAACATACACGGTCCTTTGAGCGGTCATGAAGCTGTGGTCTCCTTTTCTACATTCCCTATGAGTGTTTCTGCCATTTAGACAGGCACGTTAAGTACACTTGCGATTCCAGAGTTAGAGACTCGAGAGACTGCCGCACGGAGTGCATGCCTCGAGAGCCTAAAGTTTCCTTTTGCGCATCATGTTAGTCATCCTTGCGCTAATATAAACCGTGCATGGACAAATTTGCAAATCTCGTTGTTGCTATTTTTTATCATAAAATCTTGTTCCGTATACAATCCTCGCAATTTCGTAAATACCACCAATGATAATGTCGTTTTACATCAAGAGACGCGGCAGCGTCTCGAGACAAGTACATTTACGACGAGACGCTACAAGTATATATTCCGGAGCCAACTCATTTTAGCCAGGTTTTCAACAGGTTATATCATTATAGCAACGAATTTCGAATGCTATACGAATGGATTATAATGCAGGCACATGCATTAGCTCAAAATATTGCGATTGAGTTTAAAACCAATGCTGTAACTATAGTATTAACAAAGATATGTCTGTTTAAACATTTCGTTTTTTAGAATTTATTTCAATTAACACGGCAAGCGCGCAACTTCACGCGCGCAACGCCATACATACACCAGCATACACAACATACACGAACACTGCCAACCAATACAAATAACATATACAACCAAGAGACGCGGTATATAATGTAAATATACCAGTGGTCGTACCTTCAAGAGACCATGCAATTTACGATGACGATTTAGTCAATTACGCGTAAACGTGAACTAAAAATGACTGTAATAAACTTAAAGCTTATGTTTTCTACTTTCTAATACACAATATCCTAATTTTTCGTTTGCTGAGAGCTCTCACTCACTCACTCACTCACTCACTCACTCGCTCACTCGTTCACTCGCTCACTCGATCACTCGCTCACTCGATCACTCGCTCACTCGCTCACTCGCTCACTCGCTCACTCGCTCACTCGCTCACTCGCTCACTCACTCACTCACTCACTCGCTCACTCACTCGCTCACTCACTCGCTCACTCACTCACTCGCTCACTCACTCACTCACTCACTCACTCACTCACTCACTCACTCACTCACTCACTCACTCACTCACTCACTCACTCACTCACTCACTCACTCACTCACTCACTCACTCACTCACTCACTCACTCACTCACTCACTCACTCACTCACTCACTCACTCACTCACTCACTCACTCACTCACTCACTCACTCACTCACTCACTCACTCACTCAGTCACTCACTCACTCACTCACTCACTCACTCACTCACTCACTCACTCACTCACTCACTCACTCACTCACTCACTCACTCACTCACTCACTCACTCACTCACTCACTCACTCACTCACTCACTCACTCACTCACTCACTCACTCACTCACTCACTCACTCACTCACTCACTCACTCACTCACTCACCCACCCACCCACCCATGCAAATCGTTTAGCAACGAGGACAATCCGGGATCTATTGAGAATGCAAGTTGGATCCATCTTAGGGGTCACCCCTAATAAATCCCGATGCACAGTAATACTGCTCTCCGTTTAGAACTGGGATACGATCTGGAATCTATTCCGATTTCAAATGAGACGTCCATTTTTGGGTAACCCTGTCAAATCCCGATCCATGATAAACTGTCATTCAGTCAGGAAGTGGAAAACCATTCGGGATCTATTCGAATTCCAAGTTGGATAACTCAAACTGCGACGCCAAGACTGATTTCTACATGGGTATTTATCTTAGAATTGTTTTATTTTATTAATTTGTAATAGTTTTATATAGTATCTTTGAATTTCGTTTTTTCAAATTAACTTCATGAAAAACATTGCACAAAGGAAATGTAACGGCCATATAGGGATAGTTACTTTTGTCCGTAATATTAATTTTTTATCATTCATTTTCGCAAAATTAATTGTAAAAAATGGGTTCAAAGAACGTTCTATGAAGTTTGAATGTGCAGTTGTATGTCGTGCTGACCACTTTGATTAATGTTTTTCGAAAAAAAGCATCAAGTTTTAATTCAATTAATCAATCCACGAACGTTTCTTTTAGTGTAGGCCATTTAATGATTATAGAATTTTTTAAGGGTTATTTTTGTCAATTGTACAATAAACTGATATTGTTTAATGGTCGATGCTACGAAAAATATGTGAGGAGATGCGTGGAAAAATTATCGGGTAACAAAATAGGAGTCATTTATTGAAATGATGCATTGAAATAAAAAAACAAAAAAATAATTAAATGAAAGGAAACCTTGGAAAAACGTACGTAAACGTAACCTTCATGGAAATTGTTTTTTGTTATTTATTATTTTAGCAAATGCATCAGCTACCTTAATAGCTATGGTATTTGTATCTGGCATTCAGAAGCATTATTTAAATAAATTGGAATGGGTTGTTTTTCGAAAATCAAGGAATAATTTCCCTAACGACGGTAAAAAAAAGAAAAACAATTTTTTAAATGAAAATAATGACAATAAAATTGTAACAAAAAATGAAAAATTATATTTACCCAGAGGATCGGGAGCCCTTTGATCATTTTGAGCACTACACCGCGAAGTCCGATGACTAGTTAATACTAGCAGCACTGGGGTCAATGATATCATCAGTTTTTTCATATCTGTATTTTGTTTATTGTCGTATTACAAATGTTTGGCCTAGTTTTTGTGTTTACGCTGGTTTAACTTCTTTTTATTTTTATCGTCCACGGCAATGTAGATTATGGAAATAAATAAAATATGACTCGGTGAACTCGTCCATTTTAGATATTACGCGAGCATGCGATAAATGATCGGAATCAGCCGTCCAAATATTTAGCGGGGTATTTACACACTCGTGCACACAAAACGTGATGCGTGAAATATTATTTCAAACCTTCGCACAGGATACAGAATAATGTTTTTTGCCAAAACGGTTTAACACTTTTAAATATTGTCGAGTTTTGCTTAACACTGATGGTACATCCCGTAATTGCGATTCGGAGCACTAAAAATTTCATAGAGATGCGAGAATCGATTGATTAGAATTCGTCAGTTTGCGTGGCAACAAGCGGTATTATGGCAACACATTTCTGATTTCATTCTGGATGTGAATACAATATTCGTTTTTATTAACAACAATTATGCTTTCAATAGTCTTGCGAATATTGAAATTCCATAGTATTGAGATTCCATAGTATATCAATATTCTCGTGAATTTACATAGAATATCTGATCGTCCCATTCCAATATGTTTTTGTTTCATGTATTTCACAGCTTTAGTGAGATCCATAGGAGTAATAACAATTTTAGTAGCTACCAATGTACGTCAATGTTGATTCGCACGCCGTTGACAGACGAACCTTATTTTATCTGAACTTCCATGCCAGTACATGGCGATTGTGGTTTTTTTAACTATTCATTTTGTTCAATTAGTGATCGAAGCTCCAATTCCATTTTTGCGTGTTTCATTCTTTAAAAATCGAATAAAAATGTATTTTATCAATATAGATGAAAATTGTATTTACCCACATTCGTTATTCGATGTATTGTTTTCAATTAGAAAGTAGAATACAAAAGGTTTGGGCACTGATGCGAACAATTTTAGCCAAAATAAAAATCGCTCTCGTTGAATAAAAAATGTTTTCTTTTTAAATCTGCATTATCGGATGGAAAATGTCCGCAGTTTGTCATAATTTGTAACTTTCATAGTATTTAACAATATTATGACAAAATATGAACCTTATACGCAATAGCGATTGAAAACTCACCGAAATTTGGCATTGAATAACAAAAAAAAACTCATCGTTAATTAGAAAATAATTAACTAAATTCCAGAAGAGGGGATAATTTTTTGTCGGAGTGTGGAATTTAATTCAGTGACGTTATTTGTTGGCATATTTTTAAATTTCCTTTTAGAACGTGAATACTGGTCGTCATAATTCTCTACATCGACCGCAGCCATCAACCAATTTAACCTTCAACAGTATTCAGATTGGCGTAAAATGACAAACACTTAAGGCAACTGGAAGTCCTTATTTTTTCTGCAATCTACTGTAACTGGCAGATTGTGTATTTTTCGTTGAGAAAATAATGGAAAAGAATTGTGTCTCGCATACAGAAGGAGTCAATTTATCATTGGGACTACGGCAGAAATGTGTAATGAAAAACAGTTTGAACAGCAAAGACAGTTGCGAGGGCCGAGGACGCAACGATTGAGATATCGTTGGTCAAGCTGGGTATTCTATCTATACGTACGCTTTTGGTCTTACGCATTTAAGGGGTTCTGGAATAATATCAATAGGGAACTCCATCAAAATCCGCGCCATCCGTCAATAAGCGGTAAATAAGCATAGGAAGCTGCGAGCGACGAACCGATCAACCTTGGCCAAGAAAAACAATCTTCCTTTGCACCGGCCAACCACGTACAGTAGCTGGAGAAACACCCTCGACGTTGATACCCAAGCGAAATAACAAAGTCATTCTCCACAAGCATACAGCGAGTTTGTACGGGTTCGCATAAACATTTGTTTCTCTCAGCGGGCTGTGCAACGCGTGCTCTTGATGGCTTGTACTATACATAATACTTAACCCGATCGCCAGGCTTTTCCGACTACACGGAAGGCGAAACTGATGGAAAGAAAAGTAAGCAAAAGAAGAATCAAGAAGCTGTGATCATAGACATTTGCAATGCTTTAGCTCTCCAATACTTTGTGCGGAACTATGGGAGAAAGTTCGGTTATTGTTCTTAGTTCTCAGCTAACAATTCTGTGATTCGAGAAAATTTCAAAACTACCAACCTTTATGAAAAACTTATATCGGAGCGAAGGAGACGATGAAAACAAAGAAGATAAAGAAGCGGACAAAAATTCTGGTACACAATAAGCTCCTGAATCAATTATGAAACAAGAGGTAATCTAGAGCCTCCGTACAACTTTTGGTTTGATTCTAGAGGAGGCAAAACGAACCTTGAGTACATTTTTCTGCAAAGTTTTGAAAGAACAACCGGTATTAAAATGGACTTTTGTTATTTCGAATTAAAATACCCAATAACGACGTGTAACAGAGCATGTTCTTCAAACATTCCCAATGAACTTTGAATTTACCCAAGGGCCGAATAATTTGACACGCAATCCACACATTGTGAATAGGAAT